>RHGK01000001.1:0-489835 GCA_005281515.1 Taphrina wiesneri
TAACCCTAACCCTAACCCTAACCCTAACCCTAACCCTAACCCTAACCCCTTGCCGAGTGTCTTTGTATTTTCGCGTGTGCGGCAAAAAAATGTTGCTATTGGATCATGCCACGTAAAAATTGAACTATGTACAATAAGATTGCCTGAGGCATATACAGGAAATAAATAGCCCATCTTCGCGAAGATGTGTGCCTCAATCTATCGAAGCACTGCTGATCCTTTTCAACTATGGCCGTTCGATCTGCGGGAATGATTTCAATGTATAGGGTTTAGTAGATATAGTCCCACGCACGGGTCGTTCGAATAGCATGGCTATGTCAAGTATGACCTTTCTACTTTCCTTGTAATGTTTGGAGAGCTCAAGATTCAAAGAGACTCATGCAGGACTTCTGCAAGGGTAACGAATAAACGTAACAATGTGACACGTAACACTTTATCGATGGGAAGAAGTACGGCCGATGGCCTCCACTGTGAACCCAATCGTTTCCAGCTTTTGTGCATCAACAACCATACGTCCATCAAATATGACTGATGGTCGGAGCATAGTCTTATATAACCTGTGATAATCACAAACATCATCCCGAAAGCAGCTCCATTCAGTACATATGACGATAGCGCTGGCCGATTCCCCCGCTTCGTAAATGTCGTTCTCGAAAGTGACAGTGCCAATTTCCTGCTCAGAGCATCCAATTCGTTCAAGCTCCATAATTATGGACTCTCGGGAGACTTCCGGGTCGTAAATGGACACTCGTGCTTTTTCCTCTATAAAATACTTGCAGATATCGATAGCCGCAGACTCGCGAGTGTCTCCGGTATTGGCCTTGTATGCGAAGCCATAGAGGGCTACCTTTTTATCAGACAAAGTTGTAAATAGAGAAGAAACGACGCGTCGTGCAAATCTTTCTTTTTGAAAGTCATTCATGTCCACAACCGCTTTCCAATACTGAGCCACTTGAGGGAGATGCAGTGCCTCAGCAATATACACCAAATTGAGAACGTCTTTCTTGAAGCAGCTGCCACCGAAACCAAGACTGGCTTGCAGAAACTTTGCACCAATTCTGTAGTCGAGGCCGACAGCTTTGGAAACCTCGTGAATGTTTGCACCCGATAATTCGCAGACAGCTGACAAGGAATTCATGCTTGAAATTCGTTGAGCCAACAATGCATTTGCCGCAAGTTTCGCTAATTCTGAGGACCAGGTATTAATGCTGAGAATCTTACTCTCTGGGATCCAGGATTGATACATTGCGGCGAGTGAGGCAGCCGCCTGCTTGCCAGACGGTGAATTAGCATGGCCGATCAGGACACGATCGGGGCATTTCAAGTCATTGATAGCAGTACCCTCGGCCAGAAATTCTGGATTTGAGACAATGTCGAAAGACGCATCCGGCCTGCCTGTGGTATCTAATAACATTTTAAGGTAATCTGCAGTCCCAAGTGGTACTGTAGACTTTTCGACAACAATCTTGTGCGATTGCGCATATTGCGCAATGAGTCTTGCCGCGCTTTCGACATATGTGAGGTCAGCGGCCGATCCAGCACCACGTCCGTGTAGCTTTGTCGGAGTGTTGACCGCGATATAGATGACTTGCGAGGCCTCTATAGCGCTTCGGATGTCGTTCGAGAAGAACAAATTTCGCCCACGAACCGACTCGACAACCTCCTTCAGCCCAGGCTCATATATGGGCAATGACGTGGAGTTCCATGCTTTGATTCGGGAAACACTCAAATCCACAACATCCACCCTGATATCTGGACAGTTGAGAGCAAGGACAGCAGAAGTCGGGCCCCCGACATATCCTGCTCCGATACAGCACACATGAGTGATCGTGTTGACTCTTCGACACTCTTCTAATCTGTTCGAAGCTGCATCAAAAGTAGCTGTGCCTATTCCAATGTCGTTTTGTGCATGCATGTCAAACTGTCGTAAGTGCCTGGAGTCGCGCTCGCTTATCGTGGTGGACACTTTAGAGGAGAGGACAACTCTGCGCTATTGAGATGATGTTATGTTTTCTTTCTGCCTGACCTGGCTAGAGAATCCCAACGATCTGGTCAGATCGAATTGGTCAAGACGCCTTCCTTTCAATATCCCTTACGGATGTGGTTCTCATGCATCAGCACAGGCGCAATGCCATCCGGTCAGCCACTATGAAGTTGCCTGGGTGTTTCAGGCAAAGTTTGATATGGCTCCACATTGATATCGTGGCTGTACAGAACTTGGAGTAGCCACAAAACCTCTAAGCGATCGACATTGATATTTCCGCCCAGGTGCACTGGCGTCTGCAGGGCTTGCATCCTGTTGCCAGGTCATCCGAGTCAACCGCGGGGCCTCCAGGGCTTGAACCAACTCCTGGCCCTTCCTTGCCCATCCTACGTAGGTGATTTCAACCTTGAATTTCCGCTTGGCCCACAAGAACGGAACCCACAAGAATGGGCAAGTGGAAACGCCACGCCCCAAAAAGTGGTTGTCTTTGCACAGCCACCATTTATGTAAAACCCCCTTTCTCCCCTTAGAATAATCCGAGCTCGGCAATTGCTGAGCAAAAGGCAACCCATGATATCCAAGGTTGTCTTGCAAGTGCGCGCGTCAGTGTCTTATGACCGCCCTGAACTTCCAGCACCTGATAATCGCCCAGCAATGCAACTAATGGCACGGCAATAATGCAACACGTTTTCTGAGGTCTAGGTTTTCTGTCCGAGCTTGCGCAGCAGTTCAGTCGATATTTGTCCGCGCACACTGAGCAACGCAATGCGAGTGCTTGGAGATGAGGAATCACAATCTCAGCCACTTTTACTATACAAAGACCATGATGAAAAGGTTGTACCGAATTCGAGTCTGACCTCACGAGAAAGTCGCTATCCCATTCCGAGCGCGGCCACGCTGAAGGAAAAGTCATGTTGGCTGACTCTGTACTTTGTGCTGAGTCTGGTGCTCACGATTCAGAACAAGTTGGTCATGTCCCAATTTCCTTACCCGTATACCTTGACAGGCATACATGCTCTATTCAATTGCATCGGCATCACAATTCTCATCGGCGTGGGCACTTACAAACCAGTCTCGATAAGCCGGCAACAGAGCTGGAATTTGTTTCGCTTTTCCATCCTCTATGCCATCAATATTGCTGTCAGCAACGCCTCTCTCAATCTTGTTACTGTGCCCGTACACCAAACAATCAGGTCTTTGACCCCGATTATGGTAGTCATCCTGTCAATCATTTTCCTTCAGCGACGCTTCGCAAGGAAAATTCATTTAGCGCTGACGACAATCACGATTGGAGTCGCGATAGCAACTTATGGTACTTACGGAGTGACCGCACATGGGCTCATTTTGACCCTATTGGGTGCCTTCCTGGCGGCGGTCAAGGCATTGACAGCTTCATCAATGCTGAAGGCTCCTAATAGCAACAAATTGTCGCCTTTGGATATCTTGTTCTACATGTCTCCACTGGCTATACTGCATATGAGTGTTTTCGCCCTCTGCTCGGGAGAAGCATCGAAGCTTTATGAAGTTGTATGGAGTAGCTCCACAACGGAAGACCACGGCTTCTCTACCATTCACATCCTGTTGAATGGTATCATTGCGTCTTTGTTGAATGTTGTAAGCTTCACAACCAATAAAAAGACTGGAGCAGTGGCTATATCGGTAGCTGGGAATATCAAGCAGGTTCTTTCAATTCTCTTAGCGGTCTTTATTTTCGATCTTCGGGTGTCACTCACCAACGCTGTCGGAATATTTATTACACTAATTGCTGGTGCTTGGTATGCACACATAGAATTTTCTCTGAAAGCAACTACAACAGGTTGCACTGAGCCGCAGATATCTTCAGAGTCTGTTGATGACGAGAAGAAGGATTCTATACATAGCCAGAAAATGTAGTCTTATGCATGAGTGTGCGTCTCAGTAATTCTAAACATAGTTGATGACATGATTTTGAATATCATTCCGAGGACTGCCTTAGGGTTAGCAACGTCTGCAAAAATCGTCTTCTGCTCAAATTGATGTACTTTAAAGTGGCGATGGAAGCCCTTCCACGGATTGCCGGCTTGACCTCTCAGAACACATGATGTTGACATATGGAGCGATATGACACATATGAATTTGTGTCGTTTACAAACACACGAAGCTTCGCTCGATCTAAGATATTCTCCAGATCAGGCTTGTATTGAAAAGCTACCTTACCATCCTGAGCTTGCGTGGTGAGAACCCAGGGATACGCTCTGTACATCTGGGGCATATCTTCCTTGGCAGCAGATCCAGGGAAATGTAGAAAAGTGGGCAGTGTTCCTGTGACTTTGTTGCGGAAAGCATTGCTTGAAGCAACATACTCGATATCCTCAATGGAGAAACTCATTGTCTGGATGATTTGACTCAGGTAGTCGAGCTTCATTTTGTAGTCGAAATCCGTACTAGAAGCGAAGAAAGCAGCATAGAATTCTTGATCACTGTAGGTGATTTTCCCATGGTAATTGAAGTACACTTGTATAAATTGCTTTAGCTGTGAAGTGAATGTTTGAAGTGCGTGAGCTCTGCCGATCAATATGCCATTATTGAGCCAGCGTGGACGTGTGGTGTGCTCATATTTATCAGTGACTTGACCGTAAATATTGTTTGGCAGCGGTGACGCAGGTACATGTTCGCACCGAGGTACCTCACCGGGCGGCCAGCAGACCTTATCTGCCGCACACAGTATATCTGTGTCAAGATCATTGAACTTTCGCATCATCGATTCAGGATCTTCTTGAGGCCATGTATCGTAGGCGTCCACGACTGTCACTATGTCACTCGGATCGATGATGCCTTTCTCGAGATAATTGTAGATTGTCGGTATTTTGCGCAGATTCCCCTCGTAGAATGAGGAATTCTGCATAACGAGAAGAGTAGGCTGGAAGCCTTGCCTTATAGAGGCTGCCATCGCACGACATACCTCGTTGCTGAACGGTTGTGTGACTGGATATAGCAGATGCAATTGAGGAGTGTGCCGTCGCATGAACCCAAGGCTAGCCACTATGAAGATGGTGATAGCAACGGCAACTTTCCATCTTGTTGTACTTGAAGCGCTCGACAGCATCACAAGTTATTTTGGGGTCGTCTGCAATCGCTCAATTTTAAGCCTGTACAAATACTGGTCTTGAGCAAGCTAAGGTTCAGATCTCACAGAGCCACATCGCATGATCGCAATTGGCATCCTGAAACACTCATGCTATGTTGAGTTTCAAGTCAATTTCTGGTACTTATAGCAATTAGGACTTTTTCAGCTTCGACCTTGACCCTATGATCAGTATTCTCTGCGATTGTCGAGTCTTAGGTCGAATTGTGATTTCCAGTGGCTAGCTTCGAACTAGCTGGATAGGAGAACAGGTACCCAGGCAGATCCCTGTCGTGGAGGTCTAACCGTGCAAACATAATATTGCCCACCTGGGCACGGTCTGCAAGTGGCTGGTGGCTCAGAGATGGCTACAGGAAATTTCTGTGGGCACAAACCTTGAAATCCATGGATCAGCACATCGCAAATGCAAAACCTGCCCAGGTGTGGACTTTGGGGCACCCGTGAGGGGGTGGAATTCTGCCTTCCGTTCCAAGATTAGAAGAATAACCGCGATCGTGTGCCGCCGTCTGCCCAGTAGACAAAGTGCCACTTTCATTTGCCCGCTTAAGGAAGCTTCGCGATAGCAGCGAAATCGAGCGAGTACGGTGGCACTAAGGAGTACATGCAGTGCCACGGTGACGTCATGACCGCAGCTTCAGTGGATGCTGAGCCGATCGAGCCTTAACTATGTTAGTGCCTGCAGCTGCAGCTGTTAACGCCTGGATACACAAGCACGTTCTCCTTCCATGGGAAATTGTATTCTACAACTACAGACAGTTCCATGGAAGCCTTGGCACTACGCAAATCTACACGCATGCCATGCTCCGCAGAACCTGGGAAGCATCTACTCGTATGTACGCGCGCAACCTGTCGTAGACATCTGGTGATCGTCTCCGCCGTGCAAGACACGGTACAATTACAATCGCGGGTTTACGGGAACAGCACAAGCTAGCACAAGTCAAATAGGGAGGCTGTACTGTCTGAACATATACTGTGCAGGCCTAATTCGTAGCACTTGGCAGACATGTATTCAAGTTTCAGAACAGAAGCTGCATCAGCCATTGAATCCTTGTGAATTGCCTCGAAGTATTTTACCCCGCTTGTGTCAAACAAGCGGTATTCAATTTGCGTGATAAACTGGCAATGTCGAGTCACAGAAGTCCGAGATTGCCAAAAACTAATGCAACTTTGATGTCAGCCATCTCGACATAAAACGAAGTTGAAGATTGGGTTGTATTGGAGCTATCAGAAAGATGCTGTTCAAAGACAATAAATGCAGAGAGTATAGAGAGAGACTGATAGACGAGAGAGGGAGGAGCCCCGACAGACTGAACTTTCGAGCAGGCTCAATGCGGTCTCTTTTCCATCGGATTCACGATCTGTCCTAACATTGCTGAGAACTTCTAACGTGCAATTCTTGTGTTGTACCTCTGCAGATGTTAGACTGTGCATTTGTCCAAGCACCAATTACGACCAAAGCTTGTGATCAAATTTTGAGTACTACGCATCTTGAACATTTGCATTCCAGGTTAAGTAAGCCATTAGGTTAAAGAACAGCATGACAATCACAAGTGTAATGCGGTCAATTGATATGTTGTCTAGCTTGTTGAGTAAATCTATGTCTTTGATGGCATCAAGAGTCATCTTGTCTATAGACACTAGTTAGTGCTGAGCCTTCATGGACATAATTAGTGAACAAATATTGTAAAAGAGTCCTTAGTATTTTGTTCATCACAACATTTGATTTATTGATCCATTGCATAGTTGATACACGTTAGGAGAAGGACAGGAGAAGGACAGGAGAAGAATCAGAAGACAAAGAATCTTGCTCATGCCTGTTAATTTACATTTTTTACTTAACAAATCAGTAAATGGATGTTATCTTTCTCTTGTAAGAAAATACCAGAAACATTAGCAAGAATCACATTTACATAGTCATGAAATTTAGCTGTTTAGTACTTCATGGTTATCTTTGTTTAGTAGAGTTTCAGAGATATCAAAGCTACAGTATTTTAGAGTACACCAATTTGTTATCAACTATACAAGTAACAAGATTTTGCAATAACTTCTATAACTAATGCTATCAGTCAAACATTGTATATAGTGCTAGTCAGTAGTATAATTCATCAATTCTGATACAGTAGGGGATCAGCAAAGTGTAACAGAGGCTGAAATTTTGATATTCTGTATGACCACCTCCGGCATTAATACCAGCCTGTAGCCTTCTAGACATGCTCTCCAGGATTGACTTTAAGTACAGTAGTAGATCAGCAGGGTCAATTAAGTACAGTAGTGGATTAGCAAAGTGCAATAGAGGCTGAGATTTCAATATTTTGTATGACCACCTCCAGCACTAATAAAAGCCTGTAGCCTTCTGGCATGCTCTCCAGGATTATCTTCAAGTACACTGGCTCTATAGCATTCTAGCTATCTTGTAGCAAAGTTTTGAGGTCATCTAAGTTCATTTGAGCCTGAAAATTGTGTCTATTTGTTACCATTTTTTCCAAACTAATCTCTTCAGATAATGCAATAGATTTCCATTAGAATTAAACTGACCTCTGCAAATGATGCCAGAGATTTTCTATAGGATTGAGATCTGATAAATTAGCAGGCCATAATAGTGTTTGTAGACCATTTTGCTCTAAAAATTGTGCTATCTTGTTACTTGTATGTATTAGTGCATTGTCCTGCTGAAAGATCAAAGTTCTGTTGCCAAGTAAATTTTCAATCAGACCATCTTCCTCATCAATTAGAGGCAAAAGCAAATTTTCCAGCAGCTTTGTGTATGTTTGAGAGGCAATAGAGCCATTAAGAAGGTAGTGAAGTATTCCTAGAGTCTCTCCATAGAAGCAGCCCCATATCATCACGCTTTTTCTGTGGTTTTTGAAGGCTAGAAGTAGATTTATTGAATCATACCTAGAACCAGGACTTCTAAGCACAAACTTTTGTCCCTTAAATTTTTCTAGACTGATAGAAGACTCATCTGACCATATGACACGTTTCCAGTCTTCTACAGACCAGTGCTGATGCAGTAGAGCCCAATTGAGTCATTCTCCATGTATTGGTAGCTGAGATAAGGTTTGACACGCACCACATATTTTTTCAAGTTCTCTTGCAAGAAGAGCTTTTCTAATTTTTGTTTGGAGATTTGCAGAGTAGTAGCAATGGACTTGTTTGACATCCATTGCAAATTTGGTAGAGATCTAACCAGGAATAAGTTTTTTATTGCGCTTTGAAATTGCTCCAAGACAGTTGAAGATGGATCATGTTTGAGACCATGCTGTGCTTGCTTCTTGTGGTATCTTGACCCTGATAGATCCCATTATTTATGTACAAATTGCTGAAAAGCATCACTACATTAGGGGCTCACTGAAGTGCAACATCCTGAGTTACTTTCAGCAAATCTGTTTTGTGTTTTTGACTTTGAATGGTTGTGGCGCAATACACACTAAGTGGATAATGTCAAAGCTTTGTTTATGCGTAAATCATGTAATTAACTGTTATCTAGCGGATTTTTAGGTATCTCAGTGCTCAACTCTTATGTTATAGTTTCTACAAAAACAAAGGTCAAAATAGTGCTTTCAATGTTTTTAGCTTTGTGCAGCTCTAGTGTATGCTATAATGTTCTTTGAGAGATTTAACTCTTATGACAGTATTCTTTAGCCAACTGCGCATCTGATTATGCATTTCTAGGGTCCTAGCCTGTGAACAATATATCAATATTGTGGCTCAAACTTCATGTTACTGTAAAAAAGCCTTGAAATTTAGTTGTACTACAATACTTGCAGCTACAGTCTAATAGATATGAAATTACGTTACTAGAGACTAGTATAGATCATCTATCTATACTCAAGCTTATAGAAATATAGGTCAAGCATGGAACACATCACTGCACTTTTTGCAAAGTGTGGCCGTGGCTAAACCTTGATTTCACTAGGCTAATTTAAGCTATCATTCTAAAACATGCTCCGGCACAAGCTATGTTACTTCCTTCTGGGCAAGAGTCTTAGATTATAATACAGTATTAGTATAAGTTACTCGTGCTACATGGCATCTTTTTGTCTTCAATAGTTATCCTACAACATGACTCTAAAGTAGTTTTCAGATGTGCCACAAGTGGCTTGCACAAACGCATGGTCAGCACAAGCCACATCTGAGTGAGCATTCTAAAGTTTTATATGCTAGTAGCAGAATATCTATTAGATCTTTACCTCAAATTTGAAGATCTCAGATTGTCTATAGCATCTTCTGTAATGCTCTAAAGAGAAAATTGAACATCTTAAAATTGGCCAAATTTACCTTCTGTGGAAGAGAAAATTGAACATTTCAAGATTGGTCAAGTTCAGCCTCTGTTGCACTTTGCTAATCTACTACTGTAGTGTCAAAGCCAAATTCTGAGACTATAACCTGACAGCATAATCTCTAGACCACAATATTAACATGTTGTGCATAAGCTAGAAGTTTGAAAATGCATAAACAGATGTGTAATTAGCTAGAAAATATTGGTCTAAGAGTCATTTTTCTTAATTTTACAGCATTCAGTAGAGCTACATAAAGCTAAAAGCATAAAAAGCACTAGTTTGGCCTTTTTTTCTGGTCAAGCTATAATATGAACATTTAAAAACTAACATTCTGATGTTTGCTAAACAACAGGAAATTACTTTTACTATGCACAAACAGAGTTCTGATATCAAATCAATAACTAGTATTGTGCCACAAACATTTAAAGTTAAAAACACAAAACTAACTTTTTGTAAAAGACTCAGGACATTACACTTGAGTACGGACCTACTGTATGCTTCACTAATCTTGAGCTGCTAAAAGAATCAATTAATCAGTGCTCAAAGTCTCATAATTGTGAATGATCTCAGAACTGTTAATTACGTAAATAAGTCATGCGTAGGCTGATTTTTCAGTCAACGAGATTCCCGTTAGTGTATGTCAAACATGAAGCAATGCGAGTCGATAGACACGCTGTACTTAATTATGCTATAGCCAGTAGTAGTTTGTGTTTAAGCAATTCTGGATAGCCGTATCCATTTGCTACGCATACGTGTGCAATTAGCATTCAGCAGCTCTGTCAGATATCAAATAATCCTTTGACAGCCCATCAGGAGTTGTCCACCGTCGGAATAGCATTTATTTTGACGCCTGATTCAGGGCGACACTTTTAGCAGTACCGCGGCACAAGTTCAGATTTCGGACTGCCGTATGCAAGTCTAATAAGTTGTTACATGATGATTCTGGAAACAAATAGTCTAGTGACAACACGGTGTTCTGCCAGTTCGCGGTTCGATGCAAGAGAATCGATAAAAGCCGAGGTTTAATGCTTATTTCCAAGCCCGGTCATCATCAAAGCTTGGTGCCAAAACGACAACCGAAGCAGATCGTCCGTGTCCATTCTCGTTCTTCCATCTTGAGACTAAAGGCGTCTCAATCAGAAGTGAATTCAGGTTGCTGAGTCCGCTGGAGGATTCGAGGATGAGCACCAATACCGGTGACCAGTCCATGCTTTGCTTTGACACGCCTTGGAACAATATTTTGTTCTCCTGCACCGACGACACTTAGCGAATTGACGATTTTGAGTTTCCCACTTGCCACACTCTAGGTAGGCACATTGCCTGATCCCACCTTGCTCGTGTCGCCTGCACGAGTTGCGCATGATTACGCCAGCCCAATAAGTTGACTCAGAAACATGTATGCGCATGGTGAACTTCTCTACAAGCTGGAAAACATTCGATGGAACCTGGAATGCATCACTAAGATCATCGTCAAGTTGGTCAAAAGTCCCGATGGCCTTGGAGTTGTAATGCATCTCGAATTGCTTGAGATTTTGTCTCAATCGCGGGACATCGTGGGATTGACTGAACTCTGGTCGCAGATATGGATATTTCGATAGATATGCCAATAATTTAAGGCACAAAGTCACATCCTGGTCCCAAGTGGTCGACATGCGTGAAGTCATTCTCGGTGCTTGGGTCTGACCAAGATTAATCGTGCCATCAGCATTCTGCAATGTTTGCTGCGAGTATGTTCGAGATCTTGAGGCCATTGAATGATAATCCTGTTCCCCATCATTTCGAGTTGACTGACTGAAGTTGTCCTCGTTCGATAGTTCAGAGCCATGTCTTTCATGTCTCGATGAATCTGTCTCGTCGACAACTCCACTAAGTATACGCGGAGAGCCAACAAAGTCCATAGCATCACTTTCAGCGACAATGTTGTCGATATCATTGTTCTCTGAACGACCATCCCCGAAAGTAGTCGAGCCTATGAGCATGACATTGGAGTTATTGCGATACCGATTCAGAGGACCCGAAAGCGGTTCCGCACTTACAAAAGACTCCGTCATCACACGAGGCACCCGAACTTGTGGGCGCATCCTCACACGGTTCATCATTGTCTGCTGTGGGCCGTCAAACGACTCATTTCTCGACGGAGAAGCCGCTCTGCTTCGATGAAGTGCAGCATGCTCGCGTGATCTCGAAATGTCGATTCCGCTCATTCTTACATCTGAACGGAAAGTGCTGTCGTCTGCAAGAAAATTCTCAATGTGAGCGGGCATCGTGAAAGCACGGTGAGACTGAATGATGTGCTCAAGAGCATTACAAAGAATTGTCACTGTGATCGGTACGACTCCAGCCTCGATGACACGGTTCCTGATAGTTTCCGATCCCCGAACACCTACGTTAACGATGCAAAGCAAGGACTGCTGCCATTTCGAGAGCTGGAACATCTCGGGCTTGTAACACAGTTTTCCTTGTTTGAGTATGCGTACAAGTTGTTCGAGTCCGCCATCACAAGCGAGTGATTCGCGAACCTTAGGACTGGTCTGGCACAAATTCGCTAGATGTGACAACGAACTGTATAAAGCATAATTCGAGCGCGTATCGAGAGCCCGCCGATCATACCAATTTGGTGTAATGCTGATAACGGCTTTGTTGTTTGCTGGTATACAAAATTCTGACTCCCGCATGCTACGCAATAACGACCAAGCAATTGATTCTAGTGGTGCTCTGAGTGATCTGCTCTGGTTCAGCGCTTGTGCGCTACCCGTCGCGAAGTGAGCCACGAGCCTCGAAAGATGGTCCGGACTTCACAGGAGCGAATTATTGAAAGATCAAGGTACGCGCTTCTGTTCTATCGTCGTTGCCATGTCATACTTGTGTGTACACGACAAAAGCTTGAGCCTGAGGCCCACGAATTATCAACTTGGGAATTGCACACAACGGGAATCATGTCCACTTTCGGCAATTCCGTCCACCTTGCACTACCGTGTAACTAAGCTTAGCTATAGGTAGATACCTACTGCAGCAGCAGCAGTAGGTATCCCGACCGCGGCTGCGGCGACTTTCTATGGCTACCTAGATAAATACCTGCTCAGGGACCTATCATATCTGCAAATCAATTCCTAGGCGACATTTCACGAAGGATCTGGCCAAAATACGAATCAAAGTTCAATAGGCATATTTGTCGAACAGTTGATAGACTGACCGGACGGATGCCGCTCTGCGATCACGAGCATGTACAGACACACATGGAGCTCCCGACAAGTATGGAATGTTTTATATACATGCCAAATACGAAATTGCTGATAAGGAGAAAGCTTGCAATATTTGTAATTTTCGCGATGCAATAGTTTTGAAATGATATTGTGCACCAGAAAAGAGTTGCCAGTTCTAACTGTCACTGCGACTCGCGACTTCTGCTATCGTAAGTGCAAATAGCGTGATACCGATTGTCACCTGCTGTGATTGGCCGACCGAGCGATTTGTAGCCTATATCATCATTTTTGGAACGAAAGTCAACGATGCGCAGCTATTTCCAGTCGGAATTAAATGCATTGACGTCATTCAAGAATGACAGTAGTCTTCCTTCATGTCACTATAGAGATCACTATAGAGAGATATTTGAGCCCAAAAAATGGTACTAGTAAGCTGTCGCGCCACCCTGTTGTATGAGCCATTGGTAAAGTAACAAGTTCACTGCTTACAGAGTCTATTGCTTGCATCTCTTCGTCGCTAAGCTGTGCGTATCGATACTGCTCTGGCAGTTGACTGCGTGCTAAATATGCAAATTCTTGAGCTTGTTGAGCATTAGTTTCGACACTGGAGGCAGCCGCTGTGGACACCGAGGTCTGATCTTTGGAATGCTCAAATGATTTTGGCAGCCGTCCACTTGGAGATTGAGGGTGAACATGAGGTGAGTCATGGTGAGGTGCTATGCACATTCAGTCTGCAGCTCTTCCATTGTAGTTGAATGTTAGCATACGGAAAATCCTCTTGCCCAGAAACTTGATCGTGGGCGTGTATGATTGTGTGCGGAGTGTCACACTAGGTTTGAGCATAGCCTGATGCTTTATAGCAGTATGTGAAGATCGGCGACCTCTGCTATCTGAAAATCTCTCTTACCGAGATCGGTGCACCCAGCAACGAACAAGTTCGGATCTCACGAGCTTCTGCAACGTAGGTAGTTCTCTCACGCACAGCATGACCTTGTTACAAGCTTCTACTGATTAAGTTGTGACAACGATCTCGGCATTCGCACGATCAATACTGACAGGGCTCTTATGAAGGGGAAATGAGGCATTGCGCCTCCACATTGTGTTGCTCACCCGCGGCTTGTGCGATGCAGACGGGGTCGAGATGGTCTTGATTGATAGTATGAGCTCGATACCAAAAATTGTCAATCAGTACTTGCTCGATCATGAGCAGCTATGAATTCCGAGGCATACGCAAGTTGCACATTGGGTCGCTCTGTTTCTCGGACGCACTCGCAGGAGCTGTCTACGGCTCAATCGCGCATAGATGTCATGTAAGATGACAATCGTGGTCGTATCTTGTGCATAACCCTTTTTCTACAAGCACAGCATTTGTACAATATGGCGGAAATATACCCAAGCGAAGGTCCGAAACGGCAAGCAACGGTGCGCTTCAGTTCTGATGTTTCTCACCAAAATTTCGAAGAGGATCGTTCTTCGAGTGGACGAGAAACAGTTCGACCAACTCCAGGCTTGTCCGCCTGGCGCATCTTGTCGAATCTCACTACAAGAAGGACGTATGTTTCTTCGGTAGAACTGACAAACATGTCGGAGTCCGATGATACTTCAAAAGCTACGGAAAAATCGAGTTTTCAAGCCGACTCCGTGGCAATGCCATTGGACAGAACCCAATTGAGTGGGGGTGGTCGTGGTCGCAAAGTATCGAATCCTGGACCAAGTACTACGATTGCAAGTCATAGGTCCAGTGCAGCCTGGATATGGCCCACGTACGATCACTACTTTTCGAGCACTTGCTTAACAATGTCGAACCGATGGCTCACTAATAAGCTCAAGTTGCTCAAAGATTTGGTGCTACATGTTCATCACTATGAAGCAGATCCGCTGGGACGCATCGTTACTATCAACACCGGTCGTGAGTCAGAACAACTTGAACGTGTGTCACAGAAACCTTACATTGCTAATCAAATCACATCATCTCGTTACACACTGTATAACTTCTTGCCAAGACAACTCGCATTCCAATTTTCAAAAGTTGCCAACATCTATTTTATGACTATCTCAATTCTTCAGATGATACCTGGTCTATCGACGACAGGGACCTACACGACCATCATTCCCTTGTCCGTCTTCATTCTCATCTCCATGGCAAGAGAAGGTTATGACGATCTGAGGCGTCACAGGATGGATACTACAGAGAACAACTTGGCAGTAACAACGGTTGAGGCGTCTTCAGATACATACGAGTTCACTATCAAGAAATGGCGAGATCTGAAGGTCGGTGATGTAGTCAGACTTCAAAAAAATGATTGGGTGCCAGCAGATCTCATTCTGCTGCGTTCAGAACACGAACACGGCGTAGCCTACATTGAAACTGCTGCTTTAGATGGCGAGACAAATTTGAAGACGAAGCGTGCGATCCCCGCTATAGCAGACGATTGTAGTGAGCGACAATTTGCAACACTCTCAGCTACGGTGCATTCTGAGGCACCGAATAGAGATCTGTACAATTACGAGGGCAAAGTTTCGCACAAAGGCTTGGAAACACCAATCACAAATGATCAGATCATATACCGGGGATCGATACTGCGGAATACGAACACTATATTGGCTTTAGTCATATTCACAGGTGAGGAGACAAAAATCAGACTGAATGCTAGCACGTCTATCCGGACGAAGCGTCCCAGAATGCAATCTCGAGTCAATCGTGTCGTGTTGGTGATAGTGTCGTTCGTCGTATGTCTTTCTATCTTCTGTACGTGTGGGTACTACATTTGGCATGCACAACAAGAGACCAAACTCTGGTATCTCAATGCCGCTAATTTAACTTCCTTTTTACCGATTTTTATCAGCTTCATCATTCTGTATAACACAATGGTGCCATTGTCACTTTATGTCTCGATGGAAATAGTGAAGCTCATTCAGCAAATTCTGCTCCAGCAAGACATCGACCTCTATCATGACGAAACGAACACGCCTGCAGAAGCACGAACGTCTACGATTAACGAAGAACTCGGTCAAATTACGCATGTATTCAGCGATAAGACAGGAACCCTGACAGACAATTCAATGGTCTTCAGACGCCTCTCAGTCGCTGGTCATGCATGGCTGCATGATTTGGACATCAAGGAAAAGGGTGACACTAACCATCCTTTCCTGTTTCACAAGGTGCGTAAACCACGAATCGCTCTAAAACGCAGTGCTACAGTAGATTTTTCGGTGTCCGACACACATGCCTCTGCACCATCGCGTTCGTCCACCGGTGATTTGGACACTAGACGAGCTTCTCTCCGCACGATACAAGGAACTTCGACAACGAATTGGCCCCGATCTGCCGTACCACGAATCAGTAATGCAGCTGAACATACCACGATTGACCTTCTTCTCCACATTCAGCGATATCCTCACACGAATTTCGCTCGACGTGCTAGAATGTCATTACTCGCACTCTCCTTGTGCCATACAGTATTGCCATCGGGTAATATGGAGGATAAGAGTCTCAAGTTCTCTGCTGCTTCACCTGACGAATTGGCACTTGTTCAAGCGGCAAAAGATCTAGGCTATATGCTTGTTGATCGTAACGCACGAAGTGTCACTTTGAGAACATATCCTTTTGGCTTCGAGCACTCCTCCGTTGAAGAAATGTATACAGTGCACGAAGTGCTCGAATTTTCAAGTCTTAGGAAACGGATGAGCGTCATTTTGGGGTTTCCGGATGGCCGTATTTGTCTTCTTTGCAAGGGTGCCGATTCTGTGATCATGGAGCGTTTGCGACTTAAGAGCTTGGCCAAACAGAAGTTGAGCGAAGTCCAAAAGAATGTGGATCTGCGTCGTTCTCTCGACGCAGAACGTGCGCTTGCACGAAAAAGTTCCGCACGTCCATCAATATCGAGACCTAGTATGTCGGGAGCATCTCGGTTGGACACTATGCGAGATCTAGATGAGTTCTTAGACAATCGGAAAGAGCACCGAAGCGAGGAGCCCTTGAATAGTCACAAGTCTATGCAGTACGCTTTGCGCCATTCTATCGCTCTTGGAGAAATGACTGTGCCTCTTGAGCGATCAAGAGCTCCTATTGTAGACGAAAGTCTGGCCGGGAAAGAGGCTTTGGTTCTGCAAAAGACTTTCGAGCACATACAATCCTTTGCTGACGAAGGTCTCAGAGTCTTGCTCTATGGTCATCGTTTTTTGTCTACAGAAGAATATATAGCTTGGAAGATTCTCTATCACAAAGCAAGCACAACTTTCGCTCATCGACAACGAAACATGGAAGCAGCCGCCGAGTTGATCGAAGTCGAGCTGGACTTGACAAGTGCTACAGCGATTGAAGATAAATTACAAGCAGGAGTTCCACAAGCTATCGAGAAGCTAGGTCGGGCAGGCTTAAAAATCTGGATGCTGACGGGAGACAAGCGTGAAACGGCAATCAACATCGGACACAGTGCCGGTCTATTGAAGGATTATTCAACTGTGATTATACTTGATCACAACGAGGTTGCGATGGCAGACCTGATGAGTCAGCGTCTTTCTGAGATGGCAGCACAGTCATTAGCGCATGTGGTTGTTGTGATCGATGGTGTCACACTCGACGCCATTGAACAGGAGCAACAGCTTTTGAACCTTTTTCTAGACCTGGCTGTCAAGGCTGATACCGCAATATGCTGTCGAGCCTCTCCAGCTCAGAAAGCGACTCTCGTTAGATATGTTCGGAAACAAATAGGGTCCTCCGTAACTCTGGCCATCGGCGATGGTGCTAATGACATTGCGATGATTCGCGAAGCTCATGTCGGTATAGGAATCACAGGTAAAGAAGGATTACAAGCCGCAAGATCAAGTGACTACAGCATTGCTCAATTCCGCTTCCTTGTTAAGCTTCTTTTAGTCCATGGGCGATGGAACTACATTCGGTAAGCGCAGCATCAGCGTGCTTGTGCGATTGAACTGACCATCTCTGTAGAATTGCCAAGTATGTACTTGGTACTTTTTACAAGGAAATGCTATTGTTTCTCACACAAGCCATTTACCAGCGCTTTGCGGGATATACTGGAACAAGTCTACACGAGAGTTGGTCTCTATCCTTATTCAATACATTGTTCTCATCACTGGCAGTTATTTGTCTTGGTTCCTTTGAGAAGGATCTAAGTGCTTCTACTCTACTAGCCATACCTGAATTATACGAAACTAGCAGAAATGGACAAGCTTTCAATGTCAGGATTGTGTTGGCCTGGATATTCCTCGCAGCAAGTCAAGCTGTAGCCAGTTTTTATCTAGCATATTTTGCTTTTGGAAATCCGTCATCGGCTGACATGTTTTCTCTTGGCGACATGATCTTCACTGCCCTCGTCGTGGTCATCAATGTCAAGCTCATTTTCATCGAAATGCATAGTTGGTCAATCCTGAACTATTCTTTCTTCGCCATTTCTTTCGGAGGATGGTGGATGTGGTCCGTGCTTCAGTCAGAAATCTATTCTTCTGCGAAAGCATACTTTGTGAAAGATGCCTTAGTCAATGATTTTGGGCGAAATTTAGCATGGTGGGCTTCTCTATTACTCACCACGATCGCTCTGCTATTGCTGGACGTAGGATTCCAGTCGCTGCGCTCGATTTTCATGCCCACTGAAGAGGACTGTTTCAGAGAATTGCAGACAGATTCGGCCTTGAAGGCTCGTCTTGAGGAAGAGGCTGCAGCTGAATTGCAGAGTGGTTGGATCAGTGATCTCCTCGAGAAACGTGCTCAGCATGAAGCCTCTCGACCTGACAATTTATGTATAAACACAAACGCATAGCGAGTAGTTAAAGCCTCGAGTGATCACTTAAAGTTGGTGAGGCTTCACAAATTGACCACTCTGAGAAATCAACATTGTAAATGAAATCGTCCCAGTTGAATATGCTAAGTACTTATGATATACTCGTACATACATGGCACAAAATCACATTGCCTGATGGTCATGTATCCCGTGGTTCGCGTCAACAGATGCTAGTGCTTAATCATGAGTTGCAAGCGCAAAATTGAGGAGACGTATAGCTTCCAAGTTCAATCTTAACATTCCAAGGTTGACATAGTAATTAACAACATTTCGTACGAAGGTTCAACTGCACGTGCAGCCTGTTAGATTAAATGCACCTACCGGTACACGTGAGACCCGCACGTTGACGCCCCGGTACCTTGGAATCTTTTGAGCGATTGTTTGTACCGCGCGTGCCGGTAAATCCAAGCCGTTACGGTAAGGGCTGCCCACCCGGGCAGGTGGAAACGCAGCGCAAAGTACCAATTCGGTAAAGACGGCAGGATATTAGCAGCAGTATGAGCTGCAACCCCATGTTCGAGGAGCAAGCCTGCACCAATTCGGTACCATAGTGAATAGAGAATCATCCCTTTCAGTAAAGTTATACACTCAAATTGGACAGTATTTGATATCGGTTTGCATACTGAAGAACATTCTTTAAGCCATGCTACGAATATTCGAGTTATCTTCACGACCCCTGTTAGCTATCCACCGAATTGGATGATTGTGTACGAATTGACGACGACCACCAATTTTCAGCACAATTAGAAGATTTGAGCATTTCAAAGCATACACCACACCTCGAAAATCACAATTTGTGAGGGAACCAACCAGCGCAATCACTTCGTCTTCATGCAGTCATATGCTCAAGAATTGACAGGAATTTATCCTAACGATGGATACTTGTCGTCCGCCGACCACAACTCTAACAATGGAGACGATTCGGCTAATCTATACTTCGAATCCGTTTTGCCATCTGTTCACCACGGGCGCGAGCTCGGTGATCATGTTCAAATGCATATCGACTCCTCTGCGTCATCAGCAGGCTCATCTCCAGAACGCGGCGACTCAGGCAAACGGTCACGTTCTCTCAGCTTGAACACGAAGAATGTCCAATATCGTTCAACTGCTCACGTTACCCAGCAACAAATAAATAAGAAACGCCAGAGGGCGACGCCAGAACAACTCAACGTCTTGGAAGATGCTTTCGCTTGTAATCCCAGTCCCAATGCTAGAATGAGAGAAACCATAAGTACTCAAATCAACATGACTGAGCGCTCCGTACAGATTTGGTTTCAGAATAGGTAGGAGTTACATTTCTCGAGTCAAGCAAGAACTGACAGTCCTAGACGGGCAAAGATAAAATTGTTACATAAAAAATGTGGCCCAGATGAGGTTGTGGATCAGACTTCCAGTACTGTGCGACCAGGCTTTCCGGAGAGGTCTTACAGCATCGATCCCGGACTTTTCCAGGACCATAGCGGAGCGATCATGGAAGATTATCAGGATGCGTCCATCGGTACGGTGTTAAAGTGTCGTAGGTCTTCCACTTACATTATTAGGGTCAATTACAAAACTCAATTGTCGTTCTTTAACTATCGGTACTTGGCGCCGTGTAGCTTGTACATCCAACGATCTCATCTGTTACTTCTCCGACGACGAATTAAAATTCACCTATTACATTAATAGTGGTTCAACCGGTTTTCAAATCGAATTCCCTTTTAGCTCGATACTCAAAATTGATCTGAATCATAAGTCGACACCTAGCACAAATGAAATGGGCCGAGCTATAATCTCTTTGAGCTCCTGTCCGATTTTCTTCATGGAGCTTAATTGTCCAGGAGCTTGGAAGCAGTGCACAGACTTTACAGAGAACCAACAAGGTACTTCTGTTTTACATCATACTATTGTTGGTCCGTACCAGCATCTCAAGTCATCACTTATGCACCTAGCTGTTTTTCATGAAGAAATCAACACCAAGATCAGTTTTGACGACGCTCAGCCCTTCGGTCTGACAGAAGCGATCAGCCACGAAGCTGTCAATTTCACAGGTAGACATTCGGAACTCTACAGCCCTCAAGGCAACAGGATATACGAAAGGTCTTCTTTGATGCCCCATATGGCCGAAAAGAAACGAGACTCGACGAGACATGCGCATCGCCGCACAAGAAGCCGATCAGCTCCCATCACTGTCGATTTCTCGTGGCTGACTCACGGTCACAGCATGGGATCATCAGGCTACAATCATGGACAGCAATCTCTGAGCATGAGCCAACGACCGCCTCCGGAGCAAGTGCCATCCACTGCATCTCAACCTCTAAGCTTAGATTGTAGTGATGGCTTCTTCACCCCACAAGCAGCTACACCATCCTGCTATCCAGATACTTGGTATGCCTCGAGCTATGCAAATACTCCCTTATTAGACACGGATTGCTCCCAATTAGGCTCACCAATGGTGCCTGGAGGCGCACCATTTGATCTACCACTTGCGACTAGTCAGCTCGATCCTTATACGTCCTTCGCAGATATGGGAAATGTCACAAGTACAACTATGCATAACTTATCAGATCATCAAAGTTCGTTCAATCAATCTATGCCAGATCTCTCGCAATTGGAAAGTGTTCCGGAAATGCCAATAGCAAATCAACAGGAATATCCTGTGGCTGACTCATTCCAAGCGCTGCTTGGCGCGCCCTGTTTGGTTCCTATGGGATACTCTCAGGAAACCAATCAGCTCCCACCAGTCTAAAACTGCCGCTAAGTAACGAGAACGAGGTGATCGAAAGGATAGCTTCTGAGTATACACAAAATTCATGTTGTCATTTCAAAACTAAGTTGTATATAGCTTTTTCAAATCGTGATAAAACTCCGGAATCCTTCTTAGCGCCGTCAATTAGCCAGATTGAATGACTGCCCATCAGATTTGCCATAAGTACATCCGTGAAGAGTCTGTCGCCAATGACCACAATCTCAGAGGACGATGTTACTCGTATATCAGCCTGTTTCAGGTAATGCATGATTTGTGGATAGCAGGCGGGTTTCTAAAGTTCTCATCAGGACGAACTTTCTAGCTTTCTTCTTCGGTGCACTCACTTTCTGTTTATGTAATAGGACCTCTGCTCCCAAATTATTGCTGAGTTGCATAGCCTGCACAGTAAGCAAGATTCTGACTTGAAAGCAATTTGAAAACACCTCTTCTCCGTCGACATCGGCCGAACTGCCCGATGAGTTTGAGACTATCACTACTTTTGCGCCTGGGAATGCGTCGCGCAGTTCCTTCCACTTCGCCTTTCCATATCAACATAGAACACGCACTAAATTGCTCGAGAACATTACATTATATCGAGGACATAATTCCAAACTTTCGGCTTCTGCGATGCAATTGTCTTTGTCGATGACAAGAGCTTGTATGTTTGCAGGCCGTTGTCCGTGGGTTTTCTCCAGCTTTGTGACCTGGTTCAAGGCACGACTTATATCTATCGGTATATCGCTAAATTGCTCATACACGAGTGAGGGTCTCAACAGGCTCGGTCGAAGGAGACAACTGATGCCATAGATGAAGGCAGATGAATTCATGATACCGTCCGGAAGCGTTCTATACCTTTGAGATTCCGACGATCCACATATGTATGGCCGACGGTGGTCTCTAACAACTACGACAACGTCCTCCAGCAGTTGCAAGCCTCATATATATGTGAGCAACGCTCTGGTATCCATGGATTGTTTACAGGCACATGCATGCGCATGCACTGCTCCAGGTTACCGTTCCCAGGTGATCGTGATCCACTCAATTCGAAGCTCGGCCAGCCACAAAAGGATTTATAAATGCACATTGGAATTCAGTCTACGTACGTGTACACACGAAAGCAAACAAAATCTTCAATAGCTATAGTGCCCAGTGTAAATGGTGTATGAATCCGATTAAAATTCAACGCGGTTGCTGTCTAGCTTTTCGGAAAAAGCAATCGGCATCTGTGCACAAACAGCTTTGGTTGCATTCTGCAAGGAGTTTTTCTTCAAACTCAAGAGCTCATTGCTATAAACTTGGTCCTTTTGACAGCTGAGCCCATCTTAGGCATAACACATACACAAGCTTTTCGAGTTCAGAAGAATTGCAATTGGTTAGAGCGAAAGAATGAACCCTTTGAAGGATGACAATATGCTTGGACTTCTGATCAAATGTTCATCGACGAGTCTGTTCTCCACACGTTGTGATAATTGTGATGCCAGGCAGACGATTGTTGGGAGTCCGATTCCAGCATGATCCCATCGAGCTTGAGCTTTTCAGCGCTTCCGTACAATTGTATCATCGTATGCATGTATGTCTACCTAGATATCATTGATGGCATGTTTTGTGGAAGGCGGCAATACCGTGATTCACCAACGAGTGGGCATGTAGTCATGGCAAAAGTAGGCGACAAAGCCACTTGCATCGGAGCTCGGTCAATTCCGATCTATTTGAGATCTTAAATCAAATGCAAACTCATCAAACCCACTTACGTGTACGTTTTGGAAGCTTTGACTTGTTTGTTTGTTTTGCTAGGATGGCAAGGACGACGAGAAGAGCTCTTATCTGAACTTTCTCACCTATAGAGTGAACCAGAGATCATTGTTGGGACTGCTGCTACAATTTGCGACATTTATATACAGTCTTGTCAACAAAAATCAGAAAACATCAGACGCATCCAAGAAATTGTGCTAGACAACGTTGCAGAATTCAATGATCTCGCCGCGCTCTGTCTCTTTTATTTTCTGTGTTTTTTCGGGTCTCTTCTGCGGCACGAATTATGTCTTCAGTTCATGGGGACCACAAATGTCGCTACGTTGCGGACTTACCGCCATGGCAATCAACATGGTTGGTGTTAGTGGCAACCTCGGAGTCTACTTGATGAGCCCTTTTTCGGGAAAGCTGGTTGACAAGACTGGTCAGCGCTTGGCGTTACTTTTGAGCAGCATTGCACTGTTCAGTGGCTACTATGGGCTTCACCGAGAATATGTTCAAGCAGCGAATCGTAGTGTCAGCCCTGTCATTCTATGCTTCTACTCATTCTTGACTGGTGTTGGCAGTTCTCTTGGAAACTCTGCAGGTCTCAATGCTTGTGCAAAGTCTTATCCGATGAATCGCGGCACTAGTACGGCTTTTCCCATTGCGATGTATGGCTTATCTGCTTTCGTCTTCTCACGAATTTCGTACATGTTCTTTGCGGGTCGGACTGGCCAGTTTTTGCTACTACTCGCTGTCAGCTGTGGTCTAGCACTATTCATCTCCAGTCTCTTTATCGGTGTGTACGACAAAAGTGTTGTTTATAGTGGTTTGATGACTACACGGAAGCTTTCCAACGACTCCATGTCCTCAGAGCGTGGCGGATTACTGCGAAGCATTGCCAGTTCAGACTCAGAAGTTTCGATCAATAGTAGAGTGCTTACGGAGTTGACAGGCTGGGAGCTGACACACAATCGCGACTTTTTATTGATGATTACAACCATTGCATTGCGTTAGTGTACTCCAATGCTTCGCCAGTCGCTGTACTAATTCCTATAGTCAGTGGTAGCGGCTTGATGTACATCAACAACCTTGGGAATGATCTTACAGCTCTGTATCGATATGAGAATTTAGATGGCGAATTTTCACAGAGAGCATTGGAGAAGCTGCAGGCTCTAAACGTTTCTGCATTGTCTTTGATGAACTGTTTCGGTCGTATCTTTGCTGGTCTCATGTCGGATCAGCTGTTGAACAGGTACAAGGTCCAACGGAGCGTGTTTCTTGTGATATCGAGTGCATTGTTTGTGGCGGGACTGTTCGTAGTGCGCGACAACGTAGCGTCTGGCACCGTTGTACAACAGACGTGCATCATTGGATTTGCCTATGGGTGTATGTTTGGCATTGCGCCTGTTTTGTGCTCTGAGCTCTTTGGACTGCAGAACTTCAGTACGAACTGGGGAATGATGTCTATCTTCCCAGGTATATCTGGTAATGTTTACAATTTGATGTATGGGCACATATACGATAAGCATGCTGACCCAATAACGCACGCATGTGCGCAAGGTCTGAATTGTTACCGAGAAGCTTTCTCGTTCGCGATGCTGGCAGCAGTCGTCGCGACTCTTGCCTCGATAGCTTTATTTCTACACCACACTAAAGAGGCACGAGGGCTCAGGAGACACGTAGATCATGATACACATTAGACCATGGACAAACGCTCACGATACTATGAGCTAGCATTTTCATATATAGAAATGAACCTGAGGTTTGTTGCATCAGATATATGCGCCAGTTCAAGATGGATCAGACCTCGATTGCCAAATGTGACAAATGTATGTTCCAGTGAGAATGCGGTTTTCTAACATCGCGGTCAACGCTCAATGTGCACCCACCCAATTTGGTATATTTAGTGTTACCTATAAACTTTGACACCCAATTGCGATCCTCAGCACCAACTGAAAACAGCTTCGGCTCCATGTACAGTCTCGAGTCTCTCAACCACAACCCGGCGCGTACTAGTCTCCTCGTCGTGCATCAGTGCAAATCCAAGATCCCCGAGATCGCTCTCCTCGTCAGCGAAAAATCGATTTGCTTTCATGCTCAGGCTCATTCCTCGAGACCTAGCCTTATTTGTCTTTGACGATATGGATTTTGGTCGAGATTCTTCATAACTGAGATGACTCCGCGCGGCATAAAATTCATGAGGTCGCTGTCTTCTGGGTGAATGGGCCGAAGCTTGTCCATTCTCCTGCTCATGTATGACATGCTCCGAAACTTCGTTCATGAAGGGAGTGCTAGATACGGTGGGCACGCTGACTGCCATGCCCAAATCGATCTCATCTGTCTCGCTGAATTTAACGGTTTTCTTTACATCTCTCGGACCACGATTGGAGGATTGTTTTGTTGGCACAGTGACCGGTACTTCCATAACGTCAGTCCAGACATGTAAGCGCGGACGACGTGCGAGCTCCAGTGGCCCTTGGTCTCCAGACTTCAGTGTCTCCAGAACATTCCAGGCTTGCCCTTTGAGGACAGCCATCTGTTTTGCAAACATCTTTTCCTGGAAATCAGCATCCTGTGAGAATAGCTTTTTCAGTTCAGACGTCGTTTCACACCACCATTCGGGGTCAGATAAGAGTGGCAGGAAATGCTGCCTTGTCTTCGCGGAAAATGGTTGGCCGATCAGGCTTGCAGGCAGAAAAAGCCAACCAAATGGGAAACTGCGCCATTCGTCCGGGTGTTTCCAGGGAAATGCCAAAGAATTATCGATTGCTCCAAGACCCATCTGCAAAGAATCTTCTCTAGTGCTCTCGTTACTCTGAGACATGGAAGCACCGACAGGAGGTTGGTTTATGACATCAGATTGTAGGGCTTGAGTCGAAGCTACAATTTCGACCTTACCTTTGCTACCAGAGCGTGGAGGACTGACTTTAAGCATCCAGTTGTCTAAACCTCGATCGGTGTTACGCATGATATAATCCAGAATGACAAGCTTCTCGAGCTCTTCTCGCATGCCTTGCATGAGTTCTTCAGTCCAGAAGTGTGTGCGCGCTGGATTTTCGGATGTCATCTCATTCTGAATCTCTGCCAAGGCAGTGGAGTCGCCCTTGTTCGCACCTACGCAATTGGCCCATGCACTTCTTTGTGCTTCAACTGTCTCGTGTCGGATCGAGCTATCTGGCCATGGATGCTCACGCAAAAACTCGGTAGCATCCTGGTAGCCTTCAAGAAATACTTGAAAGGACCCTTGTTTTGGTGGCAAGGGCTTACCCTTCGTGGCATGGGCTCTTCGGTCAAAGTAATCGTAATTGAAGGATGTCGAGGACAGCCAGACGACATCAGTAGGCGGAACTATGTTTGATTCGAGGCGTCGATCCAAAAGACAAGCTGCTGCTTCCGAAATGTATGATAAATTTGGAATGAGGCATGAGCGACCAAAAAAGCAAGGGAAGAGATTGCGGTGTAACCATTTGGTCCATTTGGGATTCAGTTGCCCGTAAGGCTCCTCGTTCTTCGGTTTGAATATACCGACTGTCTTTTGCTGCCTGTTGAGTGCAAAGTATGAGCCGGAAGAGCCTTTTGTGACCAGCCTGGGCTGGATCCCACGCGATATGGCCTCTCTAACGGACTCAATGACTGAGTCGAACTGTGCAGAAGTTATGCTTTTGGAGTCTATTCTTGCTGCTAGGATCGGATCATTGCTCGAAGCTGCGGGTCTAGGAATCTTCGGAGTAAACACCGAGCTATGAATAGCAGTTGAGAAGACATCAAAATCCTTTTTGCTTGGCTGTTTGAGTTTTATCTTGGTGAACCAATCTTGTAGATGTGCATTGATTTGCTTCAGGTCAACAATGTTATCGAGCATATTGGAGTCCTCTTGAAAATCTTGTACGCCCTCATCACTACTGTGCTGTCCGATTCTTGTATATTGTTGCGGCATTACACTGATCCCGTAGCTATTCTACCTGCTCTGTGATTTCAGCGGGCACGCCGATGGGGAATTTGTCGAGCGATCCCGAGTCAGAAGATCCTGTTCGAACAGGCGCAGACTTCCTGAGTCGGTGCCAGGCACGGTGTACAAAGATTGCTTGAATCGGTGTTGAGGAAGTTGTGAGATGACGAAGTCGTTATCGAAGCTTTGAATTGTCTAGGGAGTCGCCAAAGAAATGCGAGAGGCGGATGGCCTGAACGGAGACAGCAATGGACGCGATGTGATTGTGAAGCTGAATGCAATAGCTATGGTATCTACAGCACAGATATGAGATGTACCGCTGTGTGTAGCTGTCAGTTCGTCAGTGTCAGTGCATGCGTGAGGTTTGACTTGATGAAAGGATACATCGATTGACTGAACGGGATCTAGAAATCCAAGACTGCTGCCGACCTTGCGATTGAAAGCCTTGGCCATATGCATTTGCATAGCCATGGAGACATTTACACGATAGCTACCGGTACGGTACGGTAGCGTAGCTTTGACGTGGAAATAGCGCGCCTCGGGGGGGAGCAGATGGCGACAGCCACTGATCATGATCATGGATGGGCGGGCAAAGGAATCTGCGGCTCCAGCTGTACTGTACTGCACTGTACTGCACTGCACTGCACTGCACTGTACAACAGGCACTTGGGCAAAATTCCGAATTGACCCTACCTGATGTGCCAGGGTTTTGTGCCAGAGTTGTCAGCTCTCCCTTTTCCTCCTTCCGGCCCACGGGCTCCTCCAGCTGAGCTGTGCCCGCCACTTGCTTTCCTCCCCTGGCCCTGCCTGTCCTGTCCTGTCCTGCGCTGCAGAGATTCTGATCGATATCGGTGAATATCGCCCTCATCGAATCGATTAAATAATTTTGCTTGGCCATCGATAACAACCGGTCGCGTCGAGCGAAAGCCATATCTTATTGTTGCTCTTGCCCAGATCCAATTTGTGGAGTGCCAGGTCAATTCCAGTGGCGAACTTGTCAAACACAATAGTCAGTATTCCATGTTTGCGACTGCATCTGGGAGCAACAACGCGAGTTGCCAGAATTGTGATACCACTACCACTCCACTCTGGCGACGAGCGGAAGATGGCACAAACTTGTGTAATGCGTGTGGTCTTTTCTTGAAGTTGCACAGTCGACCGCGGCCAATTGCGCTGAAGAGCAACATCATAAGGTCGCGCAACAGAGTCAAGGCGCCGCAGAATGGCACGAAGAGGAAGACGCCATATGATGCACCAGCCACGCCAGGGGAGATTGCACGTCAACAGCAGCATCAACAGGCGCAACAGCAACAGCATCTGTCTCCTTACGAACCACATCCAAGGTCACTAATGACACCAAGCCAGCACGATGATAATCACGCACAGTTCACAGAGAACGTTTTCGACCCTCAGCTTTCACATCCATCAAATCAGATTCCAGATGCATCAAATCCATTTGACGTGAGCTCACAAACTGCTGTCGGCACTGAATCGCAGCTGGCCAAGGCTTCCGTTGGTTCCGAACAAGATCTGGAACTAGTAAATAGTCACTTGCGAAGCCGTGTGAACGAATTGGAGATCATTAATGATCTGTTTCGCAGCAGGGTAACGGAACTGGAAGCCAAACAAAGTTCTGGTGCTCAAGATGAATCTTCCGAGGCTGCTTCCGGTGCAACAGAATCAGCACTACGCGAGACGATCAAGAAGCTCAAGGCAGAATTGGAGGAACTGAAGAAAAACAAATCCGAGACAGAAAACGTGGATGAACAAGTCGCGTCCTAGATTTATTGGGCTCGATATCATGCTCCTGATAATCGGTCGAACTCGTATGCTACACAACGTCGCATACTAAGCATAGCGGCTAAACATTGTCGCATCTCCTGGTGCATCATCCTAGCACGAGCTGGACCAATAAGCTAGCACTTTGCGCGTGCACGTTGCGCTTGGGCACGGACTAATTTGGCTGCTTTGCGCTCTGTATTGGCAAAGGTGCATCGATTCATCTTCCTGGGGCTATCAAAGTACGACCATCTATAGGCAATGCGTGTCTGAAAAAATTCCGTTAAATAAGCACTCCAGGCTTGTACAAGTCGCGAACAAGTGCGCGGGGGCCAGGATGGCATCGTTCTTGCCTGAATTATAAGCTCCAATTATCGTAGAGTCAGTCAGCCAGCAGCAACGAATCATGATCAGGATCAAATTTGTTCGAATCTTGTGAGATGATATTGATCTTTGTCTTGGACACAGATCGTACAGGTCGTATTGAACAACTTGTGTGCATCCACAAAAATCATGCTCCCCGGAGAACATCACTCGGTTGCGGTAGTCATAGATAGCTGTAGTCGACGTTCAGTCGGCAAATAGTATCACATCAGAGTGTGTAAGCCGATCGTTAGGCCGCCTTTCTTCAACGAAGGACAGCTTCCGCTCTCCAGTCACCGTGGTGCTGTCTGTGACACTCCGTATAAGCACTGGGAATGTCGCCTTGACGGGTCTCAGGTAGCAACACGGCAAAAAAGGCTCATATCACTTTTCCAAACTCAAAGGGCTACCTGCACTGGTCTATGGGACTAGTTTGAAGGATCTCAATTGTTTTTCAGTGTACTCCAAGCACGCTCCAAAGTCGCTACGTCTGGCCTGGACCGAGAATCAACGAAATGTCCACTCATCTCAACGTAATTGATGTGCCTGTCAAAGGGTCCGATCAAGTTGTCACGATCGACTGTAGTGACTTGCCTGAAGATCCTAGAGATTTTTGCGCTGTGCTCTCTGGAGAGGAAGCTGATGCGAAATATTGGATTAAGTTGGCATTTGAGTATCGACACATCGGGTTGATAGATCAGGCCATAGATATTCTCCAGGATGGCTTGCAATCGCGCACAATTCAGAGAGAAAATAATCATCGCTATCGCCTGCATTCCTTTCTGGCGTCCTTGTACATACAGAAATCCCGCGAGGCTGCAACAGGGATGGGAAAACAAATAGATGGTTCAAATGAAATGACCAAAGACTCCTGGCATAGACGAGCTATTAATGCTCTGAACGATGCAGCACGTCTGAAACCCCTCGCGACCACCAGTACCATCAATCGTGGCATTCTTGCAATTCTAAGCTCAGAGAAGTCGGATTCTTATGATGAAGCCAATAAACAATTTGATAACGCCTTGCGCGAAAATTCGTCAAATCTGTTTGCAATTGCTGGAAAGGCCAGGGTTTTATTTGCTCGTAAAAATTACAAGCTCGCGTTGGTACACTATCAAAAATTGTTGCGTCTGCGGCCTTCAATGGTTCCCGATCCTCGACTTGGCATTGGTTTATGTTATTGGCAGCTTGACATGAAGTTGGAAGCTCAGCTGGCTTGGGAACGCTCTGTGGAATTGGATGATTCCAACTCGCACGCAACCGTGTTACTTGGACTTTACTGGATTGGGCACGCCTTTGACAATGTCTCTGATGAACTTCTTTTCGAGCAGTCCTATTCAAGAGGTATCAAGCTTGTTTCTGATGCTTACAAAAAGGAAGCCTTGCCACTTGGTGGCATCGTCCTGGCTTCGTACATGTTTTCTCGAAAGAAAATGGATGCATTACAGAGGATCTTGCAGCAAGTCTTGATTATGGCAGAGGTGCCCAGTATTCGAGCTGATGCTTTGTTTTGGCTCGCTCGCGGACAACATTTCGCAGAGTCCTTTGAACAGGCTGGCGCTTTCTATGCTCTTGCTAAGCAGACAGATCCTAATTCACTTGTGGTCGCCATGGCTATCGGCCAGATGCAACTTGTCAAGCAAGACATCACCGATGCTAAATTGACCTTCGAGAGCATTCTAGAAAAGTATCCGAGGTGCATCGAGGCATTATCTATTCTCGGCTCAATCTATGCTCACGAGGCGCTAGATCCGTCTTTCAAGGGTGACAAAGTTACGCACCGCATCAAAGCTAAGGCCTGTCTTGACAAAGCGATTAGTCTTACAAGCGACCACAAGCAACGTCTTCTCACGGACCCGTCTTTGCATTTTACGAGAGCTATGTTAGGCGATGACGATCCACTCTCCACAAGAATTAAGATTCTTGAGCAAGCTGCCGACATTCAGCTTGAAAACGGCTCCTCAACGAGTCCGGAAATATTGAACAATATGGCCGTTGTTCATCAAGCAAATGGAAGTGTCGATATTGCTCGGGAGATGTATCAGAGAGCTATTGAGGAGAGCATTCAATGTGCCAAAGATGAGCTCGAACCAGAACCAGATATCAAGATCGCAACAATGACTTATAATCTTGGACGTCTTGAAGAGCACACAGGAAACACTGAGGCTGCTCGAGAAATTTACAAAGGTCTCTTGAATCGTTATCCTGATTATGTAGAGCCCGCTGCTCGCATTGCTTACCTCGATTATGTCAACTCCATCGTCGAGGACTCGCTAAGCACCACCAAAGAGCTCATCGACGTCGACTCGAGCAATGTCGAAGTCCGGGCATTATATGGTTGGATGCTCAACAAGCAGAAGAAGAACAAGTCCCTCAATTTTAACGATGACCCAGAACGAAGACACTTCAATCATACACTAAAGTATGTCGATAATTATGAACGTTATTCTTTGGTCTCCCTGGGGAATTTCTACCTCAAACTTGCACGCGAGATACGTGCTGATAGTGATGCCGGTGCCAATGAGCGTCACAAGCACTATGATATGGCTATAAAGTTCTTTGAACGTGCTCTTCATTATGATTCAAAGAATGCATACGCTGCTCAAGGACTCGCAATCGCCTTCGCGGAGCACAAGCAATATCAAAAGGCCATCCATATCTTTGGCAAGGTGCGCGAAAGTCTGCGTGATGAGTCAATCTTTATAAACATGGGCCATTGCTTCTGCGAGCTCCATCAATACAGTCGTGCTATCGAGAACTATGAGACAGCACTCACGACTTTCAATCCAAATGGTCAGAATCTCTATCTGTTCCTTTGTCTTGGTCGCGCGTGGTTGTCACGAGGAAGAGACGAAAAGAATGTTGATCATGTCAAGGAAGCCCTAAGGTATGCTAAAATGGCACGCGCAGATTCGCCAGAGAACACTTCTCTTGTTTTCAACGTGGCTTTCATACAATTCCAATTAGCAGACATACTTAGAAATACGCCAGAGTTGAAACGGACCGTGAATGATCTACAGGAGGCTGCCGTCGATCTCGAGGACGCTATACGTACATTCACAGCTCTAGGAGAGCACAAACAGCCACCTTACCCCCGAGCCGAAATCCTTCAACGTGCCACTATGGGCCGTAATACAACAACAAAACAGCTTGAAAGAGCCGTTCTTCAACAAAAAGAATATGAATCCAAGAACACTGCCAAGGTGGCAGAAGCTAGGGCGAAGCGTCAAGCAGAACAAGACGCGAAGGTAGCTGCTCTGAGAGAAGCGCAACAGGCTGAGCTCGTCAAACAAGAGGCTCTGGCTCAGAAGAGGAAGGAAATGCTCGAGCAGGCCAGAAGCTGGGCTGAGAAACGTCATCAAGAAGAAGAAGAGCGTTTAGCCAAGGAAAGTGAGAGAGCGGCACAAAGGAAGGAAAAGAAAAACAAAGTTAAAAAGCACCAAGGTGACTACGAAAGTGACGAACAAGATGGCGATCCAGACACTGGGTCTAAGAAGTCCGGCAAAGCACGCAAAAAGCGCAATTTGAGACGCTCGAAGAAGGTACGAACAGAGTCTGAAAGTGAGACTGAGCAGAAGCGACAGTCGTCCGATAGCGACGCACGAACGGACGCCGAAGATCAGAAGCCATCGAAGAAACGGAAACTGTCCAAGAAATACATCTCCAATGAGTTCATTGATTCCGACGAAGACGAAGAGATGCAGGACGAACTTGGGAATGGAGAGCAAGGTCAGCAATATGCCAACGAAGCAATGATCAGTGAGAAGGAGGTCGATACTGGAAACGACAATGTACCAAATGACACGAATCAATCAGCAGCTAACGTGCCAATCAGTGCTGACAACGCTCCCATAACCAATCAGGCTGGGGCCGAAGATCAATCGATTCTGCTGACAGAAAAACGTGACCATCTCAATGCGCAAGAGTCCCCAGGGATCAGCGCCAATGGTGTCTTGTAAACGTGTATCTCAGAATCTTTATGCAGTTCAGAACCTCCAGCTGTTATGTGTAAAAACTGAGCATGCACATAGCCATGTCGTCGGATTGCGTCAGATCATGGCTACCGAGGCCTACTCGATTTATATATATATGCTAGTCCCAAGAAAAGCCTACATCGAAACGATCAATATCTCAGCATTTCTTTATTTTGTGTGTACCACTCGATCACTTCGGCATCTGTCAATGCCTTGATAGACTTGATGATGTCCAACTTCATTACTAGACACTATTAGAGATTCTTGGCCACATTGAGCGTTAGCAAGTTCACGAACCCTGTAAGAATCAGCACAAAGTGCAATGTTGTGGAGATCACTTACTGCATTTTCATTCTCATCCTCATTCACGGTGCCGGTGTTGATGACTCGATCAATGATTTGTTGTCGAATGTAAGCAATAGTCCCTACACCAATCAACATCAAGTCAGCGTGTATGAAGCAGCCCACTACCTTCTTCGATGATGGTGCCATCCGAATCGAGCAATTTGCCATCTGGCGTGATTGGCACGGAAGTTTCTAGTCCAGCTGGTAATATCGTGTTTGGATCAAGCACTTCACCTTTTCCAATCGATTCCGCATCGACATCTTGTGCGGTACCTGCCCAATTTGCAATGTCGGCCGTTTCCTTCACAAACCGAACCCTTGCTTTCTCCTTGGGCACGTCTTCACTAATGGTTTCAATGATGGGCATCTCTGGTGCCTTTTCAACTATTGCCGGTCGATTGAAGTATGCTTGAATGCTTGGCCATGACAATTGGAGCACGCCGATAAGCAGTATGCCAATCAATGAGTAGAAAAGACTAGCATCAAGTTCATAGCCAGCAATGATGTATGTTTGAGTTTTGTTGTCCACAGACATTTGTCTATCCTTGGCGAATCGTACGAGGTCGAGTTGTTGATTCGTTTTCGCCCGTTTAAGAACAGCGATCAGCGATGACAGCTTCGAGTCTGTACTCAGAACAACTTGCTACCCTGGTCCTTTAGCCGCATGCGAGTGATATCTATTGCTCTTCGAATTCTTTGTTGCACTAAATTATGATTGAATGGCTGCCCGAAGCGCAACAGTGGAGACCGGAGGATCCGAGAACACTGGTCCGTGGTAAAGGTTGCTGCAGACTGTAAAAGTGCAGGACGTGGATGATGGACGACTTGAGATGAGTTGTACATACAATATGATGCAATCGTGCCAAAGATCAATAAGTATCAGTACATTCATTGCCTTACCCCTGCTATGCTATAGTAAATCAATAATACCTATAAAAAGTGGTTGATCAAGCTGATCTTGATCGCCAATGCCTTGAATCTATCATGCGCCACAGATTTCACTACAGACCATACTTTGTATTGATCAGTTGAGTCGCAGCAGGATCCAATTCTCGCATCAATCTTGACCAGTCCGGATACATCGGCTGAAATCCAGACAGAATCTTGGAGAACATGTCGGACAACTCAGGACTTGGTTCCTTGAATTTGCCGACTGCATTTACAAAGTCAGGAAAGAAAGCTGACAGAGAACCTGGACTCGTCGCTATCATCTGACACAGACCCTTGAATGCGGAGTCTTTCTCCTCATTATCCATGGAATCCTGCAGCGCCTGACAGAAACGGACTGCAAACAGTTCGAGATGAGGAGCAACCTGCTCAGGAGCAGTTGATCCTAGTCGACCTATTGTGATTGAAGCGTTCTCCAGAACTGTTGCACCCGTCTTTGGTGCTTGCATAAGCGAGATCAACTTCTGCAGCAGAACCTCGACATAAGGTTGCAAAGATGTTCCAGCTTGTAAGCATATTTCACCAGCAGACCAGGCAGCGTTGTTTGTAACACTGACTGAATCTGATGCCACGTCGATTTGCGAGATGAGTTCTTGCATAACCTGTTGTAGATAGGGCCGAACTTCTTCAAAACAATTTATGACTAGATCACCTAACAATGCATAAGCCGATTGGCGGACTTCTGCGATTGGATCTTGGAAGCACATCAAGAGAAGTTGCATGATTGGTGGTTGATTCTGTGAGATCAATGTAGCGACGTCCGGACCCAGACCCTGGACCAGACCGGACAGAAGATCCAATGCTGTTATGAGGAAGTCCTTTTCTGGAAGCTCTGCTGTAGCACCATTTGAGTATGCGTCAATCTGTGCTAGGTTCCGGTGCAGTATATGAATGCAACGAGAGAACACTGGCGGGGCGAAGGGTGCAAACCCTGCTCCGAGAGCTATCGTGACAGAAGACAAACATTCGAGAAGTGGAAACAGATCACGATCATCGTCATCAGTAGCTTGCCAACGAGCTATAAGAGGTTGCATGATCATCTCGATGTATTCTGGATTGTTCAGTGCTGGCCCCACGGAATCTGCTAGTGTCTGCACAGCATCATATAGGATGAGTAAATTCTTCTGTTGGTATTTGTTGAACGCTGCGACGAAGTGTTGCAAAATAGGTTTCAAGAAGGGTACGAGGACGACACCAGCCTGGTCTTCAAGATTGGCAAAAGCAGAGCACCCTGCCTCCTGAACTCTTTTGTTGTTATCGAGCATTGTACTTAGCAAGCCTTCCATCAGAGGTAGAAAATGTTTTTGTTTCTCGGCCTCTGGGAGATGAGCAGCCCACCGACCATAACGTCCAAGTGTCCAGCAGGTTATTTGTCTGATCAATGGCTTGCCATCTTTCAGCATCGATATCAAGTGTGGGAAGATCTCCGGAAGGATAGGAATCATGCCAGCCATACAGCCTTCCGCAATAGCTCCCAATGCAAGGACACCAGCTTCACGTTCCTTCCAATCGTTCGAAGCTAACGTGGATTTGAGGTGTGGTAGACACTGTTCCAATAGGCGAGCCTCGTAAACAGTGGACAAGACATCCAATGCAGCTGCGGAGCACTTTCGCAAGTTCCATTCCGCGTATAGGTCATCGTCCTCGTCCTCATAGTCATCGTCGTCCTCATCATCATCCTCTTCATTTTCGTTATCACCGTATCGTAATCCGTTAGGCTTCGAGCTCGTTTCATGGGTCTGCTCCCCCAAGGTATGCTGCTTAGCCTTGGCATGCTGCGGTTTGATGTCGGTTGCCTTATCTGCCACATGTGCATCATCATCGTCTGCTCCGAGAGCCAAAAGGTCCATGTCAGTATATACCATGCCCTTGAGAAGCATTGGCACGATCTTGCTCAGATAGGGCTCGAGAGATGTCTGCAAGTCTGGCTGCTCAGCTATGGCGAGCCAAAACTCGCATGCTTCGAGAGCGACTTGCTCATCTTCGTCTTGCGTGGAGTGCATCATGTATTCCACAATCGAACCTAGATTTGGGGCGATCTTGTCGGGCCTAACATCAAGTAGCATTACCAAAGCTTGACAGACGTGTTTACGGACACTCGTTTCCGGATCCACAGCCAACGCGAAAAGTCTTGTCAGAAAGGCGTCAATATATGCGAACAAGGAATTGGACTTGAGGAGAATGAATTGATTGAGGCAGAAGAGCGCCTCGCTTCGCAATTTCGCTTTGGGATGCTCTGTGTATGTGAGAAATTTCGGGATCATGAAATTCAGTGGCCGAGTTCCATCGTAATCTTTGTCCAGCTCCTTGGCGGAATCTTCACAGACCTTGCTCAAAGCACCGAAGGCTCCCTAATTACTGTCAATCCTTATGCACACAAGAACAACGAGAGGACTGACCTCATTGACAACATCATTCTGGTCGTCCAAAAGAGTCATCAGACGTGGCAATGCATCCGGCCAAGACATGAGTCCTCCTCGCATGATGACGCTCGTAATGATGTTTCCTGAGATCGACCGGATCAAAGGTTCCGTGTCGCGAAGTCCATGGAAGGAAGCTTCTTTGACGTATTCCAGTGAAGCTTGCGGGATCTGAGCATACTCGAACCTCACGTTGTTCTTCAGAAGCAGCCCAGCTGCAGATCGAACACTAGTATCGGCACCACCAACCTCTAGAAAGATGTAGGCCAAGTAGTTGTTGCAGTCTTGTGTGGTCAGAAATGGTTGAACCTGAGGCAGATGTCACATACCTGGAACGGATGCTTTTGCGATGTCAAGCTGTTCCAATGCACCGGCTCTCGCACTCCCATCACTTGACATCGATGCTGAAAGAACATGGCTGAATGTTTCCAGACTGCTTGGCTGAGGAGTCCACTGGTCGGCCATATGTTTTCTGCAGTCTGAGACTGTATGCTCAGGTCAATAGGACAAGTTGTTGCTTTCGCGAGACACGCCAACAGCGAAGACAACCAAGTGCTTCGAAGCAGCCTGTAGGTCTTGATGCCTCGCAAGCTCCAATATGGAATTGGTTAATTTCTGGCTCGTCCAGAGCTGAAGGGTTGAGACACTAAGAAAAGTCATAGCATTGTATCTGCATTTGGAGCATTCTGGGAATCTCGTTGCCGATCGCCCAGTCTAAATAATGAATACCCGTCCACTATCCCCGAGATTGATCCGTGGCCGTCCACCCGTCAGGATACCAAGGACCAAGTACTAAGGACCTACTCAAATCAGTGTTCAGACGGCCATCACCATCAAGTGTCGATTTGCTTCACATTAATGGTGGACTTATTACGACTGATAGGAATACATGAAATCGACAACCCAAGCTAAACAACGCCAAACGTGCAGTGATCTGCTAAACTACCAATACTTCATAAAGTCATCATAACGAACTGCTCTGCCGCATAGTCCGCTGTGCAGCAGCTAGTCTTGCATCTCGTCGTCACTCTGAAGAGACTCTTGTGAAGCTAACCTACGATGTTCGTAAGCACGCCATTGGTCGCTTTTGAAGCACTTACCAGGGGGGATTAGTGAATTCTAGGTCGTTTGGATCGTCTGAAACGGAGAAAGTAGCATGAAGGGCGGTGGTTGGCGCTTCGAGCTCTGCAGTAGATTCGAGCAAGTCTTCGGTATCGTCCCTGCCACGTTTTGCGACTCGTGAGATGCTCGTGCTAGATGCTTTGTTTTGTCCGGCAGCACGAAAGCTTGCCCACGGGTCTTTCGCAGACTTGATCTCATAGAACGGCAACGGTTTCTGAATCTCAGCCGCCGAAGCTATTGCCAGTTTCATACCTCGCTGGGCGGTCGCGTCTGAAGATAGTTTGTTATAGGTGCCCTCACTGAAAGCTTGATTGTCAGCTATAGGGTACGTGGCCTGTGTTTTCAACCTACCTTTTCGAGCGCGCATGCCTACGGACTCCAGGGTCTGTTGAACAAGTGGGTCTAGCTTCGGTCGTGTCATGTGCGAGAGGTCTGCCGTTCGTGATGCATACGACGATTCTATATCTCGTCAGCACTGCGTGTACTGTCGTCTGTTGATGAAGACCACATACGATTCCTTTTCTTCGTAGTGATGGCCATTTAGTGGAGCTTGCACCTGCTTCTTGGTCGATAGTGTATGCCGCTACGGAGCCAAGTCGCGTCGAGAAAGACCTCTGGACAAGCGCGCAATGGCTATGGTCGCAGGTCGCTAGCCTTCCTCTCAGATAAACGCTCTCTGCTCTTGTTTGTTGAGGAATGCTCGAGTCCGTTCCATCCTTGGAAGCTTGAGGTTCGCAGCAGCAGGAGCGCCAGGTCAAAGGACAAATGAGCTCCACTGGAAAAGTGGCTCCCGGGCCCACACAACGACCGCTCAAGCTCCAGAATTGAGTTCAAGCACTATAAGGAGTGAACACGTTGCAAACACGTCTCAGAACTCCTATTTCATCGCTTCCATTTGAGCTTGACGTCTCCTACAGAATTAGGGCAGTGACCTTAGGGGCTATCATTCTCGCATGAGGTTTCCATTGATCCATTTGTTGCTCTGCCATGCAGCTTCGGCTGCCGTGCTGTCTATAGATTATGGCACGGAATGGACGAAAGCTGCACTGGTCAAGCCTGGAATTCCACTTGAGATAGTTCTCACAAAGGACACGAAGAGGAAAGAACAGTCTGTTATCGCATTTAAGTCTGAAGAGCGACTATACGGTGGAGATGCTGCTAACATGGTTGGTTCATGTCTAAATTACGCGTTCGTCAAGCTGACTTTTTGCAGGGCGCTAAAGCACCTCAGCATACGTATCCTGCACTGAAATCCCTTCTCGGACAGGCATATGATAGTCTTGCTGCAAAGGACTACGGGCTCCTCTACCCCGCCGTGAAGCTCATCAAGACAGAGCAAGACAGTATTGCAATTGTACAGGGCTCCGAGACCTTCACTGTCGAAGAATTGGTTGCCATGGAGTTCATCAACATGAGGAAGAACGCTGAGCTCATGGCTTCTAGCGAAGTACGTGATGCGGTACTGACTGTGCCGCCCTTTTTCAACCATCGTCAACGAGCTGCACTTCTAAGGGCCGCCGAATTGGCCAGTCTGTGGCCGCTAGAACTCCTGAACGACGGTCTAGCTGTCGCCATGGACTATGCCAAATCTAGGACTTTCGACCAACCTCAGATTCATGCGATCTTTGACGTTGGGGCGGGTTCAACATCGGCCACGATAGTACAATTCTCAAGCGTCTCTGTCAAGGACGTTGGTCGTTTAAACAAGACAATTACTACAATTGATGTTCTTGGTACAGAGTCTACCGATAAGGTTAGTGGAAATGTCATGAGTGAACGTTTATTCAATCATTTGATTGAAGAGTTCGACACGAGCAAAGCAGGACAATCTTCGGGCTCGGTCAAGTCAAATCCCAGAGCCCTGGCAAGACTCTTGAAAGAAGCGACACGTGTCAAACAGGTGCTATCCGCGAACAATGAAGCTACCGTCTCAGTGGAATCATTACATGACGAGCTCGACTTCAGGTACAAGCTGACACGAAATACTTTTGAGCAGCTCACAATCGATCTTGGAACAGTGACCACGGAAGTTGTCGCTGAGGCACTTAAAAAAGCAGGGACCACAGCGACTGAGATTCAGTCGCTTGTTCTGCACGGTGGTGCTGCCCGGGTTCCATTCGTTCAGAAGGCTCTTCTTGATGTGGTAGCGGAAAGTCAGATTGCTCGGAATGTCAATGCCGACGAGGCCGCTGTAATGGGCGCGGTCTTCCGCGGTGCTGGTCTCAGTGGTTCGTTTCGTGTAAAAGAGTTACAGATTCGGGATATTAGTGCTATTCGTTATTCATACGAAAAGGATGGAATCCGCCAGGCTCTCTTTGAGCTGGGCACGAGCTTTGGTACCACGAAGAACATTACTGTTGTCAATGGCGACTCTGATTTCGAGATTACAATTACAGCCGATGCACCACATACTGCTCAGTCTGCCCAACAGGTCGCGAAATATGCCTTCAAAGATATAGTTGGTTCAGTGGGTGCGTTTGTCAAGCAATCTGGCTGTCAAGCTGCGGATTTGGTGATCACATTCGTCCTCAACCACTCTGGCATGGCCACAATTTCAGACAGTATTGCTGTCTGCGAGGTCGAGGATCGTCCAGGCGTGGCTGATAAGCTTAAAGGTTGGTTTGGTTCTAAAGAAAATGGCCCTGCAAAGGATGCAAGCGATCAAAGCAAGACTCCCACGGAAGTTGTGGAAGAGGCACCACCAAAGAAATTGCAGAAGTTCAAGAAAATATCTTATGCTCAGCTGAGCACTGATGACACATGGAAACCTGAAGACAAAGAACTATCGTTACAAAAGATTGCCAAATATGAACAATTCGACAATCAGCGAATCGCCCTACAAACCGCACGCAATAGTCTCGAAGCTTACATCTACAAAGTTCGCGATCTACTAGAAAACGAGAGCTTCCAGCAAGTATCCTCGCCTCGTGAGCGCGAAGATCTAGGAACTTTAGCAGCTGTTGCCAATGAGTGGATATATGGCGAGGGAGAGAGTGCTTCATTGCACGAGCTTGTCTCCCGGAAGAAAGCCATGACAGATATCTCAGAAAAAGTGCTGTTCAGGAAGCAAGAGTCTGCCTTGCGTCAGGACAAAATTGACGCCCTTCAGAAACGAATTTCTGCTGCTCGAAAGTTCATCAAGACCCAGTCAAAGAAGATTGCTGAATATGCTTCGAAAGCTGCAGAGCTCTCAAAAAAGTCCAAACCAGATCCAACCGACAAGAACGAAAGCTTGGACGATGGTGATGTTAAATCTAAGGATAAAGAATCAATCGGTACCGAGTCCGACAAGACACCGGACTCAATTGGTGCCGACGAGATTGAACTCCCCGAGCCTGTATACTCTGAAACCGAACTATCGAATCTTGGCGACAAACTTGACAGGAATGAAAAGTGGCTCTCAGATAAAATCGTCGAGCAAGGCAAATTGGGAGACGCTCAAGATCCTGTCCTCCTGACGACTGATTTGGACAAAAGGACTTCAAGAATCACTGAAGACTTCATGTATCTACTTAGAAAAGCAACATATGCGGAGCAAGCTAAGGCCAAGAGCAAGACGAAGCAGAAGTCCAGTACAAAGACAAAGACACGGTCTTCAGCATCGTTCCGGGCAGAGGCAAGCTCAAAGGCTGCGAATGCAGAGACGGCGAAAGACAAGTCTCCAGATGCCCCTGAATCTAAACCTGCAGCAGAGCCAAGCGTGGAAGAGCGAATACTAGACTCGCAACCTGAACCTGTCGATCCCATTCCAGAGGCAGCTCCTGTAGCAAGCGAGGAAGAACATGATGAATTATGAAGGAGCGGTAGAACAAAAGAGGGGAGACCCTTAGCATTTCATAGCAATTTAGACACACCTAGAATAGCATATCGTTGAGGCAAGTCCACAATACTGTGCCATCTTTCCAGCGTCCATTTTCCCTCCTGCAGCATGTACCGAGATGAAGTGTGCAGATTGCCGAGCGACATTTCGTCTTCAATCACATTTTCTTCCATGAAGGGGACTTATACGATTCACGAATCCGAGCAGAAACTAGACGGCGGAACCCTAAGAACAAAGCTAAAGTGTTGGGTCCAGCAGCCTCGGTCGAAATGTACCTTCTCAAATTCGAAAATCTTGGTCCAAGTGTATGAGAGACTCTGCAGACCAGTCGCACATCTCCAATGTACAGATCAGATGCATTGCTCTAGATTCGAAGCATACTCACCAAGACCATTGTCGTCCTTGGCGATTTCGGCACACATCATGGCAGATCTGAATTGATGGCGAGCAGACTGAAGATCCCCGCCTCGCTTGCTCAATAGACCCAACATGTTGTGATTGATTCCGGCACATTCGAGACAATACGGGTCTCGCTTGTTTTTGGCAGAAGTGCAAATAGCAAGAGAGTCAGTGCTCCACCGTCTACATTCGGCCTGATCACCCAGTGCCCAAACGAGTTCCGCAATGTTTGACATGGTAGAGGCCGCATGACAAGACGAGCCAGTCACTGCTGGACTTTGACGTTGGAATTGTAGCACAGACAGCAACGATGACAGGGCGTTCTTGAGATCTCCTTGACGAGCTTTAAAAAGAGCAAGAGCTTTCACAGCATCTAGCAGTTCAGGCGTATACTTCATCGAGCCATTGAGTTTGACTGTACTTCCACTCTGATGATCTGGCAGGACAGACTGTATGGCCAAGTCAAAGGAAGCCTGTGCTTCTCGCTTCAGACCAAAATTCTCTTGCAACTCGCCCAAGTGCCGTGCAGCGAGCGATCGCAGATTACTGTTCGATATGCCATCAGTAAGTGCTTTGGCAAAGTGGCCCATGGCAGACTCCAAGAAACCTTGCTTTCTCTCAATCTGTCCAAGCAAAATGTACGCTTTTGCAAGATCCAGCGTTCTGTTTGTGTCGGTGTTGTCAATAGATCCTCCTCTAGAGTCGGGATGGTAGCCTCTGTCTGTGCTTGACTCATCATTGCTATCATCCAGAGTCGCTAGCAAGCCTAGTCGAGCAGTTTCCTGCTGATCTAGATATTTGCTGTTGAACACTGCAGCACGATATGAGAAACGTAGCGCATTCGGCCATGCTGATGGTGTTGGATTCTCCGACTCGAGATAGAGGTGAGCCCCGGCAAAACCAGCGCCAGCAGCAACACCTGTGCCTATTATTGAGAACAGAACAACGCGTACTGCTGTTCTGGTATGGGCAAGGATAACGTTGCGATTCATTTTGTTCGCAATGCGATTCGTGGCTCAAGCAGATTTTGTACAGTTGGTGTCGAAGATGAGTGACATTACGCACACACAGAGCGTGGGTTCAAACGAACTTGTTTCGACACGAGCGACCCTTTTGGTCACGATTGGATGTTTCGCAGAAGATGGTTCTTCTCTCGAACAGAGTGATGGTGAGTGTTTGAAGCTTGCGCGATGAGCGTGAGGCTTGGAGAAGGTGGAGGTGACTTATCTGTGGAGCTCCTTCCCCCCAGGAAGCATCCCACATTAGATATCTCCGAAGTTGAGCCGCACTTCCCATCTCCAACCGTCAGTTCGAGACGTTCAAACAAGTATAAACATCCTCATCACATCACATCCTGCCCACAGCGGATCGTCTTGACCCTCAAAGACTTAGCAGGCACTCATCAGGTCCGTACTAGGCTGTTACGAGAGGTTCAGCAGGTTTAAAGAATGCCTGGTAAGCTTCCACCCCTGACCCCGTGGGGCCGTACTGATAGAGGACAGGTGTAAGCTTGGACTACCTATGTCGGGACCGTTCCCAGACGACGCCTCTGGAAGCCCTGTCGTCGTCAATCCTGGGTGTCGAGGTAGACCACTATCTCCGCAAGTTGGCCCAACAATCGCGGTCTCCGTTATACACCCCTTGGGGAGGGGTAGCACAATCCTTCTTTCGGACCATAGCCCACGACCTTGCCATCCTTAAGCAGCTGAACATCAAGCCCGTATTCGTCTTCACTGGACTGCAGGTCGTTTCACAACATGAAGCAGACCCGAACCCTAGACTGGCAGCTCGTACACTAGCCTTAAGCAATCTTGAGCGCAAACGCAATGAGGAAACAATACAAGCTTTCACCACTTTGATGTCGACTGTCGAACTGGTTCCAGCACTGAAACAGTATCTACGGTCCGAACGAATAGAATTTCTTGTGGCGCCATACTTTGCAGCGGCACAACTTACTTACATGTTGAAGATTGGATCAGTCGACTCGATATATGCTGCTCCTGATGTGTTTGTGCACGGAGCAGATCGAGCCATAACCGACATCTCCTTCGATCAGACCCTTCGTGTGACATTCTGCGACAAATCTGCGATCCTCGGCCTGCTACAGGGCATCAATGAAGACCAATTTCTTGATGCTTACCTGTTCGCCGGCAATGACTTCTGTCCAATCGTACCGATACTCGAACCAAACCCTCCATCGGAATTTAGTGCTTTCAGAATGAGAGCTGCTGCTGATGTCGTACGACAGAACGGGACTGGTTATCTTGCCTTGAATGGCAATCCTGTTCTTGAGAAAAGGCCATATTACCTCGAGCAGTGGTTAAAGGCAAAGGCTCTGTTCAAGCATCATCCTTACTTGAATGTTGCCGGTGACGTGGTCTTATCAAGAGAGGATAAAGCTCCTAGCGATGTCGCCAGAGTCATTGGTGCCCGATTGCCTAGGGAAGTATACTTCTACATCTCTCGCGGACTGCTTGAGCCGCAATTGATCAACACGCTTCTTTCTGGCGTGTGGCGGGAGACCACACCTCTAGACGGCGGTGATGGACGAGAATATCGCCGCCTCTTAGACGAGTTGAACGACATTCGTGTGCAGTGTATGGATCTCTTGCATGGTAGTAAGCAATTGCACCATTACTATGAAAAGAAAGTAGTCGTCACTAAGCATTGGTATCGAGGTGACACAAGTGAAGTCATCGAAAAACTCGACAGCCCCATCTACAATCAATTACGAACGTGGCAGGCGACAGATAAATCTCAAGACGACACGAAAGCTCACCCTGGCTCGAATTTACGAGCCCTGCTGAAGCTCTGGCAAGCCGAGAGCCCAAGTGTCCAGGGCGAAAGGCTCAAAGAACCTCGCGACGCCTCGATCCATGATGTGCAAGCCAATGTCCTGCACCGAGTCCTGCAGCTTCGTGGCTACATCGGAGTCAAGCAAGAATTGACAGCTTGGGGTCGAGCTCTCGTGGCTGCTCTTGCCAAGACGGATGACAAATTATTGATACCAACGCTTGTCTCGATAGAAATGCTCAAGCTGCGTGCTATTGAGTCAGACACTCTAGTGAGCGACGCACGCAAAGAGGTATCGCAAAAAGATTCGAGCCAAGCTCATTGGAGAGTGCTCGGTCGCCTTGCGGCCGTTCTACCGCTGCAACAGAACGATGCTCCCTGGCAGGGACCCCTGGATCGTGAGGCGCTCGCAGCGTTTTCGCTGGCTCAGACCACCTACAGATATCTCGCTGCGCTTTATGAAATGTGTCAGCTTGCGATGCTACTTCGAGGCGACGTCAGAAGATCAGAACCATTCATCAAAAGTCTGTCCTCCGCCAGCAACCCCTTTGTCATCCACCATGATGCCGGTCTCGCCATCTACTCCAGGCGATACTTTTCCTTCCTTGCGGACACTTCAGCAAGCACAAGCAATGTCTATGAACAACTCAAGGCAACGTTCCCTACCTCCAAGGATGGAGCCGCTGACATGGGCAATCTTTTCAAGTTGTGGGATAGCTTATATGCCGCAATCGAGGTGGTTTCTACAGATGGCAAATCTCAGCTGCCGGAGCAAGAGCAATACAGTCACATTCAGCAATGGTTGTCAACCCGCAGGTGAAGTTTGTGCCCGTAGAGTAGAGACAAATTATAGCATGACATAGAGGATAGTCATTACTCCGTGCGAAAGAGGTTAAATTGCAACGTACTCTTGGACGGTGGTGCGAAGAAGGATCGTCCACCCTGCAGTCGGCATAGAAGCATTCAGCTTGGCTGCAGTGACATAGCAGTATCAGCTCGACTTTGACAATGGTTGACACTGCAGTATGGACAGGACTCTGGCAACACAAGAACTCAGTATTGAAAGAATCATGCTCTTATCACTCAACTTGAAAAGTGTTGTAGTCATAATGTTAGGTCTTGATGCCTAGTGTTATGCCACCATTCCTGATTCCTAATGCCTGAAACAATCTACTTATAGACGAATGCGCGAGCAACGCTCGTTCTCGTCCATCATGTCATACTCCACACTGCCTTTAGGATGTACCCTTGCGATTTTCCGCAGGGCAAACGAGTTTTTTTGATTCTCCCTCTCCACTTGTCGATCCCAAGTGCTTGCCGGCCTGTCGACTCTACATGAACCATAACTTGACGTCCTTAGAATCCTGGTGGTCTGACGCCCTGTGGTGCTTGTTGGGGCGGATTAAAGACATTACTTTGGCTTCCGGGAGCAAGGACATCATTAGCACCCGCCTGCATCTGCATTGCCTTTTCCTCCTCCTGTGCCTGCGCTTCCGTCTCGACGGCCATCATGAATGGGATGCCGAGCAGCAAGAGGGAGGCGGTGATGGCCCACAACGTCTTGCCGCCGAATAATGCGACCGTGCTCACGCCATGCTTGGTGCTCGAAAAGGCGTTCGATAGCTTCGCCCTGGTGGGTGGTGGAACAATGTCCCTCAGTGCCGAGATGCGTTCAAACAGTGTTTCCTCCAGCGGGCCGTCGTCAGAGTCGTCAATGTCTGATTCGCTATCACTTGCCGAAGCGTCGGTGTATTGATCGTCCTGTTGCAAATCATACTCGTCCGTCACCTCTTCCAATCTCATGCGACTCATGCTGAATTTATGTATATGACCTACGCTGGTTCTTGTGAAAGTACTGACAGCAATGAACAACTAGAGTCGACCTGTAATTCCGTTGAGGTTTGATGACTTGGTGGATGTCACGACGTAGTGGTCGAAAATTCTTGTCGTACTTGCTCGGATCAGCGCTATCACATCGAACTTTGGCGAACCACAATTTCGTCATTCACATCACAAAGGAGTAGATGTATCGTGCACAAAATGACTTCTTCTAGAGCTATAGATATGAAAGGTTTAAACACGCTCGCTAGAACAAATGCCGTAAAGATAGAGGACACGGAGAATGCTCCAGATTATGCTGTAGCCATAAGAGCATCCGCATTGCCTTTGTGAACCGCAACGTCGTGAGTTTCAGAATCGTAATGACCGAGGAGCTTGATTTCAAAGTTGGCTACTGCAATGCCAAAGAGTTTGAGGAGTCTTGTTTGGTTACTGTCCAGGACGTCGCCCTCATTACACACAGTATAGTCGTTCGATAGCGTGATCACTCCATTTTTCAACAGTGTCGGCACTGGCATTGTTAGTATCGTGGTGCTGTCCCGTTTATGGCAACTTACTGCCCATGCCTCTGACAGAAGGCTCTAGTGTGTGCGTCAAGAGCACGTCGTCCTCGGCCGGGATCTGTCCTCCTCTAGTGTACACTGGTCCTGCCGGCACTGTGAATGTGATGGGGCTGATGGTACCTGCCCGTGCAAAATCCGTTTTCGAGTAGTCTGCAAACCATTCCTCGACGAGTTCAGGAGGATGTGAGGTACAGAGTATGCCCACCGTTCCCTTCAGATACTTGGAAAGTTTGTGCAGGTTGTCTTGGTATTCATCCGCGGCGGTCGTGCCGATCGCCTTTGCCATGACCTTTGTCCGACCAAGGAAAATCCTGCTATCACTCCACTGCGCTCGAACATCCTTCAAGTATGTATTTCGCATATTCTCGACCGAGAAAACCCAGGCATATTTGTGTTCGTCCAACGATTCTCGGATCGATCTGAACAGATTCTCTTTTCCCTCTCGACCTTTCTTGTCGGTCTGCGTCAACGAGATGACTCGCTCTCTTTTCGACTTGGGCATGTTTTGTGTGTGACGCTGCTTCTACTAGGGAGGTAAGGGTGTTATCAGGGTGATGTAAGCCAGGTAGAGCTATAATGTTGTCTAGCAGCTACAATGTTTAATTCTGGTAATCTTCAAAAAATTTGTGGAAACGGCACCGCGGCTATCGTGGCGGGTGGCTTGTGGTAGCATTCGATTTCGATTCCTTCATGAGTTCTTGAGATTTGGTCATGGCATGGCCTTTGTTGGAGGACACTCTAGTCCTAAGTACTCATAGTAGCATTCTATATTGTTGCATGGCACACCGGACACTTTCAAGCCCGTTGATCCATCGACAGACTCAAGGTGTGATTATGTTTTCAAGAACCAGACACGTTGATACATCTAAGTGTGCAGCCATCTTCCCCATACAATACTCTTTCGTCAAGTCGCCAACCTTGCACTTGCTATCATATTCTTCTATACCACAGAAGACAGTCGTCACACACAAGATGACCATCCATTATATACTACTGTCTGCCCCGACTCAATTCTTCTTTGGCGATCCCGAGTAATTCTCGAGTGTCTCTCGTGTGAGGACTTCTCTCCAATCGCCAAGGGACTTCAAGCTTCTTGCGCCTTTGTATTTCAGTTGCAGGATGTCGCCTATCTCATCACAAGCCTCGAGTAGTCGATCCAAGTCATCCCTGTTGTGCGCAGCGCTGACACAGAATCGTACTCGCGACTGAACCAGTGGCGTGGCTGGGTATGCAACAATGACCACTGCAATCTTCCTCTTCAGCATCTCGTGACTGAATGCTGGCATCTTTGCCGGGTTATACAGAAGTAGTGGGATGATTGGAGAGTAGTCGTGCCCGTAAATGATGAATCCCATCTTCTTCAAACCCAAATGCAGGTAGATACTGTTGAACGCAAGTCTCTCAACACGCTCAACACCGTCCAAACCAGGAATCTCCAGCGCAATACTGCGCAAGGATGTGCTTATCTGTTGCACTATGATAGGTGACATGGCTTCAGCGAGAACTGAACCAGCATTGGTCAGACGCAAGGACTCAATCATGTGTTGTTCCCCTGCGATATAGCCACCAGCAGCTCCGAAAGATTTCGTGAAGGTACCCATGAGGATGTCGACTTTCGAGGGAGAAATGCCGTAGAAATCACACACTCCTCGGCCTCTCCTACCTAGAGCACCGATGGAGTGCGCCTCGTCAATGAATAGATAGAATTTGTACTTCTCTTTCAGTTCGATCAACCCTGGCAGATTACACATCGTCCCTTCCATCGAGTAGAGGCCTTCGACCACAACAAGGATTTTCCTCCACGGTCTATGAGTCCTCGGTTGGCCTTGCGAAATGACTTCACGCAACAACTTCTCAAGGGAGTCCATGTTGTTGTGATCAAAAATCCTGATCGAGGCACCTGACAAGCGAGAACCCCAGCGAATACTTGCGTGATTGAGCTCATCAGAAATTACCAAGCAGCCTTTGCTTACCAGAGCAGAAAAAATGGTAGCATTCACGCCGAATCCTTGTGAGAAAACAGTTGAAGCCGGCTTGCCTACGAAGCGAGCGACTAATTTCTCCAGATCTTGGTGAATATCCAGTGTACCAGTCTCCGATCGTGTTGCGCAAGAAGATATTCCCACGTTCTTGACCACATTTTCGACATCGTCTGCGCATGCGCCGACACTTTCAGCGTATCCCAGATAATTATAACTGGACATGTTCAAACACTCTGTTTGTTCGCCAGTGAATTGGAAAGTCAGATTGTGGTCATGAGACTCTCTGTTCAACAGGGTGATGTATCTACCCGGCACTCCTGTTGTAGGTCGATTGAAACAATCGTTGATCCTTGTCTTCAAACGTCTAACGTAGAAATTGTCAAAATCGGAGTTGAGAGGGGCATAACCATTTTGTTGTTGCAAGTGTGCGTAACGCTCTCGTGCGAATCGTTTACCAAAGAAATCTCTGACATGCCCGAGTACAATGAAAATTAGATATGAGATATAGGTCGTGATCAGGAAATAATATGGTGGTTCCTGCTCTACATGTTTCTCTGGCGGTCCGTTCGAAGTAGACGGGACTTTGTGACTCGGGTCCACCAAAGGAGCGAATTGCTTCTCATTCTTTTCGTCAGCCTTGGGAATCACAGTACTGTCGCCATTTGTGTCATTATACGTAGGAGAGCTGTGTCCATTCATTGAAAGAGAGCCATTCGTAAGCTTCTGAGAACTAGACACAAATTGCGGACTCAACTCAGCTTGTGTTAATTCAGGCTCGGCTATCTTCTGGGTATGGTATGGTGATGATGGTTTGCCTGGTGAGTTGGCAGAGAAGAAATTGAATTTGGAAGATTTGTTCGAACTCGTAGACCGGGATGAAGCACTCCGATTCAGAGTATCGTAGGGATTAGTATCTGCGGTCAGTGAGCGTGTCGAGACCATCGCAGATAGCTGCCCTTCTGCTATTTTGCCTTTGATATTATGTGCCAAACAACGATTTTTGCACACGGCGACCAAAGATCATCCCTTGCAGATTCCTGGTCTGGAGAGCGACTTGTTTAGCGTCCCCCATCGTGCGAGTCGGTGAGTGGGTGGGTACTGGTTCAGGTGGTTGAGTGAATGGTAGGTATGTGGGAACGATCGATCCGCATGATCCTCGCGTTCCACAGGGAGGGAACCACCGATTCGATCATTTCTGTCCGCGCACTGGAACGAGCCTTCCGAGCCGACGATCAGTTGGACATGACAGACCCGCGTTCCGTCCACTGCAGCTATACAGCATACAAAGCTTGGTAGGCTATCTTCTCGGTTGCTGCAACAGTATCGTGTGCTTGTGCTCCTTGCCATTGCATGTCTTCAGTTTGTTCAAATCATTACATAAAGTCATAAGCTAACCATAAATCACTACATCGATCTAGACATGGACAGTAGCCTTTTGTGAATTCGACCATAGCTGCTTCCGGACTACCGGACTACCAGAACTGCTTCAGAGATTCGATGGTGTCTACCACTGTCTTCTGTAGGTCGATATAATTGATACCGAGGACGTTCTTGGACTGAGAATTGTCTGTGCCATACTGTAGCTTGTACTGACCAGCCCCCTCTCCACCTTTGGCAGCCTTCTTCTCTGGGTATTGCTTGCTTAAGACATCCACCACTTGTTGCCAAGTGAAGGGTCCCTGAGACAGAATGAATCGTTTTCCCGAAGCCTCCGGCCTCTCTATAGCGGCAACATGAGCCTGGGCGACATCACGAACATCCACAAATTGTTGGGTTGGACCTGCAAGACCTATTTCAGATGGATCATTGAAGTACTTGAACAGTAGTGCAACAGAGGTGTTGATGCTCTCCACATCTTTGACCTTGTGTATCACAGGTCCAAAGACGAAAGAAGGATTGATCGTAGAAAGGCCAAACTTGGGGTTTTTCTCACTCTGGAACTTCCAGACGTAGCGCTCGGCTGCGTTCTTCGAGGCCCGGTAGGCAGTCGCCTTGTTGAAGTCCTTGTTATTCTTCTCCTGCTCGATGTCCTCTACAGCTTTGTCGTTCCAGTCTTGCTCGGTGTAGACATAATCTTCCGTCTTCGGTGGACCATATATGGCTGCGACTGAGGACGTGACGACAACGTGTTTGACATTCTGTCCATTCCTGTACGCAGAGTCCAATAGAGACTGTGTGCCTTTGACAGCCGGGTTGATGAGGTCCTTGTAGGGATCAGTCGCATTGAAGTGGAAAGGCGAAGCAATGTGTATGATGCCGTCGACGTCTTTCACAGCCTTATCAAAAACGTTGTCCTCCTCCAGATCGCCGGCTTTCACGATCTCAAAATTGGAGCCATGCTTCTTGAAGAGATCTTTCAGGAACTGAGACTTGTCGCTGTTGGGATCCCTGGCAGTCCCTCGTACTTTGTAGCCGCCTTCAAGCAATTGCTGGGACACATGAGCTGCAATGAAACCGGTGGTTCCGGTGACCAAAATGAGAGATCCTTTCGATACTGCTTGGGGAGCCATGTGTAATTCTTTTAGGCAAGGTACAAAATCAAAGTGCGATGAGTGGCACGAAGAACTATACTTGGTTTTGGTCAAACAGTATTACTGCACAGCACGCCATTAAGAGGACATCTGCCACAATACGTACACATTTCGATGACGATTTCGCTCTAGCGGCGAGCGGCTGTAACGGCAACGCAACTTTCTCTGGTGGAGAACAAGAATCACGTCTGCAGGCTGCAGATACATTACATCGGAGCTCACACAAGCACTTTTACAACTTCAGCGGCTTGAAAGATCTAGAAAGTGAGATGAGTAGATGCATACTACGGCAAGGCTTTAGAATTGAGTTGTATGCGTTATGGTTTTGCTTGAAGTCAAGTCGAGCATAGCCCTATCGACAAAGAAGCCTTGGAATATAAAGCACCACAGTCGCCGAGCTCGTGGACTCCTTTACTAATTGAATAGCACAGACCGAGCTCACCAAACTTAGATAGAAAGGAAGCTCAAGATCCGGAGTATCATGAGGTGTCGACACCGTGTCTATCAATGACCCGTCGTCTTAAAAGCTTCATTTTGACTCTCTGTTCCACTGCTCACCTCTCTCGAGGGACCGGCTTCACTCGGATCAGCCCGCTGGACGAACGCCGGGAGTGTCTGAACTACTGGCGGACCAGAGACAGTTCTCCCGACCGAATCATGTGGATTGGGAATGGAAAAGAAATGTCGTATATCTTGTCGAAAGGTTTGCCATACAAGGCATAGGAATGAACGAGGATACGGCCTACATTCCTCTGACTCCCTGACGATTTCTGGCTATGCTACATCATCGTTTGCAGTGAGTGGAGGACTGTACTGTTCGCACTATGTACATGTCCTATGCCTGTGTTGTGATGCATGTATGGGAACTAAGACGAGCTTATGTTCAAGGCTACAAATAGGAGGTTTGGCTATTGGTTGCGAAAGCACAACTTCACAAATTTGTCGTCCACCTTCTCACGGGACGGGAGCTCCCCTGACCACTTGATGTCGGGCGTTTCGTCATGATCTTCCACACCCGCAACTCCCCACAATCGCATCTTCCATGCCATGATGACCTGACCGTGGAAGGTTGTCTGGTCACAATACTACTTGTAGATTCTGCAATCAACAGCAAACCTAACCAACATACCAATCAACACACATCTAAATTCATTATGAGCGACAGTTCGCAAACACCTGGCATCATTGCCTCTCATCTCGGATATGCCAAGGGTGCGGCCGAGGTAAGAACGCTTCTTCGCCCCACAAAGAACTTTAATTGCTGACAATCGAACCAGGAAACCATTGGAAATTTGACTGGATCAAAGGACTGGCAGCAATCTGGTCAAACAGGACAGCAGACTGCCAAGGATGACATGCACAAGGCGGCCAACATCTCGAGTGATCCTAGTCAGAGAAGCGCCACTCAATCACTGGATCGTGAAGGCGGGCTTGAGTCGAAGATTGGATCCCTGGTTGGTTGTCCTGGTATGGAAGACGTTGGTGAGCAGAAGCAAGCACAGGCACAAAAGTAGAGACCTCAAGGTAGTTTATACATTCTCAGCTGGTATGCTTCGGGTCAAACCTTCTTGCAGATACAGGCTGCTATGGCCGTAATATTGTGGACCAGACTGAGGAGACACACAGAGTGGCAGCATGACTGTGTGCATTGCGAAAATGTGAATCTGCATTGCCGTGCTATCAATTGAATCATTAAAGTATCGTTGAAATCATTGTTCGCTCTTCTCAACATGCACATCCACCGCTCCTGCTGTCGGATAGATTAAGATTGATGGGATCACTGAAGTCTCCGCCATAGTCATCTGCGCCCTCCTTGGCAAGTGCATTCTTCGCAATGACCTCAAAAGCCTGCTCGACATTCAGAGCCTCTTTCGCACTTGTCTCGAAATATGGAATGTTTCCCTTTGATTGGCAGAATGCTGTAGCACGTTTTTGGGAAATCTGGCATCGTCAATCAGAAGATCTCTTCAGTACAGAATGCTTACCATCCTCTTGCTGTCCTCCATATCTATCTTGTTTCCGAGTACAACGAATGGGAAATTATCAGGATCCTTGGGACCAGCTTGTATCAAGAACTCGTCTCTCCATGAATCAATGGCATCAAAAGACTTGGCGTTGTTGACATCGTATACTAGCACACAGCAATCAGCGCCACGGTAGAAAGCGACTCCCAGACTCTGAAAACGTTCCTGACCAGCAGTATCCCATAACTGTAAGATCTTAGCATGTTGCGCAATAAGCTACACAGTTCCAAGTTTTGCGCACCTGCATTGTAATGACACGATCGTCCACTACTACTTCTTTAGTCAGGAAATCGGCACCGATCGTAGCTTTGTATTGATTGTTGAACTTCTTGTTGACGTATTGGTTCATGATAGAGGTCTTTCCGACACCGGAATCACCGAGAATGATGACCTTGAGAAGCACCTTTCGCGGCATCTTGAAGTCTACAACAGTACCAGATAAGGGATCTAGGTGGGTTGTGAACGAAGGAACGGCTTACGTTGTCTGTATGATTGTGAAGCGTAGCTTGATGGATCTCAAACCACTTATCTCACAGTGTGTGCCAGCCATGTAGGCTGGGAACTGGAGCGGGCGGCAATGCATGAAGGAGCGTGCATCAAGCCAATTGATCCACCTTTGAACCGTTCACTCACTCACTCACTTACACTCACTTACACTCACTCTAGCTCACACTCGCGCTCTCTCTCTCGCTCTCACATGATCAGAGCGCACAGAATGATCAGCGGAGCTCTTTCAAGAGCATCTACCACTGATCACTGATCACTGATCACTTCTTCATCAGCCCTGGGAAATTCAAATCTTGGAAGCTGCGACCCATCTCCATCTCCACATGTCATCTGCAGGGCCCGTAACACATGGACATCTCAAAGGATAAATGATAAATGATAAATGATGCATGATTGATTATCGCACTTGCTCTAGCGGCCTTGCGTACTTCATGGCAGTGCAATCGAGTGGATGTCTGTGACATCTTGGCTCTGATCTCGATGCCCAGCACTGTGGAGCAGGCATTTGTCAAGGCAGGCAAACCATATGCCAAGGGAGGACCAGCCTCCAAAAGGAAGAAGAGAGCGACTCCCAAGAAGCCATTCCGTGCCCCAGCTCTAAAGCAGACTCAAATTTCTCTCAGCCCGGTCGCGAACCACCAAGCATCGAAAAAGAGCCATTTCCGACCAGTATCAGATGACGAGTCGGATGAACTACAAGCAGCCGATCAGCCTCAGAAGAGTCAAGAAATCACGCAGGCGGCCCAGGTGGAGAGTGCCTGTGGAATCAGCAGAGACAAGGCAAGGCGAGAGAGAAAGATGCATCAATCCCGTATCAATTTCGAACCTGGTGGCGAGCGATTCATCTCTACCGAGCCAATAGATAGTGAGGAGGAGGAATTCAGGGGAACACAATTTAAAGCTCAATACCTGGAGGAGCACGAAGCTACCGCGCCAACTCGAGGATCGACAAATGATGCATCTCGCTTCGTCGACTCTGACTCGTCAGATAGCATTGTTGAAGAAGTGAAACCACAAAAAGTCACGCCGATGAAAACCCCGAAACGAATCGTAATTGATTCTGATAGCGAGGAGGAGTTGGTCACTCCCTTGCGTCGCAGGAAGCGCTTCATGCCCACCGAGTCTGCTACACTACAAGAGGCACGCTGCTCACCACAAGACCGACGAAGTTCTCAGATTGCTGAAGCTCAGACTGAAGCGCGCGATCTAGACCACAAATTGATCAAGACAACTAAGGTAAGGGAAGGTAACAAGAAAAGGAATGCTTTTCGGGATAATCTTGAACGGCTCAGAAGGAAGAAGGCAGGACTACCATCTGCAAGTGAATCTGAATATGATGAGGGCGGGGGAGATGAAGAAGCGAACGAGCCGGAAGCAAAGGACTGGATAGTGGAGGACGATATTGATAGGAGTCAATTTTTCGACGAGTTACCTGCCGAATTCCAGCAGCCACGACAACCCATGGAGCAGTTCAAGATTGCCGTTCAGTGGGAGATACTCGATCTATTGTTGCCTCAAGGTGGTCTTGAACCTGACGCATACTTCAAGCCTGCTATCGAGTGGCTCCGAGATAGAACATCTGGCAAATCTCAGGCGGCGATCTCCTCAATATGGAGGCGGCCCTTTGTCAAAGCACTACAAAGAGGCCCGGATCTTAACGCCATTGAGACTGGAAACCTTGGATTTTTCTGTGATGCGTGTGGCCGTACCAATCGCGTTGCTACATATGTCGTCAAATTTGAGGGTTCGCGATATGATCGTATGACCCTTGAAGATCTGGACACGGATGCGAGCTCAAGCGAGGACGATCTTGATGTGGACGAGAATGCTGCGTCTGACATAGAAGTCGAGCGGGCTCGGAAAGAGCGAATCCTTCGTGCAGAGTGGAATTTGGGGATCAATTGTTATGAAAGGACATGTGTCGCTCATGAGCTCTTTCATGTCAGAAAGCACTTGCGAGAAGAGATCTATGCGAAATTGAAGCACATGGGTCTCTTCACTGCCGCGAAAAAGGTTGAACGGTCCGTTCTAACAAAGTCTCGCAGGATCGAATTGGCTAATCAGGTCACGGAAGAGCTAGATCAGGCGAGATTTCAACAGCGCCTGTGGTCACGCTACAAGGCCACAATAGAGAAGAATGAAGAATACATTGTTGACCCGAATGCCGGCCGCAAGAAGAGCAGGTATGGATAACAAGATAAGACACCAATCACAGCTGTTGTGTAAAATATTAGACTTTAATGCATACACAGATATCATTACTACATGCTGGCCATGGCCAGAGCCAAAGCAAACATCGACAGACACGATCATGCACTGCCCTTCCTCTGTTGTATGGTGAAAGTGATTCGTATAGATCGTATAGTCAGTGAATTGACCAAAGTGTCCGGGTGCACGTGTTTCCACTTCCGTGCGAGCAGTCTCAAATTTTTGCAAGCTCCACCGTCGGTGGATTTGAGGCTATACAACGACAGTCCAGGTTGCGCATCACCTTTTACTAACAAATCTGTCCATATAGCAGGTGTGTGCATACCTTCACGATCGAATCTTCCTCAGTGCTGCATCTCGGTCTTACACTGAGACCTTCGATTCGCGAGACTTATCGAACGTTACAGTGACTAATAATTGAAGTAGTAGACAAAGATGGTCGCCTCTAAACCACATGTACCTATCGTCAAGAAGAGGACCAAGGGATTCGCCAGATTCCAGTCCGACAGATTCAAGACTGTGTCCCCATCATGGAGGAAACCAAAGGGTATCGACAACCGAGTGCGACGAAGATTCAAGGGATCCATGGTGATGCCCTCGATTGGATTCGGATCAAACAAGAAGACACGACACATGATGCCATCAGGACACAAGGCTTTCCTTGTGCGAAATGTCAACGATGTTGAATTACTGCTCATGCACTCGAAGACCTACGCCGCCGAAATTGCACACAATGTTTCATCGAAGAAGAGGGTTGACATAATCGCCAAGGCGAAGCAATTGAACGTCAAGGTATGTACAGATGAGTTCTACATGTTGTTGCAACCTTGCAGCACTTTTAATTCTTTTGCAAGAATGGAACTGACATGTCACAGGTCACCAACGACAAGGCCAAGGTTCGATCACAGGAGTAAATTCAGCTCTCGTGTCGTGCATGTTAGTCCGTTGGGAATGGGGTGTAATTGGGTAGGAACTGTGGACGCCATTCTTTTGCATTAGTCCTTTCCAAGCGTTCCCTTAGGTTTACAGCGAACATCCAATATCATCACTTCCATCATGATCCACGTAAATGTGTCTCGCATTTGAGTAGGACTCTCTCATGAGATCGTCAGTCAGCGAGAATAACAACGGACATGGACACTGACTAGATTTTGCTTGGCCAATGATTCGATTATGCTCGGACCATGAACTTGTCGTTCCTATGAGATCAAATCTACGACAGGCATTTGAAAATATCGCTGTTGGGTTCCTGACAGGGAGACTAATCTAGAGAAAGGAGATATGGTAACTGGAACAAGAGTGCTTGTTTCGGAAGCCACGAGACCGACAAAACGTCCTTCGTGGTGTGCAATTGCCATCTTCATACTCGCTGAGAGATCGAAAGACAAACTTGTGTCAAGGTATGAGCCCCGAAAGAATAGAAAAGACAAGCAAGACCCACTATTGCTTTGCGACCTTCTTCCCCTGCCTCTTGAACATCTTCTTTCGCTGGGCAATCATGTACGTGTAGAGAAAGTAGAATCCAGGAATATATGTTGCCAAAACCACCTGCAAGACGAGTTTGTACAGGGGATTCAGCTTGGCAGCCTCGTCGAGAGATTGATAGACAAGCCAGCACTCGCTACCTGCCCCAAGCGGATATAGGACGTAGAAGAGTGTGTAACGAAGCCACATGAGAACTTCTGGCACCGCCCCCTGAAGATTGATGGCGTAGTAGGAATAGCGCAGGATCTCCGTGATTGACCACGCAGTCACCATAGACGAGAAGGCGGCGGACTCAGAAGTGATTTGGGGAAAGAGGTAGTCAATGCCCCAGACTAGTAAGAGCCGAGAGGCCACTTGCATGATCGTCGTGAGCAATGGACTAGGCACCAGACCGAGGGCGACATGCACAACTTCGAGCGCGGCACTAGTCTGCACCCATAGCAGGAAGGTAGAGACCTCGTCGTGTGCGGTCTTGTAGCCAGCTATTCGACCTACGAAGAACAGTCTTGCCAATACTGCAGCCCAGAGAACGGCCTCGCAAGTGTTGTAAAGCACAAGGTACTTCTTCAGTGCTGTATTGCGACCCTTCATCTAGGCAAATTCAATGAACAGAAGTGGGCTGTAGATGTTTTCGGCCCGAAACCCTGTGAACACTACTTGTAAAAGATGGTATATACTGAAGACCTAGTCAAAGAATACCAGGAAACCAGCAGCACAAGCGCAGGCTTGATTGTCTTGTGTTGTTGGTGGTTGCAATTGGGTGAGAAAATGCGTTGGGCAACTTTCAGTCGCTGGCTCCAGAGTCAACTTCATCCCGATGTGGGGAACCGAGATCTCACGTGTCATTGACATCCACTGGCAGATTAAACGTTATTTCACTGCAATCGTTTGGATATCAGTTGTCTTTATATCAACAACCGATTCATCTACAGTCTTTAAGAGGCGATTTTCATAACAGAACGGGGTACATTACTGTTGGTTGGCTTATGGAATGACTATCTAGCTCTTTTATCGTCAGGAATAGGTTGCTCCCGAATTTATAGCGCGCATACATGAAAGTAGACGCTCTTTCACGGCTCCTGGACGTTATCTTGGATGATCTGAGTGCTCGATTCATCATCAACTTGCCGGAGGAGGAACTTTCATCAGTCACACGAATCTGTTTTGGTCTTGAGCAGGCCCATTGGTTCTATGAGGACTTCTTTCGACCCTTGCATCCCGAGCTTCCCTCGGTCAACTTACGCGCCTTCACAGCTGCGCTGTTCTCGCATTGTCCTTTACTCTGGAAATTCAGTGGACAACATGAGGCTGCTTTTGACGACTTTCTCAAGTACAAAATTCGCGTGCCTGTGAGAGGCGCAATCATGCTCAATCAGGACATGACCAAGGTTTGTGCTGCCTGATCGGGGAGGATCAACAGCTGACCACACATCAGTGCGTTCTCGTGAAAGGCTGGAAAGCATCAGCTGGGTGGGGATTTCCAAAAGGCAAGATCGATCAGGATGAGGACGATGCAGACTGTGCAATTCGGGAAGTATGTCACGATCACCATTACTCGAAAGTCAACAAGGGCTGACCCGCAGGTGCGTGAAGAGTGTGGATTTGACATCTCGAGTTACGTCAAGGAGAAGGACTACATAGATATGGTCATGAAGGAGCAAAGTGTCCGTCTCTACGTCCTTCGAGGTATTCCTCTAGACACTGAATTTGAGCCTCAGACCAGGAAGGAAATTAGTGTAAGGTCACTATTCTCTGGTAAAGGTCACATGCTGATTGAGTCTAGAAAATTGACTGGTTTGACCTCGACACTCTACCAACATACAAAAAGGACGCGTCGAGTGAGGTCAAGTCCAATCTGAGGAACAATAAGTTTTACATGGTAGCACCATTCCTGGCACCTTTAAGAAAATGGATCAAGCGCAACAAACCAAGATCGAAGAAAGCACCGGATGCAACGATCGTCCCAGACAATGTTACCAAACCTTCTGAAGAGGTTGCAGAGATACAGCCTGTGGCTACTGTGTCCGACAGGTCTAGCACAGATGCCTCTTCGCAGGCATTGAAACTGCTCATGGGTATCGTAGATGCTCCACAGGATGCTGTAAAAAACGAACAATCATTCAAGGAGTCCTGTACATCACATAATGAGGCCAAGCATGACTCTGGCTACATAGACCTGGCGTCATTGTTTCAGAAGTCGACCAAACAAATTCCCACCGTTGCACACGACACAAGCATTCCTAACCGTCATTTACATGGTTCACTGACACAAAGTAAAGCAATTCCGCTCAATGTGCTCAACACAAGTATCGAAGCGTCAATCATGGATCAGCTCTTGCCGTCAGCAAGTCCTTCCGGCCCTTTCTCACAAGATTTGCGAAGTGATGCTCGTGGACAACAGGCACAATATCGACAGATGCCCTCGAATGTTCCTATACTATCTTATCCTCCTCCTCCCTGGATTCCTCAAGAAGTGAGACCTCCTCCAGTGGAACCACGCTTTGTGCCTCCCATCTCATATTTACCTGAACACAGTCCATTTGCTTCACCTGGTCACAGTTTCCCACATGGTTCAGGCAGCTATATTCCAATGCGATCTGGTCTCGGGCCTCCAGGGTTGCAAGCCGGGAATCCTTCACAATCCCCACCTCGAAAGGCCAATCCTAATGCTCCTTCTTTGCTAGCACTGTTGAAGCCACCAGGACAACAGGGAAATAGCCAGGCACAGCAGAACTTGATCAGCCTGCCACCAGCACATCCAGATGGTTCAACTCGTGCACGGATGCCCATGAGTCAATCGAGACCAGATCACGATAGTGCATCTGGTAATCACAAGCAGTCGCTCTTGGCTCTGCTAAAACCTGCGGACAGTGGCATTCATTCAAATCAACTTCCCTCTGCAGCGGTACCTGGTCCCTTCCAGCAAGGTCGTTCACAAGCAGTACCACATCCGCCAGCATTCCCTGGTCCAGCACCAACATCAAGCAGGGACGCTTTCCTTCTAGATTATCTCACACAGGCTGTGAAAGGCATCAAGTAGACAGAATCAAGGAGAGCTTCCCAGAATTGAAACCTGTGACTCTGCATTCCCATGTCTTGAATCGCCACTGGAGCTTGCAATTGCTGCGTAGACGCGAGATGACTACCCAAGGATTTTGTGGATGAATATTGCAGTTGGAGCTCATCTCCAAATTACAACTTCCAGCCATTGAGTCTCTCTCATCTCAGGCGTCCTCTAGCACAACGTTGACCTTGACATATTTAATCTGTTCCGTCCTGTCCATCATCGTGTGAGCTGTGCGTAGGCTTGATGTCTGCTCAGGTAGGAGTGTAAGTCTCTCGATCCGCAGATCCGCTAATCGGACTAGCTTGGCCCTCCACTGATACAGCTCTTTGCTCCACGACCGCCTGTGCGTTATGTTGCACCAGCCGACACCGCTCCAGAGGAACGGAGAACGACAAAAATCACAGGAATAGCGGAATACGTCTCACTTTTTGGTCAACATGATCAGGACTATAAAGGCTCCGAGACGTTCGACGAGGGCAAGAAGCGACGTCGCGAGGAGAAGAAACAGAGGCACGAGAATGCAATCAAGATGGGACTGGAAGACTACAATCCCAACGAAGACACACAGGTCAGAGGAGACCCGTACAAAACACTCTTCGTATCCCGATTGTCGTATGATGTGACGGAGGAGGACTTGGAGCGCGAATTCGGCCGTTATGGTCCCATCGAAAGAGTGAGAATAGTCCAGAACACAAAAGACAAGAAACCACGAGGATATGCTTTCCTGGTGTTTGAGAGGGAGAAGGACATGAAAGCTGCATATAAAGATACTGACGGTCTGAGGATAAAGGATAGGCGTATATTAGTGGACGTAGAAAGGGGCCGGACGGTGAAAGGCTGGAAGCCCATGAGACTTGGTGGAGGATTAGGAGGGAGGAAGCAGGGCAACAAGCCTGCACAGTCGTCCAGACCAACAGAGTATCGAGGAGTCGCACGGTCTTACAATGATCGGGGACCATCGATACCTCCGAGAACAAGCACATATGGATCAAGGGACGAAGATTCTCGTGACAGAAGCGCTCCGAGGCAGGATAGGCACTCAGACAGATCTGAACGTCATGACCGAAGTGATCGTTCTGAAAGGTATGAAAGGAATGATAGAAGTGACAGACATGACAGGAGTGATCGATCCTACGGACAAGCGCCAAGGGCATATGAACCACCTCCGCATAGCGATCGACCCCGTCAAGGTCGTCAAGGTATTGGCTTTGATAGACCCAGCGATCCTCGCGCCGGGACTTCGCGGTCATATGCTGATTCACATATTGGTTTCAGTCCTGCATCTTCACAGCCCCCTCTAGACCCGCGAGCTCGACAACCACCAACCACATACTCAACAGTTCCGTCAGCTCCAAGTGCTCCTTGGCTAGCCAATGGACAAGCGACAACCTCCTCGACCTCAAGGGAAAGGCCGGCTTATGACGACGATCGAGATTCGAAACGCCGAAGGTATTAAATCCTTCTTTCGAGGTAGGTCGGTAGGTATTTCTACACGCCCTTCATGGCAACAGTATTCTTTACTGTCTTTGCTGCTGCGTCAGGCCTTCTCGTGGTCCACACGGACTATCAAATGAATCGCACCTTCATCGCGCGGACATCCTGGGCCTAAGTTAGGAACTTACTGGATGACTCCACGTGATGCGTCCCCTTCAAGTATTACCCTGTCCTTTCATTGAATGCCTGTGTGATCTTAGACCTAGTAGATACTCTGCGCAGCATAGCGCCAAAAGTACTTAGTCTATCTTAATAGCCATGCATAGTGCACGGGCACTTTGTAATCACTGTACAAGAAGCCCATACTGTGTCGGAGGTACGAATGACCTGTGATCTGTCGTAAGCTCGCCGTGACGAAGTCTACCACAAAGTCTAAGTAGACGACATTTCGTGACCCTACAGTCCATAAATGCTGTTGTTATACAGAAATCTTGAAGCCAGGAAAATTGCATCAGCTTCGCATGATCTCCGCAACCAATTTGGCGGCCTCAGCCTTTCGTTGCTCAGGACTAAGATCTTGCAAGTGTTCTAATCCGATAAGCTCACAACTCCATTGAATCTGGCAGACATACCTCTTGCCATCATGACACGCTGCATCATGTTCTCCAGCTGCTCGACACTAGCCTCGCTCGGATCGACTCCGTGCTCATCAATGTCGGCGTCGAGTAACCGTTGATTGAGCGCCGAATCCTCCGCCATCATGTCCGCCAACAATTCTTCCTCTGACAAGTCAGGTACCGTACTACTCCAGTCGCATGCCTCGATGGCGTCCAAGGCTCGCTTGATGCCAGTATTTTCACCAAACGTGTTTTTGCCTTGTGCTTCCAGTTCGATGTACTCGAACCCGTCATCAAGACAAAGGTCATCCCAATGGTCCTTTTTCTCTGCTTCATCCGGTACGTCATCGGCTGGAACTGAACCTGGCGAAGTCTTTGTTGTGTTTGAAGTAGGTATACTGCTTATGTTGGCTTTGCTGGTTCCCACAGCGAGTAGAATCATTTCAGAAGGACAAAGGTCCGCAATCTTTCTGACGGACTCCAGTAATTGACTGATTTGATCTTGTCCATCGTTGTGACGAAAGCAGACTACCAAGGCTCCGAGTGAGGCACGAACCTCGCTGGCTTCCTCTGAAGCATAAGACGTGCAAAAGGTATCCATTCCATCGGCCTCGAATTCATCGATCCAGATACCGATCGTTGCGGAATAGTACGCATTCTTTACCTTCAGCTCATGAGTGAGTCCTCCATGAGATTCTGTCTGGATATCTGAAGGTAGAGAGCCAGTCAATGCCTTGAGAAGAGAGAGTTTTCCTGATCCTTTCTCACCAATGATCAGGATCTTCTTGAGTGTGGTCATGCTGTTCGACAGCAATTTTGATCAGAGAGTAGTTTAAAAGAAATAGGCTCGGATGACAAGCACAGGGCACGGCAATCGTCGTCTAACAGAGGTTTGAAATGCTGCAAGAGTATTTTTATATATGTGGCATCTGGAATTGAGCTTGCCGAAGATGCTCCCAAACTATGACACAAACGTATGATCTCAACTACCGCCATATGCAGACTCGCTTATCATAAAAGCTACAGGTACCAACCATGCCCGAACTGACATCTCCTCCATAAACCATACTTTCATGCTTTGTCCAGGTCTTGACGACCTCAAAGTCAGTGTCCCGCACGACTTTGGCACCATCATACATGCAACAGACCGCTAGCTCATGGTTTTCTTTTGGTATGATACGCCAGACTCCTCCGCCCAGATTAGCTTCCTCGAGAGGCCTACCAAGCTTCCTGATGTCGAATTTACGGATTTTGTCATCGTACGAACCAGTGATCAGCTCGTAGTCGTGGCCATAAGGTAGGATCGCGGTCACTCCTGCACCATGACTTTTCCTGTTCTGCAGCGTTTGAAGGACTTCACCGTCCGCACGGGCTCGTATGTCCCAACACTGGAGTATGCCATCGTCTGAACCGGTGAAGACGATTTCCTCGTCTTTGCCCCACGCTTGTATCCACACTTCCAATTCTGACACAGTCCAGGAGCATATTGGGCGGAATGCATGCGTCCATATTGATGCGGATCCATCAGAATGTGATGTTAGGACTCCTTTGCTTGACAAAGAAAGACTCATGATGAGGACATCAGCTTGCAAGACAGTCTCATGTGTCACAAGGGACAATAAGTCTGTCGAGTCAAAGTCGTTGTATCTGTATATTGAGAGACTGCCAGTAGAATGTCCTACATACAGCATGCTCTCATACCATTTCATGTCTAGCACCGCATCGCAGTCGACCGCGTACATCAATTTGGCGTTGGTCTCGGGATCAAGATTGTGCTCTAAAGACTTCAGTCTATACACACATATCTTGCCATGTCTACGACGAGTTGCTTCGTCCAGCAGATATGTGCCCACTAGGAAGACGTGCGGGTCTAAGGGATGGAAGACTATTGCATCGGCCGGATATGGTGCCGTTAGACTGGCTATTATGCTCCCGTCAGCCTGAGGTCGAGCCATCAGTGCAAATGTACTGATAGGAGCGCAATTTCACTCATTCATACATTTTGTGCCCTCCATCATGCCGTTGCCAGACCATGCTGGATCCTAGAGGGAGTGCAATGTTCTTCATGTCAATCTCTTTCAGTACAGAGATGAATGAGCCTGATCACTTGTGTCTGATGAAGGGAAACTCAGGGACTGATCACTTCAATTGATCACAAAATGTCAGGAGTTTGAGGCTCGTATTGATCGTATAAATATGCATCTAGTCGCCGCATTCGTGGTTTCAAGTCTGGACAGAATCGCTAATCCGAGTCATAGCTTCGTCTCAAGAACGTCCTCTACCACTATCTTTAAGCAGGGGCGATTCATAACAGCATTCCTTTCGAAACTTAGCGAATAGCTGACAACGCGATGGGTGCACTCATCTCGATACCCATCATGGCCGCAGGCTCATGGATTGGACCCATGATCACATCATGCGCTTGCTCAGGCTTGTTTGCTCTGTTCGGTAAAGCATGTACTACTTGTCAATCCTCTATTGCGACTCGTTTGGCATATGCGCTCCTGTTTTTGGTCAATTCAATCTTGTCTTGGGTCATGATGTCTGGCTGGGCGGTGAAACAGCTGGAAAAAATAACGTTGAACTACATGCAGTTGACATGTCAAGGCGGCAAGTGTTATGGAGTTCTTGCTGTACATCGAATCAACTTTGCTCTTGGCTTACTTCATGTTCTACTCGCGATCGCACTATACGGCGTACAGTCGACCAGGAACAAGAGGTCGATCATACAAAACGGCATGTGGGGATTTAAGCTCTTCCTGTGGGCACTCCTCGTGGTCCTGACCTTTTTCATACCCAACGGCTTCTTCGCAGTATGGGCAAACTACTTTGCGATGACTGGGTCAATTCTTTTCATCCTGTTCGGTCTCGGACTTCTAGTTGACTTTGCGCACTCATGGGCTGAGACTTGTCTGGAAAATTATGAAGCGACTGAGTCCAAGGTCTGGCAGACCCTTCTAGTAGGATCCACCATGGGCATGTACGCCGGAGCTATTATCTTGACGGGACTCATGTATGGATTCTTTGCATCTTCGGGTTGTTCTATGAACCAGTCGTTCATCACAGTCAACCTGATCTTAGTCATTATATCAACGATAGCATCGATACATCCTCTGGTGCAAGAGTACAACCCTCGCTCAGGTCTTGCGCAAGCTGCAATGGTCTGTATCTATACATCATATCTTACGATGTCTGCTGTGGCGAATGAACCAGAAAAAGGGAACAGCCACTGCAACCCTCTGACACGGGCAAGAGGCACGCAGACTGCCTCGATTGTGTTTGGAGCGCTCTTCACATTCTTTGCCGTAGCGTGGTCTGCTTTCCGCTCATCTTCTGCCATTGCATCAGTGACAGGTGCTGATCAAGGTAGAATCCGCCTTGATGATTCTCACATCACGTCAGAGCCATCCGAGCGTGCACGAATGAGGCAGGATGCACTACTCGCTGCCGTGGAATCCGGTGCACTGCCAGCCTCTGCGTTGAATGAGGAGGATGACGAAGAGGCATTCCATGGTCAGGACACCGATGACGAGCGCTCGCAGACACAGTACATCTACTCTCTCTTCCACATCATCTTCTTCCTCGCTACTTGCTATACCGCCAGTCTGATCACTAGCTGGCAAGTCATCAAGATTGACGAGGCGACTGGTGGAGACGAGGACGGAGAGATGTTTGCAATTATTGGCAGGGACTTTACGGTTGTGTGGGTCAAGATACTCAGTTCTTGGGTATGCCACGCTCTTTATATCCTCTCATGTATCATGCCGGTCATCCGACGGGATGGATGATGGTATGGCTGGTTGATTCTCTGTACATAGGTAGCTTCAGTAAATTCGGCCATGACAACCACTCATGGAGTGTAAAATTGCACTTCGAAATCAAAGGTTCCAACGCTTTTTGCTGCCATCTGGATGAGCATCAGTCAAATTAAATACGGCTGATGCCCAATTCAATTCGTGACCGAGAGCTCCGCCCTATAATTTTGTGTGAGTTTGTGCGGTAATGATAATGTGATTAGCATTGAGGCATCTACAGACGGATAATGCAAGGCATGTATAGATAGAAGTCAGTTTCACGGAGTCTATCTGTAGTGGTGTTAGATGTCCTTCAACACTTTACGCTCCCTGCTCAGCTTTTCGTCTGGGGCCTATGTTTGTAGGCGATGTGTCTCGACACTGAAAGAAAGGCTGGCGATAGCTCGCGCGAAGCCCTCTCTTTCGAGAGCCCAACCAATACCGCTCTATGCTCGAAGGAAGCGAACCAAGGACCGAGACTTGCATGATGACCAAAAGGAGATCTCAGATACGACTGCACGATTGCAAGGTGAAGAGGCTCTACCAAGCACGCCAGTTGCCTCTTCATCCATTAATACTCCTGCGGATGACTCTGTCGAAGTCAAGGCAAAAAAGCCTCGGAGACGACGAACAGTACCCGTCAGCGTAGAAAGAGTGAAAAGGAAGAAAAAGGCCGTGGCACAGATTGAAGAGCTCGATCCAAAGCCAGACGCCCCGACAACTGCGTTTGGCACCAGCTCATCTGCCGATGTGGTCGAAATTGAGCCGCCAGAGAAGATTGCTGTGCCACGCCTCGCTCATGGCCTAGACAGAGTTTTGTTCAATCCTGGTGTGTACTACCTACAGGATCCGAGGAGTCACGTTTACAATTTCGATCCATACTTGCAAGTCATTACACCAGTCAAGGACTTCAATTTTGATGCGCTAACACAATACATTACTTCGAGCCGAGACTCTACACTTGACGAGCTAGCACGGGCACATGGACTGCAAGTAGTCGGCTCTACCTCCAGTATGACTGGTGTCCTATCTCAATTTCACTACTTCGTGTCCAACTGGCGTCCAGTCAATTTGCGTCGACTCTCCTCCGTGTTTGCGAAGAAGTCCAAGCAATTCACCACATCTCAACGAGCACCTGCCTCAATCTACCTTAGACACAACAATGGTGTGTATGCTATTGACGCAGACAAGTCACTCGATAGTGGCGAGACTGTGCTATCGTTCCTCGGCCGGTCCATGGAGAAAATGTTGACTCTCGATCCAGACGAATTTGCAAAGCTCAAAAAGGTTAATAGTCATGATGCGCCGAAGGAGCAGTCGAGAGAGTCTTATCACTACAGCAAGATTGGAAGAATACTCATGCGCTCGCAGCTCGATTGCCAAGACCATCGGCTGCCTGGCACTGGTACTTTCGATCTCAAGACCCGAGCCGTGCTGCCTGTTCGGATGGACGTTAAGAACGCTCACGAAGGTGCCGGCTATCAAATATTCCACTCTACAGGCCTGCTGGAATCATTCGAGCGCGAGTATTACGACATGATTCGTGCTGCTTTTCTCAAGTATTCGTTGCAGGTCAGAATCGGCCATATGGAAGGCATCTTCGTAGCGTATCACAATACCGAACGGATTTTCGGCTTCCAATACATATCGCTCGATGAGATGGACGATTGCATACACGGCTCGGCTGACCAGAACATTGCACAGAGGGAGTACTTGATGAGTCTGAAGCAGCTGGACAAAATATTGGAGCTTGCAATCGAACGTTATCCGGGGCAATCCATGGCATTGTCATTTGAGACGATTGAGGAAAAGAAAGGTCAGATGAGGATCGTCATTGAACCAATGACTGAGGATGAAATCAAAAGTCGACAGCAGGGAGAACTTCTTGAAGCTCTTCGCGCGGCACAACAGAATGAACGTATCAAGAAAATGCCGAGCTCTACAAAGTCTACCAACTCGAAAGGCACATTAGAAACAATGTCAAACACTTTAGAGCAGATGATCCTGACCAAGAAGAAGGCGTCGACCAAGAAGAAGGAGAAAGCGCAGGAAATTGCTGGGGAAAGCGAAGCGACAGAGGAGGAAAAGAGTAGCACTGAGGAAGTAACCGAGGCAGAGCCCAGACCAAAGACCATGTTTACACTACAGGGCACAAATGTCATTGATGGCAAGGTCGTCGTAGGTCCGCCACAACCGAGTGCAGGCTCAACCTGGCAATTCAAGTTCAAGATTAAGGAAAGCACCGACGTGGCGGAAATCGATCGAGTGATACAGCAAATCAGAGGCCGACAGGCTCAAGCTTGGACGGACATTTACGAGGACCGAGATCGGTCTGACTCGTTCAAGGACGATTTGAAGCGCATCAGTGACTTGGGACGAATCAAGCTGGGCGAAATTCAGGGGAAGCAAAGCTCTATTCCGGTCGTGTATCGTGAGAGCAGCAGCAAGGAGCTCGAAGAAGAGTATCGTAAAAACTTTCAGCAACCGAATGCATAGATAATTTGATGTTGGAGCGAGCATAGCGAGGGCAAGGTCATAGCGCAACATGAACCCATTCCCGCCTCTATCAGTACCATTCTTCAAAGCATTTTGATTTGTACAATGGATGAGCTTTGGTCCAACCACAAGATAATCGGCTAACCGCCTTTGTGCATGATTCATACGTGCTTGTATTACAGATTAAACCAAGAGTCATCTCACTCGTCTACTTCTTGAAGGCATCCGCATTCTCCTTCTGGGCAGTCTCGAATGCTTCCTTGAATTTTGTGGCATTCTCTGGGTTTCCGAAACGGATGGCAAGCGTTTCAGCGGTAGCAGCACCCTCCGAAACATCAGCAGTGGTAGCGTAGACCCAAGATCGATCTGAGCCAACATTAGGTGACAATTGCATGTCTGGCATAACTGTTTACAGTCAGTAATGCCGCTCAACAAGGTCCAATCATAAAACATACTGTAGTGGTTGGCACAAACTTTTAGAGTCTTGTCCCTTCTCATGACCAGCCTCGTCTTGGCGGACTCCTTGTGCTTCAAGAACTTGACATCTCCCGTACCACGCTCCTTCCACTCTGAATTGTCCTTGTCGAATCTGAAAAGCTTGGCACGCATCTTGAAGACTGATTCCTCCGACTCTTCGTTCGTGGCTGTCTCTACAGCTTTTTCCAGCTTGATGACAGGTTCAAAGTGAACATCAGCCTCCTCCTCATCTGCCTTGTCATCATCATCGGCAGTTTTGGTCGTTTCTGTGTGCTAAAGAGGTCAATGTCGCGTCCGGTACAATTAAGTGTCACTTTGGACCAGAAAAGACGTACTGGAGCGGTCTCTGCTATAGATTTTGGCGCTGAACTTTCCTCAGTCGTGCTTGCAGTCGCCGTTGTTATGGCCTCCTTCGCGCTACCAAACAAGGCAGCAGCTTCATCTGTAATCTTTGTCGTGGCATCAGAGATGGCAGAGCTGATCTGCTCTGTGGTCGTGACTGGCTTCGTCTCTTCTGCACTCATCTTGTCTGTCTATATATGAAGCACGGGCGGCTGGACGAAGAATAAGCCTGTTAACAACAATCCCAGAAAGTCCCAAGACCATTTCCCTCCTCCAACGATCACCTTTTCAGAGGAGCTCTGCTCGACTATCTCGTGTCTGTCGTACGTACGAGTGGCTTGCTGAAAATGAAAATAGGCTGAAATAGTTCACGTCACCGACTGATTTCACTGATCATGATCCACTGATCGACCGGTTCACTGAAGGATCCCAGAATCTCGATGCGGCTGAGCAGCTTCCCTGCGCCATACTCGAGTCTAACCATCACTCTTCCACAGCACTAACTTATCCATATACACCAAATACTACAGCTTTCTCTCATTGCAATCTGCACAATCTTCGTATCCTTAGCATCTTCTCATCATGTCTGGCCTAATCATGAAATACCTCTTCAAGAGGAACCTACCAGACCTCAAATTCGGAACTGACCCCTATTTCGAAGCCGATGATACTCAGCGGAAGAAGTTTAAACAGCCCCCTCCAGGCTTGTCGCAGAAAGACGCTAAAGTCCTTAAAAAGGTCAGGCGAAGAGCATATCGATTGGACCAGAGCATTTCATGTTGTTGTTGCTCCTTCAGAATTGGTTGGGCAGCAATCATTGGCATTATCCCAGTCATAGGTGACGTGATCGATGCCTTGCTCGCGATGAGAATCATCAGTACTGCAAAGTCAATTGATGGTGGGTTGCCGGAATCAGTCGTTGCACAAATGTACGCGAATGTCGTGGTCGACTTTGGTATTGGTCTTATTCCGTTCGTGGGCGATATCGCAGACATGAGTACGTGCAGTCAATCGATTCCCAGGAAAATGTTGCTGACCGGACATAGTATACAAGTGCAACACGAGGAACTTGCAAATCTTGGAAAAATACTTGCTCAAAAAGTCGGGTCAGGCTACAGGAGGATCTACAGCGGCCACGACAACTGGAACAGTACCGAATACTGCTATCAAGCAACCAGTCGGTTCACAAATTCCAAGTAACAATAGTCATCAACAACAAGTACAATCCTCGCAAGCTCAACCGCAGCAAGTCATGGGTGTTCGCTAGTGCAACAAGCTGTCCGTACTGGCTGTTCGAATAGTCTTGACTTTGAAGCCAGCAAACATGACAGCCCGTGTATATTAGTATGCTTTCGCTCTAATGCTCTATGTACAGTAACGGCATCAATAACATACAATAATTACATCAATCAAGCATCCTTGTTGGGTTGCCGTTCGTAGCGCGTCAATGATCTGGCAGCATGCAAATACACTGCAGGTTTGGGTAACACTCCATCGGGCCAGCCAAACAATGCTTCTCTGAACGTCTTGACGGCCTGTTGATTCGCTGACAAGGTCAATATTCTCCCATACCAACAATTCTCGAAACAGTCTTGTGCAATCAACGTCTTGTACTGCGTCGTGAAGGGTACTGCAGGCTGATACGTCAACATGTCGAATTTATGCACAATAATGGGAAACTGAATGTCACTAGGCCACTCGTGTATCGAGATTCGAGACAACTGTTGTGCCGTGATGCGTGGATCCTGAGACTCAAATAATGCCAGCGCCCGTTGTTTTTCGTACGGCGATCCGAGTTCCGCGACAATTTCACCGAATCTATGTTTGGCGACGGGAGAACAGAGTAGTGGTCGATTGCCTCGGATGATGGGGAATAGTCTGTCCCTCAAGCACGGCACAGTCCTTTCCTCCTGCATCTGAAATGCAAGGTTTGCGTGTGATTGTTCCAACTGAGACAATGGCACATTCGAAATGTCGGAGCATAGTCTGTCAGTGTTAGCACTGAATTGACGTTGACTGTGATGTACTCACACAAACAACGTGGTCAAGTCGAGATTGATGGCTTCTCCTAGTGCGAGGTTGAGTTGTGCATTGCCAAAGTCGTCCTTGACTTGTAGTCCGACATTGAGCTCAAAGGATAATTGTGGGCCGTGATCCACTATCGGCGTGATGCCCATTCTCTCCAGAAAATGAAACAAGCGTTGCACGTTTTCCTGGTCGTCTGTTGAGCGGCATTCTTCCAGTAGTCTGGGAAAGTACATGGTCACATGCGGTGGTGTCCCGAGTTTATGATTGCTATTCGCACAATCAATCAACTTTCGAGCTTGTTCCATGACTTTAAGTTGTGCCATGTTCGTGGCACTAAACAGTTCATCGTCTTCATCGTCCTCGTCCGTCGTGGAGGACTCGATACTCATGTACGACTCGCCCCTGTCGAAGGAAGCTGGCAGTGTGCTTCCGCCGCCCAAATGATTCGTGGTGGAGACATCAATCGGTAAATTCGTGATTTCAGAGATGAGTGCCCGGTACTTGATGCTACTGCGGACCACCCACGCATGTCCTTTGCGATACACCATGTCCACCATCATGGCATCCACCTTTTTCCGACTCGACCCTTGGAAGGTGGTGTGAAAGGCATGTAAAGCAGGCAACGAGCGCGCCAGTCGCCACATTCTAATCAGATCCGGTGTATTGGTCGATTGCATGGCGTCTTGTGACAGGGTAGTTGATTCCAGATTGTTGCGTTCCTTTTCGATTCGTTTCGCAATGACGCCAATGTTTTGCACCTGAACGTCTTCCAAGTCCTTCAGTCTGGCCCTATATGCCGACACCTCCGTATGCAGTGCCCTGATATCCTGGAGCATTGGCGATATAAATCCCATTGCCACCAGGCTCGGAAGGACCGAGGATGTTTCTTGCTTTCAATACATGTGTCGTTCGATTAGAAAAGTCTCAAAACACTGTACTTGCACGGAATTAGCGGTAGATCTGAATCTGCACAAAATTATGTGTGGAGCCGGCGATGACTTCATTAGCACAAATACCTATTAATGCGTCTTATGCTATTATGTATGCCACCTCTACTTGACAGTATACTTACACGCTCATGCTATTTTGACTTGTTTGGCCCGACTCTCTGATCCTTCATCTGGCTCGGTGTTGACTCGCTTGACCCCGTTCGTTGATCCGTTGGCTTCGAAATGCGGAGTGTTTGGGGTAGGTTCAGTCGTACTATTGACCTCTGGTGAAGCTTCCAATGAATTGTTCTCAGAGGGCACCGTCCCTGTAGTGTCTGCCTTTTCTGCGCTGTTTGACTCAGCAGCTGATGTGGCCCCCTTGTCAGCTCGCGACACTACTTTGTCCATAAATTCTCGGGCATAGATCTTGATCTTGGCCTTTTTGTGGTCCGTGAGTTCGGACAAGTCAGGATTCTCCTTCCTCAATTCCTTCGCAGCGAGAGCTTTCACGATCTCCTTGGCACGCTTCTTGACTTGATCTTTGCCCAGTTTGTCTTGATATTTGGCCACGACATTAGGCACAAATTTCGCAAGCATATGTTCCAATTTCTTTTGAGCTTCAGTGTTCGCTGGACTAGATACATCTTTGTTATCAGCAGCAGAAAGTTTCTTTGAGGACGACGACAAATTGGAAGATCTTTCCTTCTCCATTTTGTGATCCTTGTGCCCTTTGCTATGCTGCAAATGCTTCTTCTCTGCAACCCGTTTCTCCTTGTTGGCTTTGTGTTCTTCATGACGTTTCGCACGCTCTGCCCGTTTCTTTGCTTCTGCTTCAAGCCTTGCTGCTTCCTCGATGGCATTTTGTTCTTCCTGAAGCTTCAACGCTGCTGCTTGTTCTTGTTGTTTCTTGGTGGCAGCATCGATTATGGCCTGTAAATCATGGTTTATCGGATCAATCTTGACCGGTGTCGGAGGATGAGACGAATTTGCCGGAGTCCCACTACCAGGACGGACACTTTGAGGGGTAGAAGAGCCGTTGTAGCTTCGATTCACGTCCTTGGGCCTAGACGGATAATCGGGTCTGCGCCAATGTTGCCCTTGCCGGTAAGAAGGATTGCGAGGGCCTCGAGGTTTAGTAGGTATATCTCGCGAGGGAGTGTCTGAATCTATTCGTTTCGCAGGTGTGTTACTTGATGCCTGGGTATCTTTCTCCCTTTCCTTCTCCTTGGCTTCATTCTCTGATTGCTCGCTAGTAGTCTCCGTTTTAGCGGGCCTGACCCGACGAGGAATTCGGTAAGCCATTTCCAAGGTGGACCAAGTTTCGAGCAGTTTTTGAGAAAGTTCTTTGACTTCTGCAGAGACTTGATCGTCATCGACAAAAGCTTTGACGTGAGTCTCGATCTTGGAACTGGAAATCTTGTTTTTGGTTATGGTAGGCCACTTCTGTAGAACTTTGAGAATTAGGATACTGATTTCGGCATCGTGTTTCCACTTTTCGAGCTTGGAGCCCAATGTTTGGTAGCCGTGCAATGCCACAATTTTAGACTGAATGTTGTCATTTGCATTTTCGGATATACGTTGCAAAAGCTTTTTGAGAAGCCAGCGCTCGGTAGTCTGTAGCAGAGAGGCCATAATCTTTGGCACATCCTTCTCTTTAATCTCTCTTGGAGTGAGCTCGTTGACATATTCCTCGTCATCTTGACCCTTCTTCCTCCTTTTGGCATTCTTCGGCTTAGCATCATCCCAGTCGTCGCCGTCATCGATTCCGAGAGCTTCTACGACAGATTGAGGCAACTTATTGGCTGCCTCAGTCTGAGTCTTTCCCCCAATGTAGCCGATGCATGTCGGTTCTCCGCAATAACAAGGTGTAGCGTCGCCACCATAGCGATCCACATTGTAGTCAAAGGATAATTCCTCGCCCTTCACGATCAACTTTTTTGTGAAGATACCCATCCTTAATTTATCGCCAACGACCCATTTGTCGACATAGCAATTAGGCTCACAAGAGTGATTGATGAATCTGCCAAAACCGCCTTTGCGTGTTGCATCAATGTACTCTCCCTTTTGTAGCATCATGAAATAAAAGTGTTTCTCCTGTTGTTCCTCGTATTCTTTTTGTCGTTGTCGAAATCGACGCTCATTTATGACCTCCCCAATATACTCATACACAAACATGTCTTTCTCGAGGTCTACCACAGCCCTCAAACCGTATCCCTTCTTACCGGCCTGGAAGACATCGACATCGGCATACTCTCGCAGCTGAAATCGTTGATTCGCACAACGCGCACCACAATTACATTCGTCGTCCGTACATTCAATGGACGTCAGCCTGTTTATACAATCAGAGTCTTCTCCACAGGCATAGTTGACACCATCCGGACCTTCGGGCAATTAGCTTAAGCGCGATAGCTAGAGGAGACTTACCTGTGTCCGCTTTGCAGTCACACCCCATGATCTCCTCTTGACCAGTTGATCCCAAGTGCACAGATTGGTAGATGCAACCCTCGAGTTCCTGAAACGCAAGCGCTGCCTCTTCTCTGGCACTAGGAACATGATTCCAAAGGATGGGTTCGCGTTTGACTGCTTTGACAGACGGGAGACGATTCAGGATGGGACGACCTCTGTCGTCTTCTTTTATCTCGACATCACCACCGATGTCCTCTAATTTCACCTCTGCAGCTGTAGCACTCGTAGGCATTTCTGACAGTGCTTCGACAGAAACTGACTTATCCTCCTCAGCAAACAGCTGAGCTAGAGGGACCGAGGCAGCGTCAATGGAAGAGTCAGATTCATCAACACTGTGCTTTGCGACAAGAGCTTGGTCAAGGGATTTTAGCGACATGTCCTCTTCCACATCCTCCTTCAGTGGGTCCATCCTAGAGATCCGTTGCAGCTGTTCTGGGAATGAGGACTGTGACACACGCAGATATTGATCACCAGAGTGCTGCAATATTCACAACTGAAGTCTGCAAACGTGGCCCCGCGTGACCCGGACTCTATTTCATGCGGCCTGCAACGCACAGCAGCGTGAATAGAAATACCTGTTGAAGAAGAAGAAGAAGACTGTACAAGGTCAAGAATTAGATGATAGAAATTATGATGCCGATGAATTGTTGCTGATAGCAGTAGCTATAGGACAGCCGTCAATTGTGATGGTCTGCAGCCGAGCACTATATATCTACTGCAGTCTGTCTATGGCTAATGTCTTTCAAGTTTTACGCCAGAAATTCACACTTTCCAGTTGCAAGGTTCGAATTCACGTCACGGGTCAACTGCAAGTCAACTCAGCAACGTTCACCCACAAGAGGAAAGAAATGCGTCGCATGAAATTCGGATTCTCCCTCATCACCTTCCCCAAGTCTCGCGTCCCTCGTATTTCTCCATCAGGCGCTATTTCCTGCTTCCACCCATCGTTGACTTCCTCCAGCTGCTCTTGCGCTGACTCTAGTATCTTTGGCAGTAGGAGTTGTAGCAGTCGACGATACTTGCCGTTATCGTGAGCCAGTCGAGCTCTCAGAGTGCATTCCATAGATCTATCCTGTGGTGGTCCCATGGATCAACCATTAGTTCAGCAGAATACCCGATCCACTTCTAGATTGTCTCCTTCCTAAGCTAGCGGAAGACGTACTGAGCGTGATCTGCCAGCGAGAACTTCATCCACAGTTACAAACAGCGAGTGTTGAGGCTCTCAAGAGCAGAAGCAAATCAGACGCTCACAAATCGACTCTAAGGAAGACCTGATCCTGATGGGTCGCAGTGACTAAGGACGCCTATAGACCTAATCTGAATCTGAATGATATCTGAGATCAGTTTCCTTTCAATATGGCAGAGTCACGCGTATGCTCTGCCTATCTGCCTTTGTCAGCCATTCGCAGTCTTTGGCACTTTGGCGATTGCAGAGTCACAAGTTCGTGAGCGAAAGAGTGAACTTCCTGATGGCAAGAGGTCGAGGTCGAGATCCTCATCTAGAGCGCGGCCTCGGAAAATGGTCACCTCCAGTATCGGTGGTGTTTTGGGTTTATATCGACAGCTTCCTAAAGCGCTCTATCGTTTACTCAAAGCCACGCTACTTAATATCATTGCGGAAAGCCTGATCTCGATACCGATTGAGCGCTGTACTCGTACGGCTCCGATGTCGCTTTCGCGCGTAGCCGTGGACCTCGTCTCCTCAGTGCTTGCCAGCATTTTTGTGGCTCCGCTTCGATTGCTGCACACCGAGGTCGTGGTCTTTCGTCGATTCGACTGGCGATTCTTGCAGCTTAACTCTAGGCTTTTACCGATATTTGTGCCAAATCTATGCAATGTCGTGGTAGCCGTTGGCGTCAACCTTCTCCAACCAATTCTTAACCGACGCTGGGATCGTTTCTGTGGTCAACTGGTGAATGGTCTTCAACTGTCACTTTACCGGACAGCGCTTGACCTGGGTCTAGTCCTTGGTCTATGGCTTTCCCTATATCTAGCACAAGTGCTCATGGAGGTCGTCCGTGTCAGAACAGACCTTTTCGTTCTTAACGGTGATAGCTCTCACAGTATCCTCAAACTAGACGAGTCCTACGAAGGAGGACTCCTGAATGCGACCACAAGCACCAATGATTATAGCTTGCGCAACACTATCGTCAGATATCTCAAAATTGCCTCCGTGCCGCAGCTCATTGTCTGCACACTGGCAAAGCTTTCTATTCCATTAATTGACATGTCATTACGATCCTGACAAGCCCGACACCCGACAATGCCTAAAACAACGATACCTAGTAATCTATGATGTATATGTATTCATGTTACACAAGACACACGATTGTGATTGACATCCAGCGTGGACCAGTGACCAAGTCGACTTGAAATATAGCTGTCTTCGGGATGTTTCAATCATGACTGCTACTGTTGCTGCTACTATAGCTACTTAGTACTGCTTGAGCTCGTGTGTCAAGCCGTTCTCTTGTCATTGTCATGAAGGAGAATTGAAACATTGTACGCACTGCTGATCAGACGATCAGTAGATCAGGAGGGTGCGTTCCCCTTTGGGAGGACCGAGCGCGTGAGCTTTGATTCGCGTGTCTCAATTCGGGTCATCCTTCTTACACAAAGGCTCTCCACTATCATCATTGCTTTCTGACAGGTCTCAATTTTCAGCTGCAAATATCGAGATTAAGGCCTCAGAGGAAGCAGTGATTGTAGGTAGAAGAGATTCAATCAATTCATCATGGTCGCTGTGACCGGCGATGACAGTTGGGTGGAAGTTCAGCACCGCACGTACGCTTCCAGACTTATCCACGCGAGAATCTGCATTGACAAAGCCCAGATTCACATTATGGCTAAACACTCAACTGGCAAAGCGACCTGAGATAACACCCACGACCGATATAGTCAGTGGTCTCAGCGATGGCATCAAGCTCATTCAATTATTGGTAAAGTCCTTTGCGCACTTTGCAGAGTGCTCTGGATTGACCTCGACAGGAAATCATCTCGGATGAACCACTCGGCAGGTTCAACAAAAATCCTCGATTACGGGTACAGAAAGCAGAGAACGTTAATGTAGCATTGGACTTTATAAGGTCGAAGCATATTCCTTTGACGAACATTGGTGCCGAAGGTGGGTTCTTGCTGAATCAAGACGAAACCACACAAACTCATGATATGCAGATCTCATTGATGGCAATCTCAAGCTCATGTGTGGTCTACTTTGGACCTTGATTCTTCGCTTCACCATCGCTGACATTAACGTGGATGGTCTGACAGCTAAGGAAGGTCTACTTCTCTGGTGCCAGAGGAAGACAATGGACTACGCCGATGTCGATGTGCGAAATTTTACGAGCTCGTGGACCGATGGTCTGGCATTTTGCGCTCTATTACACAAATATCGTCCAGATCTGCTCAATTATCATACTCTCGACAAATCGGATCATCGTGGCAATATGAAGTTAGCCTTCGATCTCGCGGAAGAACACATAGGGATTTCCAAGCTTCTAGAGGTAGAGGATGTCTGCGACGTCGTGAAGCCTGATGAACGATCCGTGATGACGTATATTGCACAATACTTTCATGCCTTCTCGCATCTTGACAAGGTGGAGACGGCTGGACGACGAATCGAGAAATTCGCTGACACCATGTGCTCGGCTTGGTCAATGCAGAACGACTATGAAAGTCGAATGAAGAAATTGTACAAATCGATCAATTCATTGCGTCGAGCTTGGCAAGCCGCTTCGTTTACTGGTGCTTACGACGATGCCAAGGAGCAATCCAACGCATTCCACGAATTCAAGAACGACATCAAAAGATCCTGGACCAGAGAAAAGATGGCACTAGAGTCATTGCTGGGAAACATTCAGACGAAACTCAAGACGTATGGTCTGAAGAATTATATGCCACCCGAAGGCTATCATCTATCCGACCTCGATTCATTATGGCAAACTTTGTTGGAAGAGGAGGCCACTCGATCAAGAGCCATCAATTCAAAGATCAGAGAGTGAGACAGTACAAACACGCTTTAGAGATATGCTGACATGTTTAGCATAAAAGAGACCTTGCGAAAGACATTTGCACAGCAAGCTAACGAATTTGCCAAGATGATACAAACTCTGTCGATGGAATTGAGTACGCTAGATGGCGATCTTGAAGATCAGCTCGAGACAGCGGCAAACTTGGTCGAGCATCTTGAACCACTGCAATACGTCCTAGCAGACCTTCGTGCAGCGTCCGATGATTGTTTGGCTGCCAACGTCGAAGAAAATGATTACACTATTCATACATTTGAGGATATGGAGTTTGAATTCAGGTTGGCTCGTGACTCGATACAAAAGAAGTACAAGTTTATTGAGAATCAAATGATCGCTCGCTCGAAAAGTAACGTAACAGCTGGCCAGCTCGAGGAGATCGACAGTGTCTTCCGACACTTTGATAAGTCTGGCATGAATGTCTTGCAAGGTGCTTCAGAGTTTCCAGCCGCGCTTGCCAGTCTCGGGCTCACTTATGATGAGGAGGAGTTGAAGCAGATTTTGTCACGCATCGGTCGGCGGGATGAGACTGTCGACTGGGAGGCATTCTTGAATTTCATGATTGAGGAGTTGGAAGATCAGAACACACCCGAACAAGTGCTCAATGCATTCCGGGATGTTGCTGATGGCAAGCCATACGTTACAGAACTGGATTTGAGAGAATCCTTGATTCCAGAGACTGCAGCGGACTTTCTCTTGCGCAACCTACCTATCGTTGCGTCCGAGGATCGAGAAGCAGGCGATGAAGAGCAGGGCGATGGGCTGGACTACATCACATATATGGCCGAGAAGATCAATTTCGGGGACTAACAGGAACATGGTACCATGTACATACATTATCGGGGTTTGAGCATGTTGCATAGCACGAGCGACATAATTCCACAACGGTCTGGCGAACGGCAGTGGTATATAGTTTGCGCTCTGCCAGTGATTAATAACGTAATTTATCGCCAAAATCATACGGCGCCAAACAGATTTAGGGGGATGCAACCTGTGCATCGTGTATTTCGTCGTGTGAATAAGATATATACTGTGAAGAATCGGACATGTGCTACAAGGCTAGAACGTAATTGATTGTGCCGCAAGTGACCTTAGGACTCAATCTCATCATCAGGCTCTCCCATCAAGACATCCTGCTCCTGCAGCACTCTTGCTGGGACTTGCTTTCTCGACTTTGGCAGAGCTCTACCACGACTGAGTGTCTTTTTCGCAACGACCAAATCGTGAGGAATCTCCTTGAGTATGGCATCATAAGAGTGTCCGAGTTTGCCTCTATTTGACATCAACAGGTCGACATACTTGTCGTCCATCTTACCCGCAGCAATGGCGGCAACAATCTCCCCTGCCACGGCACATATCTTCCGTTCCGATGCGAGCGACTTTTGTCTCTTGAGTTCTTGTTCCCCAGCATTGTCGTCATCGGATTCATCTTCTTCTTCAGCAGAAGAGACGTCCCCCTCAAAGTTCAAGTGCCGATTATGTGACTTGGCGTACCTCTTCATCTCCTTCTGCAAGGCCGTAATCACGAGATTCTGGAGGGTGATGTCTAGTGGTCGACGCACGGCGAGACCATCAAAGTTTTCGATTTCGTAGAGACAGGTGAACATGGCTTCGAGTTCAGTTGCCGTGATGGCAGCTGCTTCGTTGCCTGCCTCGACTTGTGCGTCCAAGATGTACAAGATGTCATCTCGTTTAGTAATCACATTGTCAATCTCTTGAGGGTCAAGTGCGAACCGGGTCTCCAGCAATTGCTTCAATTTCCACATGAAGTAATTTCTCAGGCAGAACCTCGACAACGATGCCACGTCTTCGTTGCTTGTCTCTAGTTGATCCTTTAGTTTGCTAAAGATGGATTCCCCTCCAGTCTTCTCATCGTCGAACGAGAGTACGCAGTCATCAATGGATGACACAATCTCCAGCCTCATGAGAGTGAGAACGAGGTCTTGATCTGAGCTTATTTTACCAAGGAACAAGTCACGAACAGAGTCCTGCAGATCCAGGAATTTGTCCTTGACTAACATGCTCAGTGTCTCGACTTGCGAGAGGATCAGCATTGATGACCCGATCGCCCTGAGTAGAGTATGTTGGCTAAAGTCAAAGAACATTTTGACCATCGTCTCCAAGAGCGTCTCGAATTGAGCAGTTTTACGAAGCTTGGAGTATATTGACATGTCAATGACCGCGAACAACTGTAGAATTGTGGTCAATTTCGACGGCTCCTTGAATCTAGCAAGGAGTCGTGGCAATACATCGATCATGGTTTCGGATACTGTCGAGGTATTGTCGTCCTGTTTGGCTCTTTTCTGGTCACTGGCTGCGCTCTCCAGCTCAGCGGAAGCTACGAGCACTTCAAGTAACATTTGCTCCTCCTTGACAGACAGTGCCAAGACAGACTTGAGTATATCCTTCGGCTCAGCAGAAGCCGGCTCATCTGAAGCATCATTATCAAATAAAAGATAGCTGGAGATGTGTTTAAAGTCCACTTCATCCAGTCCTTGCAAGAAAGTGGTCGCTGCTATTCTGGTACGACCAGGGCATAGGACATCTTGCTCTCGAGCAAGGTTAATGGAGCTTGCGTCTTTCGCTTCTACAAGCGCTTGAGCGCGATTAATCATGTTGAGGATCGCAACGATTGCTTTAAGGTTAGTCCAACTGCTCTTCAGTTCTCCATAATCTTCTACGTTGCCATTCAGCGTTTCATCAATAATCTCATTCTCGCGGTCTGCTAAAACACTGTGAAATGCAGGTGTGGCAGCGGAACGGACTTTCGGGTCACTGTCGTAGACACAACCGACCACCACTTCCATGTCCTCATCTTCCATATAGCCCCTCTCTCGAATCTTGTCTACCAGTGTCAAGGCTGCGCACCTGATGTTCGTTTCAGAGTCCTCGAGAACGATCTCAAGTATTCTCTTCTTGAACCTCTCCGTGAAGTGTCTCAGCCCACTAGCATATTCTTCATATCCATATAGACGCGTCAAGGCTTTGATCACTTCGAGCCTTGTGCTTCCATTGGTATCGGAAAGGACCCAACCCAGATAACGCAGATACTGGCCATCGAAGTAGACACTAGGAAGCTTCATCATCCATGATCCCAACTCCTTAATGCTCTCACTGCGGATCCGAGCATCAACATCCCTATACCTGTGTACGAAGACTGCATCGAAGTAGTTCGCTAGAATCTCGGTCAATTTCTCGCTCTGCTGAGTCTTGTTCTCTATCGTCTTTTTGATTGTCTTGATCTTAGCTGATACAGCCTTGGTCTTCTTTTGCTCAACTGCAAGCTGTTTGTTCGCTGTCGCCAGGTCGTGGTGCAGTCTGGCGGACAGGTCGACAAGATTGGTCATAATTGTCAAGCATGTTGCGGTCGAGGTGTGTCTGAAAGCTCGCAACGTGGACGAACTCATAGACACGAGCCAAGCTTCGATTGTTCCCCACAAAGACCCAGTTTCGTCATCGAAGAGATACTGCTTGTCAGCTGAGTGAGTGACCAAGAGTCTCCAGAACTCATTCATTTGCTTGCGAAATGACTTGAACGACTTGTGTTTTGATATCAGTGGGTATGTGTCGGCAGTCACCTTGATGACATCGTGGTCCTTGCCCGTAAGATGATCCTGCAATTGAGTCAAGGTTTCTGGTATCGTGTCTGTGTCTTCCACATCAAAGGTAGTAATCTCCTGTTTTGTACCGCAGCAACGTAGTATAAAGTTGACGAGATCTTTCAGAGACTCAGTCGCATTTTCCGCATAAGATTCTAAGAAGTCGCCCACCAGGGAATCAAGTGATGCTTCAGTGTCCATAAGCGCTTCGTACAAGAAATTCTCAACTCGATTGGCATCGTCCTCTTCCTCGTCGACCGCTTCTACTTGTAGAGCAACTTTCTTGTTCGGCTTTGTACGTTTCGATGCTCGCTTACTAGAGGGATTCTTTGCTCTGCTTCGCTTGGCAGAGACTGTGAAATTGTCGTCCCCGACTTCAGAGCCTGACTCTGTATCTGAGGACAATTCATCGGAAACTTCTGCTTCTGATACTCTAGTTGGACTACTACGTCTCCTCGTAGATCTCCTCATTGCTAGCGGCGAAGATGCAACCATTATAACGGCAAGGAGAGTGAGTCAAGACAGCCTGATGAAGAATAGAATCGAAGGAGTCGCGTAATCAACTCAAGAAAAGTCGCGTTTCGCATTCAATCGCATTTACCTCCACACACGCACGTGAATGTAACGATGCACCCATGACGCTTCATGCGGAGCTCCAAGAGAACTGAGCTTGGACTCCACAATCAATCAACTCACTCACTCACTCATCATTGAATGCCCAGGTGAGTAGGATGAATACCCTCTTGGCAACAACACCAGTCAGCTTGACCCTGTCAACTGGACATACAAGTCTACAGGAGCGCACAGTAATCAGCAAAGACAAGCACGTCAATCATGTCTACTATCGAAAACGCCATCGAATCAGCCAAGAGCTATGCCAATGCAGGCATTGAAAAGGCTACTGAGTTGGGTCAACAAGCCATCCACGCCATTCAAGAGCAAATTGGAGACTCTGCTCCTTTCGGTGGTGTCACGCGTAAAGAGTCTCATGGACCATTGAGTCCAGTAGAGGAGAAAAAGCTGGAAGATGCGCTTGCTTCGAGACCGACTCAGAAGGAGTTGCAGGAGAAGAACATTCTCAAAGACACCAAAGTCGCCCCAGCGTATGCTGCATGACATACTCTACATCCCGTGTTGACAGTATAGTTTGCAAGCAAAGGAAGAGGAGTTGAAGCAGCAACAGCTGAAGGACTCCTTGGACACAAAGTTGGCCATGCGTCCAACCCCAGACGAGCTCACACAGAAGAATATCCTTAAAGAGGAGCCGACTTCCAACATTGAGGGAGGCATTCAGTCCGGTGTACAGGCACTGGAGAAGACCAAGCTGGAAGCGACACTCGAAGCAAACCTCGAAAACCGACCGTCGCCGGAAGAGCTGATCAAGGAGGGCATTCTCAACAAGGATGAGAATCCAAAGATCGCTTGAGTCTGACTAGTGATGGGAGCCGTCTATCTCGAGGGGAACAAATGCCACTATGCTTGATTCGGTGCGGGAAGTCACCTTTATGATGAATACGTGAGAATTATATGATTGAGATTGAAATTAGGGGAGATATGTAGATATCTTGTCAACGCCGACGCCATAAACTTTCACACCTGCTTACGCTACATTCATGTCTTGCTTTCATCCGATGCTTTACACAAGCAATTCCTCACCCTGGTCATCCATCAGCGCTCCCTCAGCTGCTGCGAGATCTAGTCCGGAAACATCCTCTTCATCATCCAGGATGTCGCCGCGCACTACATATTGCGCATCCTGTCCATCCTGTCCAACATTGCTTTCTTCCTCCTCCGCAGTTTCCGTCATGTCAGGAGTGCTGTCCAGAACCACCTTTCGCACTCCTATGCCAATTTCACTCTCCCTCGGCCGATACTGTAGTCCTTTGTTTGCATCTCCGAGAAGTTGTTCAGACAACAACAGAGCCCTCTTGATCGAGAGATCAACTACTGTTGCCGCTTGTCTCAATCTCTGTCCGACCTCTTGCAAATCGTCCTCGCCGGTATCTTCATACACGTCGCTGCCAGAGTCCTCGTCATCAGAAAGATTATCTGGGACGACGTTCGTTTGTGCACCGGGATTCTTGAGCAGGTAAGCTATTCTCTTCCGCATCTCCTTCATCTCCGTGGCCTGTCGACGCGTCTGCTTCTCTAGATGAGTGTTTACAGCCATCAGGCTCGTTGTGCGAATCTCAAGATCCATGATTTTTCGGTTCGTCTGGGCGGGTTGGGAAATGGCAGTCTCGAAGTAATCGGACTTTGGCACCGATCCAGAACTTGATGCCAGAGATTGAGGAGAAGTGAGTATGTTGAGATTCTTGGCACCATCTATGATTGTGGGACTAGTCTCCAGGGTCGAGCGACTACCGTGACTATTCCTCTCTTTAGCTGGGGATTTGAGTACTGGCCGTGCTTCGGGAGCTCTTTCAGCAGGCTTGGTGGAGTCACTGCCAGCCCGTAGAGACATAGATGACTTCTGCCTTTGCAAGCGGTCAGATGGAACGAGTCCTGGTCGCGACGGAGTGTCGTTGGAAAATCCGTTGTGGCCGAACATTCTAGTCACTGGTTGGGACTCGGGAGTCTCTTGTCCAGCTTTTATCGCTGGCGCTAGCTTCGGCCTCGCAGTGCTGTAATTCTGGGTCCTCACTGGCGAAGGGTCGCGTAGAGTTGGAGTCCTGGTTACGTACGAACGAGATTGAGATCGGGTCCGAACCTCAGCCGCCGACTCTGCTCGACGCAACTCGGGGGTGGTATGAACAGCCTTGGGGTTAGACGTGAATGAATTTGCTGTGAAGAAGGCAGGCTTTCGAGGTGCCGCACTCGAGCTCGATAGCGCTTGACTGGCATTCGATGCAAGGAAGAATTTGCTGTCGGAGTGTTCAGGATGAGAGCATTCGAGGGAGGTACTTGTTCCCCCTGATGTTGTGATTGTCCTTCGGACAGGTGAATGTGACCTTCGTGTGGTGACTGTGGATGGTAGATGGTTGATGATTCTCTGATCTGGAGTTCGTCCTGGGTCCGTATTTGCACCCGCCAGACGGAATTGTCGTTTGTCTGTCAGCACTGGTTTCGATTGACCCGTGGTCACCATTTGCATACTATTCCTCGGTGACTACGATGCGCAACAATCTTCGGACATTCTGTCGAGTACGTTATAGTATTTGCGCAATTCCATCAACCTCTTGCCGAGTGACGACCAAAGAATGCGGGTGTTTTGTGAAGTCGAGGGAGGGTTGACGTCGGTCTTGGTTTCATTTGCTATTTCAGCCGTTGAAACTCAAATCTGGAGATGTTATCTCGTATTTGTCGTATAGAATGATGTGCTTGATCATGAATTCTAAAGTCAACGTTTCTCTTGCGTTAGACAAACCTTGAATCCAGTGCAATCCTCCATTGCCGTGGAATGCAAATGTCCTATACACAGTGACAGCCATGACCATTGCATTTTTGGCAAACCGCTTCGTATTCTAGTGATTCGCGTGCGTCAGGAACTGTTTTGCTGCATTAGTACACGTACTGTTTTCATAGGTGACAATCTGCATTTGAGTTTGAAGGTGCATAGCAGTAGCAGTTTTTCTGGGACATTGATTTCATGAGTGGCCTATTCGCGGTCAATAAGCCTTCGGGTATCTCTTCGGCTGGTCTGCTGAATGACTTACAGCATGTCCTCAAGGTCTCTCCACTGTTCCAGTCTGAGATCGAAGCACAGCAAGCAAGGAGCAATGCAGGAAGGAAAGGTCGAAAGCAGAAAATGGGCAATAAAATCAAGATGGGACACGGCGGTACACTTGATCCATTGGCTAGTGGGGTTTTGGTTGTAGGTACTGGCAGGGGCACAAAAGATCTTGGTAAATTCTTGCATTGTAGTAAGGATTACGAGGCTATTGCATTGTTTGGGTGCTCAACTGATACGTACGACTCCGAAGGCAAGGTCGTCCATCGTCGACCATGGAAACACATCACTGAAGAGAAACTCGAGGCAGTGCTGACACAATTTCGTGGAGATATCATGCAGACACCGCCAATCTATTCCGCATTGAAAATGCAAGGAAAACCACTATACGAATATGCTAGGGAAGGTAAGCCTTTGCCAGCAGAGATCAAAGCACGTCCAGCTACGGTGTCGCACTTCGAGATCACCAGATTCACCACGGATCATGAGTGGCAGAATCCCTCAGATGAAGCGTCAACCGAGATCAAACTCAGTGCTGAAGCTCTCGAGCAACTACGGCCCATCGAACAAGCGAGCTCGCTATCATCTAATGAGACAATGACTCCGAATGTAGCAGCTGAGCAAGCGGTCGGTCTGCCTCAAAGTGAGGAGCGGACCCCAGAACATGCCGAGATTGACTCAAATGCGCACTCTCTTGAACCACCAGCTAAACGACAGCGTCACGAAAGTCCTGACAACGCGTTACAGGCTTCTGGCATCAGCGCGCCGGTAGGAAACGGCGCCCTCGCAGTACATATCAGCATGACTGTGTCTTCTGGCACATACGTACGTTCGTTGATACACGATCTCGGACTGGCTCTCGGATCGGCCGCTCATATGGTTGCACTTGTTCGCAAGAGGGTAGGGGAATTTGAGCTCGAGGATGCGGTTCCTTGGAGTGCTTTTGAGCAAGGTACATGGCAGAAAGACCTCGAGAAGCGTCTTGACTTCAGCATTGGTAACGATTCCAGGGACAGTGACAAAAGTAACGTAGCTCATCAAACCAGAAGCAATGAATGAGCATCTCGTCGAAGATACAGAGCAAATCCAGAATCTCGACTTCACTACGTCAACACGAGCTGAGGAGCAAGTGGCGAGCTTCCTAAAGCCCTGTTTACCTTTTGGAAGAACATTGACTTATGCTCAATCGCTGGATGCAAAGATCTCTGGTCCAAACTCAAAGCCACTGATCATTTCATGTCCAGAGAGCTTTCGTGTAACCCACGAACTACGAAGACGGCATAGTCTGATCCTCGTGGGCGTCGGGACTGCTGTCAGTGATAATCCAGGTCTCAATGCACGAGATATTGCTGGAAATCCTTATCCACTGGAGCAACAACCGACGCCTGTCATCCTAGATCCTAGTGGCAGACTTGAGCTGACTAACGTGTCAAAAATGATCAAGAATGTTCGCACAAAGACTGGCAAGCTTCCCTTGCAGCTAGTACATGAGAGTCGTCGAGGTTATTGTAAAACGTTGGGCAAGGTTGTTTACATCAGAGACAAGATCCAGACCTCAGATAACACTATTCGCTTTGCGTGGGCGGACATTTTCCAAGCACTGGAAGAGTTTGGAAAGAGCATTATGATCGAAGGTGGCTCTACGATCATCCGAGAAGTGCTTCAGGTTGGCATTGCAGATCATGTTATCATCACGATTGCTCCTACATTCGTGGGTCCAGGAAGTGGTCTTACGCTGGACAAGCCGGTCAATCTCGCCAAGGTCCGAAGCGAGATATTCGGGCGGGATACTGTGCTCGTGGCACAAAGAAGATCTGTCCCGATGTCAGTAGCTGCAGCCAGGAGTTCGCCGCAGTGAATACCGACTGCCTTTTACGAGCTCACTCGATAAAGATGGTCCAAGTCCTGGTAGGCCAGTTGTTACGCCCAGTTCATTCAGGTGACCAGGTTCTACCCCACACTTCACAGGATCGCCTGCGTGGCTTGAGATCAACTCCGACTCACTTACAAAGCTTCAGTGCAGTACTAAGACAATTGCAGATGCGGTACTCAGGGTAAACTGCTAAGCAGGTGGCCTACGCCTTTTAGTCCAACATGAGTAACTTGCTCTACTTTCATGTTGTCCCGATCTTTGCGGATTCAGCAAGTTCACTGTCGAAGAGGAAAAGGTGTGGCTGTCAGGTGACTTGCCAAAGGCGGCCCTCAATTGCCGCCAGGCATACACAATGAGCGAGGATAGAACAACTTCGGTGGTTGCACGATCTGCAGCCCCCATTACGGCTGGGATAAGCAGTTTCGCAGCAGTCGTGCAACATGGCAGCTCGTGACCCCTTGGACAACGCGGGGTAAATTGTCATATAATGTTCTCACGTCCTCTAACAACCATATCTTCTGCACTAATACTCTCACTACAGACGGAGATATAGCTTCAAAGACATGTCTGCTCACGACGCTGCCATACGCGAGAAAACTGAACACCTGACCGCAAATGCACCACTAGACAATACCTATTCGAACGATCCAATGGTCAGAGACCATCATTACAACAACTCGGGAGGTGATTACCATGACCTCGAGAGTAACAATCTCACCAGAACAACGACTGGCATGACGCTCACTCCAGAGATGTTTGAAAGGATGTACCTCAACCCGAAGAACAATGTGTAAGCGGATACTATGAAGATTTAAGAGCGACTCTGACCGAATCGCAGTGCAGGTTCCCTGCGAAAGACCTTTGGCAATCCCACACCGTTGGCAATCGTTGGCTTCTTGCTGTCTCTTACACCCTTGTCTTGCATACTCATGGGCTTTCGGTCCGCTGCTGGTCCAGCGGTGCTTCTCGGCAGCTACTACTACATGGGCGGAATGTGCATGGTCATCGGAGGTGTCTTAGAATTCTTCCTCGGCAACACATTCCCCTTCGTGGTCTTTGTCTCATTCGGCGGTTTCTGGCTGAGTTTTGCAGCTCTCAACTCTTCCTACTACGGTATTGCGGAAGCATACGCGTCGACCGCGGCTGCTGGTGCGGCCACGCCAGGTTATGAATCTGGCCTGGCTTTCTACTTTGTGTTTTGGGGAGTGGTGTGCTTTATCTACTTCATCATCAGTCTGAGGACAAATGTCGTCTTTGCAATTATCTTCATCACGGTCGACATGGCATTTCTCCTTCTCTCGGCGACGTATTGGCAACTGGTCAATGGCAACACGGTCACAGCAGGCCACCTGCAGACTGCTGCAGGCGCATTCGCCTTTGTTTGTTGCATGGCTGGTTGGTATCTGCTCATTGTCATACTGCTCGACTCGCTGGACTTCCCACTGACGCTGCCCGTGGGAGATCTCAGCAACTTTATCAGAGCCAAGAGTGCTCGCGAGAAGGAAGCGACCGAGTAAAGAGTGCTGCAACCATCAATTACATGTCCTCGCTCAATTGTACACCCGGAAGTCCTCAGTGCCCAAGGGTGTACGAGCATCAGATCAGTCTTCTTTATAAATAGTTCATGTCCAAGGAAGAATAATGTACGTGATTCCGAACACATTCCATTCATGGGCCTCGTTTCATGAGGATATCCAAGTGCAGCAGCTGAGTCCTTGTTGCAGGAGATATTGTGATCACCTGATCATTCACTTCCAAGGCTGGATCTTTCTGTGGCTTCATAAGACCCGTCAGCCACAGTTTTTCCTCGATATCGTATCTCTGTAACGGTTACGCGGATAACCATTTTTGTGTACTCCAGACAAATTGAAGCACCATTACAGAGTAAAAGCACAGTCGAGCAATAACCCAGCCTTACCAGCGTACATCCCTTATTCGATCATCAAATAGGACAGCGCATCGTGCCGCACGATCAACGATGGCTCCTGTTGCAGATACCCAGCTATATGACATCCTGGGCATCTCTCCGGAAGCCGGTGCCTCAGACATCAAAAAAGCATATCATAATTTAGTGCGTCGAGAGCATCCTGACAAGAAACCGGAAGAGGAGAGGGGAGAGGCAGCGGAGAGGTTTCGCGAGATTCAGGAAGCATATGATATCCTGAGGGAACCGGACACGCGTGCACAATATGACGAGATGGGACTGGATGGTATGGCGGGTGGTGGTGCCGGGGGTCATGGCATGCCTGGAGGAATGGACATGGACGACCTATTCGCGCAAATGTTTGGAGGTGGCATGGGTGGTCCACCAGGCCGTCAACCACCGCGCAGGACACCACGCAAGCAAAATGTCGAGCACGAGTATCCCGTCTCTCTGGAAGACCTCTACCGCGGCAAAAGCACAAAGATGAAGGGTACCCGAAACAAGATTTGTCCGCACTGTACCGGTTCAGGGTGCAGGAGTAATCACAGTCCCAGCAAGTGTCCCTCCTGTGACGGCAAGGGATCCAAGACGGCGAGTATGATGGTCGGTCCGGGCATGTACTCCCAACAACAGGTCGAGTGTCCCTCCTGCGAAGGGTCCGGCAAGACAATCAAGGATAAAGACCGATGTAAGAAATGTAAAGGAAAGAAAGTGGTGGATGAAGTCAAGATAATGGAAGTCTTTATCGACAAGGGCATGGCAGACGGCGAACAAGTCGTGCTCAAGGGACAAGCTGATGAAGTTCCCGGTGGAGAAGCAGGCGATGTCGTGATTACCTTGTCGCAGAAACCGCACGACGTCTTTACCCGTCTAGGTTCGGATCTCAAGGCAGACTTGACCATCGCCCTGTCAGAGTCTCTATGTGGCTTCTCTCGCGTCGTGGTGAACCATTTGGATGGGAGACGATTAAAGTACTCTTCGCCCGTCGGTAAAGTCATGAGACCCGGCGAGACGATTGTCGTCAAAGGGGAAGGTATGCCTGTCGGTCATCGACGCGAAGGGTTTGGTGATTTATATCTGGTCGTGTGCGTCGAATTTCCAGAAGACAACTTTTTGTCTGAAAAGGGCGAGTATGGTCGATTAAGTGGGCTCTTGCCACAAAAGCCCATCAAGATTGCAGAGTCGACGTCACCGGCTCTCGCAGAATCGATAGAGGAGGATATCCAAGGAGTGACGGGAAATATTGATGATTTCGGAGGTGATGCCAAAGTGAACGGGTCCGATTGGACGGATGATGAAGAAGACGAGGCGGAACCTGGTGTGCAATGTAATCAACAGTAATTGCAAGGAAGTTAACAGCATTTACATGAGCAATCTCCGTACTGGATACTGGAAAAATGAACTGTAGACTTTCAATAGAAGAGATGACAAAGACAAGGGCAACGGATTTCGTGTATGCAGAAGAATGTTCAAGAAATTCTACTTACAAAAGATTGTCTAAAGTGCGCACCTGCGTCCTTTCCCATGTTGTCTAATTTATGCTCGTTCATGTTGTGCTCCTATGCCTTCTTTGGTCCATTGATCTCTGCGTGCAGCGGCTTGGCATCAAGAACTTCTGGATGCGCTGACAGCGAGTTGCTGATGTCTCCCCACCAGGTTTCACCGAATTGACGGTACCACTTCACAGTCAACTTGAGACCTTCTGCAAAGCTGGTCTTCTGAGTCCAGCCCAATTGTGAGATCTTAGCGGCATCGACAGCATATCGCATGTCGTTGAATGGTCGGTCACGGGTGTGCTCGACCCATTTGTCAAAGTCAGCTCGTGGCAGCTCAAATTCATCCAATAACAGTCCGCAAAGGTCCTTGTTTGAGATCTCATCACGAGAACCAATGTTGTAGATCTGGCCAATGGAGCCCTTGTGGAAAATAGTGTCGAAGGCATCAGCGGCATCACCAGCAAAGAGATATCGTCGTGTTGGAGAACCATCACCGTGGAGAATGGCCTTTCGTCCCCGATTCAACAGACACGAAAACTTTGGAATGACCTTCTCTGGGAATTGGTGTGGACCATATACATTGTTCGATCGCACAATGATAATTGGCAATTTGTATGACTTGTAGTATGCATTGACAATCATCTCAGCGGCTGCCTTGGAAGCTGCGTACGGATTGGTTGGTGCCAAGAGAGCAGTCTCCAAGAGATCATCGCCATCAGCCTCGACTTCACCATAGACCTCATCGGTCGAGATGTGGATGAATCGCTTGACTCCGGCATTCTTGGCACATTCAAGCAGGACGTGAGTACCAAGTACGTTGTTGTGAGTGAATGTGTAGGAGTTACCGAAAGAGAGATCGACGTGGGATTGTGCTGCATAGTGCATAATGGTGTCAATGTTGTGTTTCTTGAGCACATTCAGGGTCTGTTCTGGGTCTGTAATATCTCCTTGTTCAAAGGTAAAGTTTGACTTGCCATCGAGGGCGGCAGTGTTGTTTCGTGACGCACAGTAGTCCAATTTGTCATAGGACACTATGTTGTACTCTGGGTATTGTACTGTGAAATGTCTGACGACATATGATGCTATAAAACCAGCACCTCCAGTAATGAGGATGTTTTTCGTGTCGTCTCTGACCTAGGGAGAAGTCAGCAAACGTGCACTTCCAAGGAATGCTCCGTCGTTGATAGACAGTCATCTTGCACTACGTACTGGGAATTTTGTGGCACCGATATAGAGTGGACTATCGCTCACTGAGGTAGACATGCCTGTGTGTTGCTGTGAAGCAATATGTAGAGCTAGAGAATGTGTAAGACGCGCGGATAGGGTCTTGTAGTCACGAGAGAGAGCTACTGCCGTTGTATTTATCTGGGAAGCTGAAGCAAGACACAAGGATCATCAGACCGCACCAGAACAGGTCGAGGTCCCACTGAACGAAGGAGATTGCAGTGCCGTCTCTCCTGGCTCCGTCCACGTCTGCGGAGCTCGTGTGCTGGTACAAGATCAGTTTCTGATTGGTGTGACAGACGTTGTATCGCCCGTCTAACTTTCCCACAACTCCCGAAGAGACGCCGCCCCTCGAGACAGGCTGGTGGCGTCTGCAGCAAGGCGCTTGAGGAGCTTCCAAAGTTGAGCAGGAGATGGGGAGAACTGTCGCACAACCTTGGAAGTCAGCAGGAGCAAGGCAGGCAGATCAGGCTGAGCAGCTCAGCAGGCAAGCCAAGTCGAGGGAAGGCAAGACGGTGCCCAAGCTTGGTCACGCCAAGCCAGGATCAAAAGAATGCCAAGCTCGATTTAGTAGACTTCTAGCACGGTCTGACTACTCATACTGGCCATCCACTGCCTCTAGAACTGACACACTTGCGGTGCATTCACCTACTGGTTGCTCCTTTCTTGTGCATCCGGGCTTGGCAGCTTTTCTCATAACTTCAAGATAGGCCAGAGCACAAGGTCGCAACCTACATTTTCAGTCATATGAAGATAGGAACCTTGGAAGGAATCCTCCCACAATCAATCATCCTACAAAGAAGGTTGGACACACCTGGACGTGGTGGACCTGTCATTCTTGAAGTTGCGTCAACATGGATGCCACAACAGCCTGTCGCGGTGCAGGAGAAGAGGAAGGTGCATTTGCTTACTCGTTTTTAAATGAACTGACAATCACTTACTTAGTTTGCAAGGAACACAGAACAGCTTGCTCTGAGCTGGAGGTGTGGATTGACTTCAACATTGGCGCCCCACCCTAAATGACATGGTAGGAGTCGATATGACATCCTCATTGTGCAGCAGTGTTTCTCGCGGCGTGCTCGAGCTCATGAAAAGTCAGTCGTCAATTGAAAGCCTGTTTCTGTAGCAGCATTCGTAGTTGCCAGAGCACACCTGAGCAGATACTATAGTTATTGTACGACAAGTGCAGATATTCGGAAGCTCATCTGCATTCTAACATTGACCCGTGCTCACCCTGCCTTTCTCTCGGACCTGATGCGAGCATCACAACAGGAGACGTGTCTACGGCACAACCTGTCATGTATCTGAGCAATTTTGAGAGCTGAATGTCCCATTGTGACAAGTGTAAGAAGTTTCGAGCTGGCTCCAATTTAGAAAGTGCCCCTTGCATGAACCGGAAGCGGGTCTGGTCTCCATTCTCGAGGCCAAGGGCATTTCCCCTGACCAATAAGAAGGTGTGGTCGTCTTCGCCTGCGCTACCGGCATCCCGTGCAGCGATCGCCACAAATCCCTGATTCTGTTGACCCACCCACCCTGGCATCCACTCTATCCAGCAAGTCTGCACCTCCTTTGTGATTGGAAATCTCCCATTGAAATATACGCGGCAACACAGGCCACTCAAAACTATCCTTCTTCATACCCACACTCCCTCAACCACAAATCAGCTCACAGAAACAATCATGGCCAGCGAACAGAACAGAATTCTTGTCTTTGGACCTCGTGGATGGATCGGCAGCACTTTGATCGAGATGCTCAAGTCCCAGGGCAAGGAGGTCAAGGGAGCAACCTCCAGACTCGAGGACAGAGAATCAGTCATGAAGGAGATCGAAGAATACAAGCCAACTCATGCTCTGAATTGTGCTGGACAGACTGGTCGACCTAACGTGGACTGGTGTGAGGACAACAAGCAGGCTACCATCCGATCTAACGTCATTGGAACTCTCAACCTGGCCGATGTGTGCTGGTTGAAGGGAGTACACATGACTAACTTTGCGACCGGCTGTATCTTCAAGTATGACGACGCACACCCCATGCGATCTGGCAAGGGTTTCACAGAGGAGAGCGAGCCAAACTTCGATGAGTCGTTCTACTCCAAGACCAAGGCACAGGTCGAGAAGATCATTGCAAACTATGACAACGTCCTCAACTTACGGTTGCGAATGCCAGTCTCGGACGATCTTCACTCCCGAAACTTCGTCACCAAGATCTCCAAGTACGAGAGGGTGGTAGACATTCCAAATTCAAACACACTTCTCCACGACCTTCTCCCAGCTGCCATTGCCATGTTCGAGAACCATGTCACTGGAATTTACAACTTCACTAACCCCGGTGCCATCTCGCACAATGAGGTTCTCGCTCTCTACAAGAAGTACATCAAGCCAGACTTCACATGGAAGAACTTCTCCCTCGAAGAGCAAGCGAAGGTCATCAAGGCTGGTCGATCGAACTGTGAGCTTGACACAACCAAGCTCGAGAAGAAGCTGAAGGAACTTGGCATCACCATCCCAGAGGTTCACATCGCATATGACAACCTTTTCCAGAGGATGGCCAAATTGCCGAACAAGGGAGTTGTGGACGCTTAGTTTGCTACACATGTCGTCCGGCATACTAGTGATAGGCTGCTAGAGGACTTTTACATTTCTAGTAACTTTTATTCTGCATAGTACATGTGATGACATCCATGTTTATGTATCTATCTCAGCTGATCCTTGCATTTTGATTGTCTGTCCTTCCAGTCTGTTGTGGTCTGTTGACCATCTAAGTGGCACCAACAACAACAGATCATTTCTCTAATGGATCAGAGGGTATTACTGTGGTCCCAGATCCAGTTGCAGTATTGATTGAGTGAAAGTAGCAGCTGGACGAGCTTGTCTGCCCGTGTGGAACAATGGGGAGACGGACAGTGCGCGATGCTCGGCAGTTGCGTCTCGTGTCCACTCAACTTTGATTGACATCTTTGAGTGCCCCACAAGTTTCGATTTCTACGCTGGTTTCCAACGTTTGGGGGTCTTCCAGCACTCGTTCAGGTCCAGCGAAGTAGACTACGTACCCTACCTTCCCTGACAAAGATGACGCAGGCTCCCACAATGTCTTCTCACCTCATGCCGTTACAGCTCTTGTGCTTGATCTGACAAAAGTGCTACTCTGATTGTTTGATCAGTCATACTTCAACTTGTGCGTCCAGCAATGTCTCGCAGATGGATGCTTCTTAGCTTGGTGGTCCTAGCTGTATTCCTTACTCTCTACACACTGGGGCATATAGGCATCAACGAATCGTTATCAATCACAACGGCAAAAGTGAAATCGAATTTGGAGGCGAAGTTGAAGACACCTGCTGAAGAAACTCGTCCTGAGTCACATGACGAACAAGGAATTGCAGGAGAGCCAGTGGGTTCATCCAACCCACAGTCAGGCAGCCCTCCTGAACAACAAGCCAGTGATCAGGGCAGATTCTGCAAGTGGGAATTCTCGCAGTACAAGTCCAGTTCTCACGAGGCATATTGGTTCTCCATCATCGATCAGGCGCAGAGCAACATCTGCAAGACTGTAGCAGAGCAACGAAATGCCTTGGCCAGCAAGGAAATTATGAGACGGATCATCAAACTACGAAAACTGGACAAGAGTTTCAAGTTTCTTATGTACGATTCAATGTTGCCTACTTCTGAACGAGATCCTGCAGATAGGTACATGTCGCGAATGTACTATTCACGAGCGTGCTATGACACGACAACGCAGGAGTTCGTGCCCGCTAGTGGAGTAGGAGTGCAGCTCATCGAGCCACTCTGGGGCATGCTGCGAGATCCATTTGACATGTGGTGTACGGGTTTACGGCTGGTAGGATTAAACACACACAATGATACTAGTGGCCAGAGTAAGGAGCACATTATGCCTCAAGGATATGCTCCCTACTTCTATAGCACAGACCGGGACGCTGACCCCGATGCCATTGACGCTAGATGGCGAATGCAAGGAATACCTCCGTGGCATTCGACATTTGCACCAGAACACCATCCTGAGCTTGGCACGGTATACACGAAGCCGAAAAACGTACACCTTGATCTTGGCTCCTCGTATTTTGGTGGTTGGTACAAACAAGACGGTAGTGCACAGAACGCCGCAGCCAGCGGTCAATGGTTTTACGATCACTATCATGCTCGTGGTCAAAAATTTGACAAATTCATCGCAGTCGAAGTAGAGGTCTTGAACGATACGATTGCGTATAGTCAGGTTCCGTCTGATCTTGTCGGTGCATATCAACTGATCAATGTCGGTCTGACGATGAACAAACAAGATTCGCTCGATACTATAGACTTGATAAAGCGTGTGGTCAGCCCGGACGACTTTTTCGTCTTTAAATTGGACATTGACGCCGCGCCCATCGAGATGCCAATCATCGAGGCGCTACTGGCAGACGATCCAGGGAAGGGCGGTGCTAGCACTCTTATTGACGAGCTCATGTTTGAGCACCGTAAGTACATGTCCATTTCGAGTCTAGTGATGTTACTGATGCTGCACAGACGTGAATTTCGCCCCGATGAATGCTCCATGGACAGTGCACGGGGAGACTCTGAACGGCACATTGGCAGAGTCTTATAGTGTCTTTAGGGATCTCAGGAGAAAGGGCATCAGAGCCCACAGTTGGCCATGAGCAACAGCATTGTTTTGAATGACGCATTGCAGGACTGTATGTATATTCTCTCGTTCTGGCATAATATACATGACTTATTTTTGCTTGAATATTGAACTTGTCTGTGACATGTCTGGTCGCTTTTTTCGATTGATAGGTCGGTGGTTGGCGACACTCACCGCGTTTGCAATGTCCTTGAATGGATGGCTGTATCACGAAAACAAAAAGCGACACAACTGTGGCGCATACAGTAAACAACTGACAAAAAGTTGAATATGGGGCCGGTCAAGCCACACTGGATGCGACGGGCGTCAATTTTGTCGATGAAAGAACGTGATGTTCTAGACTTTTTTGTCCATTGACACTCTCATGGTCATCACTCGCTTCCTCTCCCATCACTCCTCAGTGTCTCGACGATGGGCACTTACAAGCTTGCTGGTATACGTATGCTGCCATCACTCGGCTGCAAGTTGTTTACAGACGATAAATTTGAGCTGCGAGAAAGCTAGTGGGCACGCTACGACGGATATATAGACGTCAATGTCGATAAGAAAAACTTTTTTTTTTAAAACTTCTTCACCACTTCCTCCCCTGGCTCTTCATTTCGTCTTTTTGCTTCAGCAAGTCGATTGCTGTTCTTTTTTTGTTTGTTTCAAATCTTTCCTGCTTTTTTGCTTCATATAAAGAGGTACCATACAAGAAAAATTATCCCGTGTCGTGTATCATTGGATCTTACATTGAATCCTTCCTTTTTTCATCTTCCACACCAGAAGTTGTCAACGCTTTCGTCGGCCGCCTCTGTTGTTGCGTCCCCGCCGTCCACTGCTCTCGTCTTCAGTGACACAGTCCTCATTTGCATCTGCGCAACGGCCACAGGGGCGCTGTCTATCGCAACCCTTCTTCGACTTCTTGCAACGTGTGCATCGGACACCAACACTCGGTCCGTTCTTCTTCGCCTTCTCATCCTCGCCCTGTGCTTCATGATCCGTAGATTTACATTGCATGGAGTCATGGAAGTGGGGCAGATTTTGGGGTCGAGGTATGTCAATCTCTTCCTCAATGTCTGTATCCTCCTTCATGTGCGGTTCAAGCTCGCCAGCCGTGGATGTGAGACTCGCTCGGGATGTCTCCCGTTCGAATTCGGCGTCCGCCTTGACTTGGTCGGGTCGATGGACTAGCGCGCGCTTTTGTGGACGGTCTTGCTCATCACTGACGCTGGCTGGCGGACTGGAAGGGTAATTGACCTCTTGCTTTTCGGAAGCCGACGCGCTCTGGTAGTCCACCCCGTCGTGAAATGCCTTCAAGTGCATCGCAGTGGTAAGATTCGGGATTGGCGAGGACGATTCGTCAGATGGAGCTTTGCACGGACTGAGGGAAGGATCTCCGAGTCGGATGAGCTGTAGTGCAACATCCTCATCGGAAATTGTGGTCGGAGCTGGAGTAGGGATCGAGACTCTGCCTGGTGTCTGCAAAACGGTCCCAGTCGTTGATCCGCTGCCAGCCCTATCGCGCGCACCCGATTGAGTCCTGGCATGTCCATTCTGTCTGGAGGCACTCGTGGGAGTCGGCAGTGGTAGCAGAGGCAAGTCTGACGAGAACTTGTTTCTCTTCCTTCGCGAACCCTCCAGTAGATTGTCCAGACTGATGTCGCTCGTGATGTCACTGATGCGACGTTGTAGACCTGGGTGCTTCGGCATCCCTGGCTCTTGCATGTCCAGCTCAGGTGACTTGTGCGGAGAGCCAAAGCGCTTCTTCGGCGACATGCCTTTCTCGGAATCAGGAGTACAGTAGTACTCAGCCGAGTCAAGCAAAGACGGCGCTAGCATCGGCTTGGATGGTGTTCTCCGTGAAAGAACATCATTCGCAGCGAGAAGCGTGTTGAGATCCAGATCCTAATGGAGATTAGTCTAGCGCACTGGCCAGGGATCGCAATCTTCATACGGCTGATGTAACGAGGGTTCTGAGAGGGTTGAATAAGGACCGGCAGTGTAGAAGGCGAATCCAGTGAAGACAAGAGCGCTTGAACAAAGTGCGAAACGGGGGGTGGAAAGGGAGTTTGGGTGAACGGACGAGTGGGTGAAGTGACTGAGCAGCGAGACGGCGAAATGGGAGGTGAGTTGATCGGTCAAAGTTGGGCTCTTCTCTGCGGGCGGGCGGGAGCTTCCATGAACTGCAGGCGATGGATGCGAGCACTCAGGACTCAGCTGCTCGCTCTAGTCTACGACACTCACCTTCAATCCATGTGCAGCCTATTCGTAATGACTGTGAAGGAACGCAAATTATTCATGCAGTGCAGTGCTTTAGATGTCATTTAATTGGGATGTAATTTGTATCTGTGCTCAGCAATACTATCATTGAGGGTCAGCATCAACACTCCACCACTATTTCCGCAACTGTTTCTCTCAGCCTGAGCACGACCGCTGTGCAAGCTCACTTTCCCGATCGACCTTGTGGTTCGTTTGTAGTGTAGCCTCAGACCTTTCATGCTGCATTGTGTTCAATCTTGCACAGAGTGGATGGCAGGCCCTTGCCGATTGCAAGGGTTGGTCCTCGTGATGAGTCGACGTCACCCGCGAGGGTCATCCCGCATCTCACCGCAACAGCCTCCTCTCGAGCTCGCTTAAGTTTAAGCTCAGAACCATCGTCCAGGAGCTTTACGCAATCAAGTTCTTCGCTCTTGATGGTCTGTCCCAAGCTGTCGATGGCTGAAGACGTGTCTCATAGCCACATCTGCTGTCGCACAGGCAAAGTGCAGGTTGTCCGAAGACTGATTGACTTTGTGTGATCGAATGCCTTGAAATGCGCGAGAGACGTGGATGACAGACGATGTAGATTGTTTGTGCCAGGATCGTATGAGCCGCTCGGGTGTCAGATTGCCTCAGAACAGCTCATAGTGTATGAACGACTTCAGCAGACAGCTCGAGCATTGTCGACTCGCACTTCTCTCTTGCAAAAGCCTGATGTCTCTCATTGTGTAGCAGACGCGACTGAATGACGGACGCTGCCGTGGACGACTCTTGTCTCTGATGACCACAAGTGCATAGATATCGAGATGTTACTTCATGGGAGCGTACCAAACCAACTGTGAAAGATGGTGTCCTGGTGTCATGAACAAAACACAAGAATCAATCATCTTCAAGTCTGCCATAGTCATGGTTGTTTGGCAAGTACGGGAAGAACACAGCATTCATTTGGTGTTGTAACAATTTGTGTCTGAGACTCTATGGGAATGTCGTTTGATTGGTATGCATGCATATATCTGTCCACATATCATGTCCACATATTACATGCATGCCAAGCGGCCGAAAGGCACAATCATCATTGAAAAGAGACGACGGACATAAGGGGTAAAGTAATGCACTGCCAAGGCAAGGATAAGCGCCGTATGAAACGGGCAGGCAGGCAGGCAGGCAGGCATCCATCGATCCAAGTCCAAAGAAGGCAGACAGCTAATGAGCGCATCCGGTGGAAGTGTGTGTGTCAACCACATTCCGAGGATGCATTCATTGTTTCTCCTAGAATTCTTCCTCATCCAAACCTTGAGCCAGAGGATGGAGCCGATCACGTCTGCCGCCTGCCCCCAGAAAGCGCAAACCCAAGCGATCAAACACGCAACACGCTTCTGCTGCAGCTGCTCACCTGGGGATAGACAGTGTTGGCAGTGATACCCGCAGGGAACCTATCGTGTAGAAGATCAACACTGAGACTCTTGATCCCTCAAGTCTCTGCAGTCACCACTCATCAGAGTCCTGATCGAGTCAGCTCATTCCCAATGGCTGCATCTGACTCACGCTCTTGAAATTCTCTGTTTGCACATTCCCCGCGTGCATATAAACTACTGAGGCTGTCCCGCCATGGCTTCTGACGATTGGTTCTGGCGGAATGATTCCATTTCACACCGACCAATCAACGTCTGCCATGACTCCACTGCTCCGCTTGACTTTCCCGCAGCCAGGCGCCAAAAGGACGGGGCGGCGTGAGTGCCACTGATTTGAGTTGAGTGCGGGCAACAACAAATGAATCGGATTCTGTTTGGTTCGAGTGCGTGAGTCGAGTGAATGAGTCGAGTGAATGCGTGGATGAGGAATCCAAGGAATCTCAGGCTGCAGGAGAACAACCGATGAATGGAACGACGCACTTTCACCTTCTCACACACACACACACACACACACACACATCCCGTAGTAGAGGGATCCAATGTATTCTCCAATCTCAGTCTGCGTCTGTCTTCCTGTCTTCCTCTACTACCTTCACCCTCTCCCCTCCCTCCCTCCCTCCCTTCCTCCCTCCCTCCTTCTTCATACTATCTCTGGTCTGCTCTGGACGCAAGAGAACCACCGCCCTGCTCTTCACCCACAGTCTCTGTGTCCAGTCGTATCTGTTCATCACACATCACATTCTCTTACCTCTGAGACCTGACTGATCTCTCACCGTCCTTCGACATCACAGCTTCTACATTCAGAACCCGAATCCTGATCGTAGCTCATCATCACATTCTCTTCATTGGCCTGACCGGATGACTAGTCATGTAAGTTCTTCAGGCGCTGTGTAAATCTACGGTACTGATGGATACTTCTAGGTACGAAGAAGCAACTCATTGCGGGTCACACGCAGTCTCGAGAACAACGAAAATGCTCCGGTAGTCAAATCACAATCGAGTGCTGCAGGTCCTGCCAAAACTATGGGAATCAAGGCCACTGCAAATGTGCTCAAGCAGGGCGCCAAGCGTCCGGCTCTGTCTGATGTTTCCAACCGGGCACCGCTGACTACCGCTCATGCTACGAAACCAGTCATCCCAATCATCAAGAGAAGTTCTCTCGCCCGGCCCATGCGTAGAGAGCTTTCACACTCTGCAATCTCGACCATTCCAGAGGTTCCGGTCCTTGATGTGGAAGTCTTGGATGATGCTGAGGTTGAAGGTGATATGGAGGTTGATGATCTCAACGTTGGCTCGCCAATCTCAGAAATTCATGCACACCACATACCTCAAGGAGTGCCAGTTACAGAGCCATCATACACGAAAGGAGACAAGCTCGAACTGCAACGAGTCGCAGACGAGTTTGTCGACGAGTGGGACGAGTGGGGGGACATTTCAATGGTGCAGGAGTATGCCGACGACATCTTTACGTATATGCACGAGCTTGAGGTAAGTCTGTCTATGCCGAACGATGACCAGGATCTGACCTTCTCAGAACAAACTTATGCCAAACCCAAACTACATGCAGTATCAGAATGATCTCGAGTGGAAGATGCGAGGTATACTGATTGATTGGCTTGTGCAAGTCCATGCACGCTTCCACCTGCTACCCGAGACATTGTTCCTGACCATCAACTACATTGACAGATTTCTCAGTGCCAAGACAGTTTCATTGCAGAAACTTCAGCTAGTCGGAGCCACCGCCCTGTTCTTGGCATCAAAGTACGAGGAGATCCAGTGCCCGTCAGTCGCTGAAATCGTATATATGGTCGACAATGGCTATGCCGCTGATGAAGTGCTCAAGGCGGAAAGATTCATGGTTGGCATGTTGGACTTTGAGCTTGGCTGGCCTGGTCCAATGTCGTTCCTACGTCGCATCTCAAAGGCGGACGACTATGACATTGACACCAGAACTATTGCAAAGTATATCCTGGAGACTATGCTCATGTCACATCTGTTCATCGCCTGTCCTCCGAGCTTTGCGGCCGCAATTGCTGACTACGTCTCCCGAGCGATCTTGAACAAGGAGGAAATCTGGACTGATGCTCACGTCTATTTTTCTACCTATACGGAAGCACAAATCAAGCCCGCTGTTGACATACTCATCCTTGAATGTCTTGACAACGGCCGTGAGAAGCACGGAGCCATCTTTGACAAGTACTCGGACAAAAAGCATAAGAAGGTTTCCCTGTTCGTGGAGGCATACCTCAGCAAACGTATGCGTATGCCATGATCGTCCACTTGTGGCAACAAAGACAAAAGGAGGTGGTTTAGAGCGATCAGCAAGAATTACTATCAATGGAAATTACAGATTACAGCGTTTGCAGCGTTTCGGACATGGGGCGTCATTGAGCGGCTAAATGCACATCCGGTGCACTCTAATAATATGGCTAATACACATCGTAAGTACAACATGCATTTTTGTTGTGGTTCCACAGACTGACTCGGTGCAGCTTACCACTAATACACTAATCACATAATCAAACCACACAACTCAAACACAACAAACAAGTACGATCGGCCAATCCGAATCCAGACACAGAGACAGGAGCTGCAGGGGTCAACCGAGAAATATTGTATAGTACAATACGACGGAGAAATAGTGGACAGTGAAATGCACACCATTTTTACAAACAATCCCTTCGCACTGAATACATGCTGTATCCCCTCCTCACTTTTCGCTACTTGATGCATACATGCTTTGCAGTGATGGTGACTACCGTGCTGTGTTTCGATGTACATTGTCTACCCACTGAATAGTGCATGAAAAGCCCATGACTGTCGTTTTGACATAGGACAAGATGTTCATCTACTCACTCTGCTCAAGTCGCTCCGTGTCATGGTGCACGCCTTACAAATGTGTGTAGCTTGCCATGACATGTCCTTCTCCTCTATAGAGAAACGGCGACAAGGACAGTCACCGCGGGGAGGAAGGAAAGATGTTGTTGACATATATGTATAGTGAAAGATTCTTTCTACACTCAATTTCAGAGTACGTCAAATATGCTCTATCAGCAGCGCGGCTATGCTTTGCAAATGGGAGGAAGGCGCTCGCTTCGATTCTACTTTGCATTCACGAAGAGCAGACAACGTTCTCCTTTAGAGAACTCGTGACGCCCGTACGTACCGTAGCAACGCCTGAATGTAGAGTGAATAGGTAGGTAATCACATGGTACGTGCCATCGTGATTGTCGGAAGTTTTTCGTTTTCCGATTGGAAACAAGCGCATCGTGATTGAGTCAGATTAACTCATCGGGATGCCTGTTTCACCAATTCCGAAGCCCATCGAGCCGTTACCTTGGTAGCGCTCGTGTTGCCACTTTTGGCTCGTGCCTGCTTCAGGCACTCGGAGATCCATTCGGCCTGGATCAGTGGTTTCAATTGTCCATTAGGGAAGGTTTCGGCAAAGTCACTAGCTTGGTCAGTCACTTGTCCTCTACTTGACGCCTCTCACAGGTTACTCACCCAATCAAGCCGAGCATTGCTCTGTTCAACGTATCTGTCTTTTCAGGATCGTTGTAGACTACTTCCAAAAATGTAAAGACGCCCGGTACATGAGGACCCAGTTTGTCGGCGCTCGGCGTACCCTTGAGCGCTTGCACTATGCCGACGTATGCCTCGACTATGCCCTCGCGAAGTCCATTGACGTAGTCTATCTGATCGTACCCTGATTCCGCGGTATACGAGACACCAGAAGCCTGGCCAAGGAAGCCCATGACTACATCCAGATACTTGGCAAAGTTGTCATTGATTGCAAGAGCAATGTCCCCAAAGCAAGACAGGATCGCTGGCTTGACTGCACGTTCCAATGCAGGAGATTGAAGGTTCTGCAATAATTGTGACATAAAGTTGTCACAGTAAGGCAAAACCTTATCGCCCAGAGCTCTGGAGATATCTCCAATGAGTCCAATGGCGATACCACACATGACGTGCTCTTGTGGGTTGGCCAATGCAGCATATAGGAAAGGTGCAAACGAGTCCAGGTAGATGCCAAAGTGGGCATCGACCGCCGCACACAAGGCGCCAATCGCGAGAAAGATGTCCTCATGTACAATTGACTGTTTGGGTTGTGCTTGTTCCAATTCCAGCAGAATGGTCATAATCTTGTCAGAGACGGGTCGAATGTCACTTCCGCATCGACGGATGATGCTCGTCAGCACGCTGAGCAAGTTCGATTGCAATTCTTCAAATTGTAGCTTATCCTCGGTCGAAATAATTTGCGAACGCATGCGACCGGATGATTGTATGCGCTCAAGTATGACATTGGTCAAGTTTGAGACGAGGGGCAACACGTCTTGCGAGGAGTGAGCGACCATAGTAGACAAAGCTTCGTATGCTGAGGTCCGTGAGTTGTTTTCATTCGTAGGCGCTTCAGCAACGCGCATAAGACAAGTGAAGCATTGTTCATAATATGGTGAAAGTCGAGAAGTGGTACTTTCATCGCTGGATCCTAGTTGTTCTGAGAGGTTCATAAGTGCCCAACAACAGTTGGAGATGATTCTAGGATTGTCATTGAGTCCACCTAACAGAGCATGTATCATAGCTGGCAATTGCGTGTCCAATGCGATAGCACCGACTACAAGATCTGATATCCTGCCAAGCGTCCATGCAGTAGTGTCCTTGACTTGCAGTACAGGGTCGCTCATCATGGAGGTAAGTATGCCCAAGGCTTGTGCGACTAAAGGCTTCAACATCTCCGGCTCAGGACCTTCCAAAATGGATCCAAAGGCCATGACTCCAGCTTCACGTTCTTTCCAGTTTTCACTTCGAAGGCTTTGTTCAATGAAGCCCAGAACAGGCTGAACGATGATGCCTTCCACACATTGAGCGAACAACTGTAGACAATTACCGGCGCCCATAGAAACGTTCCATTCGTCCTCTTCCGCATCTTCATCTTGCTTACACAGTAATTGTAGAAGCACAGGCAAGACTTCAGGCAATGCGACTCGAGCGAATTGGAAACATTCGCGCTCTGGCTTCTCCCCGATCTCAAGTGCTTCTTGGTTCTCCAGTCCAACCTCGATTTCCTCCTCGCACACAGTCGACCAGAATTCTACAGCTTGCAACGACACTCTTTCGTCTTCATTCTTCATGCCTAGCACTGTCAAGCCAAACAGGGCCTTTTCCATGTAGAACCTCATTTTATCATAGTATAATTGCATGATTCGTACGAGACAGCCGAAAGAGGCTACCTGTATTGCAACGTCATTCGCCTGCGTGGCTTCACAAACGACCTGCATGATATAATTCCTCTCGCCTTCGCGCTCGAAATTCTCTCGAATGAAATCAAGAGAATCATAAAGGGCAGAAATTGCCGCTAATCGGACCGCATTGGACGGTTCATCCTTATTGGCACCCTTTACGACCGCAGTCAATATCTGATTACTCTGGCTGGCCAAGACTTCTGGGTCAACAGTTTCACAGATATAGCCAATAGCTTGTAGCGAGGCTTGCTTGACATGCGCCGCGTTCGACTGGTTGACATTGTTGACAAGTCGTTCCATGAGCTCGGGCCATTGACCTGTGGGCAACTCGATCGCGGCAATGGCAGCCATGAATTGAGCAGCAGATTGTCCAGCCTTGCCGTCATTTGTGTTGAGAGTCACTAGTGTGGAGTCCTTGATCTGTTGTTTGATATGTGGTGCAAGATTCTGCCACTTTTGTTGATATTCCTCACGTCTCTGTAGATCCTATAACATTAGCTCATCAGCACTCGAGATCGTAGCTAAAGCTTACCTTGGCGGACAGAGCATTTTTCAGAGCTAGACCGGAGGCATTTCGAATGTGTGAAGGAGACTGTTCATTGGCAAGCTGTTGAGACAAAAGGGTCATATACTGATCGAAGTGGTCCCTCGCGGCGGCCTCGAGCTGCTGTGTGGCATTTGCTCGAAGAGTAGCATCCGGAGAGAGTGTATTCGAGAGAAGTTGGCCTAGTCATGGTCAGACCGGGTGTCTCATGCGTGTCACTAGCTCTGCTTACCCACATCCATCCCTGGGGTACACTCAAGGAAGATGCCAGGTGTTTTGGAACGACTGTAGCCTAGTCAAGCAATATCGAGATTACAGGTGTAGTTGTTTATACACACGTTTCTTGTGGTTTGTGTTCCCAAACCAGAATTAACCTTGAGGAGGTCAGTTGCGAAGTGCACAACTGAGAGCTCCTCCGAGCCCTTGCACATGCTCCGGAGCAGGACCTCAATCCGTACCTTTGAGTTCCAATTGCAAGGTTACAAGAACCAAGTGTGACCTACAAGCTTAGGATACTCAAAGGCCTATAGCTACTGTAGCTATAGATGTCAATCGCAAATACATACAAGTACACAAAAGCACGAGTGCGACATGACCCGCCCATTTTACAAGTGTTTTTGTTTTGTTTTTATCTACTATTCTTATGTGCCTGTGTCAGGCTGAACCAAGCCTGCTCGGTACACTTCTTGAGCTCCTTGTAAGAAATAATGATACAGGTCTGTTCGTCTCGCGAAATCAGATTGATCCTTTCCTCGATTCCGGCGTCTAGCTTGTTGAGACAGGACAGGACATGTCCCATGTCAACAACAGCATGGCCGTGATCATCCACTTGATGAAACACGTAATCCCTGAACAACTTGAGCACATGTCTTTCCCCCGTTTCGGACCACGCAGAGTCGTGATCGAACTCGGGTCTTTCGTTGATGAAACCAAATTTACAGAGTAGACGGACGAGACGCCCATTTTCCGTCTCTCTACCGAGCTCCGACTCAAGTGAATCGTTATAGCAAAGACTAGAATCCAGATTCTGCATGCTGTGTTTAGCGAGCGACACCACCAATTGGTCGACAGACATGGGCGAACCCTCTGCAGGACTTTGCAGCATGTCCTTCAGAAGTTGATTTAGTTCTGAGGAGTATCCTCTCTGGGTCAGATCGATAGAGCTTCCGGCGCCGCTCTTGGCATTCGCATCGTTCAGAGCAATCGACAGAATCACATTGCCAATCGCGTTGATGTCCAAACGTTGCAATTTGGGGAGATCTGCTGACGGGTCAAAAGCAACAACGTCCAAGATCCCACAAGCATTGATTCGCAGTCTGTTCTTTTCTGTCAACAGAATTTTAGTCAAGCCGATGACCCTACAAGTGAGTCCGATACTATGTATAGCCATAACGCCATTGGCCAATTGAGTCAAATATGACCAAATCAATTTTTCTCCAATGACAGTATTAGGCGAGAATTTTCGCGTGCTGCGACCAAAGTGCGCATCGTACAATGTACTTGAAAGCGGATGATACTCGTGGACGAATACGATCGAGTCGTCCGCGAACGATCTAGAAGTGAAGGCTTCCTTGACACCAACGACATTCGCGTTCACCAACTTGCGCCATTTCTCGACCAAGCTGATACTTGCCTCGTTAACCAGTTTGAACCCTTCAAGTCGCCTAAGTGCATAGGTATGACCATCCTGTTTGCTATATGCTTTGTACACGATGCTAGAATAGCCAAAGACGCGATCACTGCGCTCCACATGTATGTCCAATGGCACAAGAGAATGGTACGAGTGCAGACTCGTCGGCAAATTGGAATTTGCGAGCGTCTGCAATGCTGCAGCTTGCTTCTTTTGCAAGGTCTCCCGTAGTGTGTCATTCATGAAGAAGTCGTGCGCAGTGCGTTCATTCTTGGCCAAACTCTTTCGGTTCGGAGGTAGGGAGGAATATAGATGGTATTGCAGAGGTTGGTAGCTCGTTCGCGCTTGAAAGAAAATATCGTTTCCTGGCTGTTCGTAGGGATTGATCTGTGGAGATGGAAAGGCAGAGACATTGTTCAGGTTGGAAGGTCTGACGGCAGAGCTGTCTAAGGATAGAAAGTTGACAGTCTGGGGCGACGACTTGGTATACGCAGTCTGGTCTTTCACCGCAGACCTTGCAGGAGAGCTGAAGGGTGCTTGAGAGGCAATATCCTGTGTAAAATTGCTCGGACCAGCTGAACGGTCAATGACACATCTTGCAAGACACAAAATACTCACGAGATGAGGTACCACCTCTTGGTACGAACACGGGTGCTCCTGCTCCAATATTTGAGGGTGTCGCTCCAAAAGCTCCAGGTGTGAATGAAGCAGCATTGCGGCTCGATGCTAAGGAAGCTCCGGCAGGCATAAAAGTTGGAGTGTCGGGTCGTAGTTTAGCAGCATCGGTTGTCTTTGGTTCGCCGTGATTGAAGCGACAACCTTTATCTGCCCATTTGCAATATCCTTGTCCAATTAGATATTGTCACATGTATCAGAAGCTAGAAGCTAGAAGCTATGAGTTACCATGTATCGTTATGTTCCGACATAAACCAGGATCGAGGGGTATTGACTTGAGCCCTGCACCAGTGGACGGGCGTGAGCCAGGCTCGGACGACATTTAAGCACTAGCAAACACTTGTGCTATTTCAAAGAGACTCTTCTCTCATCTGTATGGCCTGCAAACATAGGTGAATCGCTGTGAGAGGGTGCAGATGATGCGTGTGAGTGATAGGTTCCTCTATCCAGATCCAGATCCACTCGCAGCCCTGGAGGCTCGTCTCTCAACCTTGGAAGCCCTGGAGGTCATCCATTCATCCACTCGTCGGGTGTAATTCACCCGCACTGCGCCCGAGCCGACCAGATGCGTAGAGTCTTCCGAAGTTCAACCAGCTGATCATGATCACCTCCGTGCACGTGACCTCGGACAGCATCTGTGGCTGGTTGAGATCGCGGTTGCCGTCGTCTGGTGGCTCGACCCCGTAACAAGCTAGTGAAAGCACGAATTCCAAGCTTGCAATTGGAGCTGCAGCAGCTCTAGATCATCCTTGCGCCTATGGAAGTACGTAGAACAAGAAGGGCAATGGAAACGGACCCTCAGATGTGTCTCAGAAGTAAGAGTAGCCGGTGAAGTGACGACCTCAGAGACCTCTACATCGACAAATTGAACAGACTTTGATCGGGGACACAAAGGACACAATTCATTCAGAAAAATTACCACTACATGGCCTATCAGGACTGATCTCCTGCGCGAGCCACGCCCTACCTCATCATTTCTGTGACCATCTTCTTCGTATTGCGACTGTCGTCGTGAGTCGTCAAAGACGACTAGCCGTCACTTGTGTAGCAACGTGATTGATGAGTTTCGTAACACTGATTGAGAAGACTCACTCGACACCACTGAGAACATCGTTACTGTCATGGTGTCCGACTATGGACCTTGTGGTTATGGTCTCCGATTCGGCTGAGGTAGTTCTATATCGCCTGAATGGACAGCGTGTATGGGTTGTCATTCTCAACTTTGGCGGAAACTCACATAGCACTCCTCAAAGTCTTGCTTGGCGTCCTGACGGCAAGGTGATAGCACTGGGGTTTGACAATGGAGACTTGGCTTATCTGGACGTTAATGACGGTAAAGTGATCAATCACTCCTATACTGGTAAAGGACATCCAGATACTAGTGCTTCCTCCCTACTCAATTGGCTGGAAGGATCTTTAAGCACGCAAAAAGCTCACAAAGTGAGTGGTCGTCATGCAATAACAAGAATTCAGCTGATTAGTGGGTAGCCGAGAGTCAAGCACGATGTCCGAACACAACTACCATTTCTTCCTCCTCTTCCTGTCTCTAGCACGTAAGAGTCTGATTGCGATTCGGTAGAAAATGCTTACCGCCTAGTGAGCGAATTTATACCAATACACATGCTATACATAGTCTGATACACGATCTCGAAAAACAAACAGACGTCATTCGCATGCTGGCGGTGGGGTCTCCTCACAGTACTTTTGGTTTATGGATCGGGTCCTTTCACCTGGACCTGTCACCCAGCGAATTATCAAAAACGAAACCAAGCCTTGTTGATCATGCTGCATCAGTTGGCCTGAACCTGCATGCCCTCGTGGTGCAGAATGAAGGGAAGCATATGGTTCTATTGTACGACTTGGATTTGTTCACCAGTAATTACGAAGTCAGTACAGCCATGATCAACACATTCAACGATTTCCAAAGTGTCTCAGCCTATCTCGCCGAATCCCTGCAGTATCTCACGGAAGAGTACAACTTGATGAACGAAGTGAAGAAGCCGGCCTTTGATGAACTTCAAAGAACGCTCGGTAAAGAACAATCATCGTCAGACTTGTTTGCATTCTTGATGACCGGTGTTCCTCAAGCTAAGCTCAAGACTTGGCTAGACGAACATGTCAGCGAGCGAGTCGTCAAGCGGTGGGAAAAATCGAGCCAGAGTTCATTCAACAATATCTCGCGAGTGCTGGATGAATCCTGCATGCAAGCCAGCAATCGACTGATCATCATGATCATGATCTTACGAGAAATGTCGGTCAATCCAAGTCATGCAGCCATTACTAACCTCAAAACAAGTGAAATAGATGTCGTGCTTAAAAGTGTGGAACTACTAATTGCCCAACTACACGAGATGAGGCTTATTGTGGTCGCGGAGTCACAGCTGTTCTCAGCATTCTGTCAATGGTTGGTTCATGCAATCGCTCGCATGCCAGATGATGACGAACATCCGGACACGCCCATGCCTGTGGCGACTCGGCAAGTGGTGGACTTTTTGGAAACACACTTGTGGACGAGCGATTTTGACGGATTCTTTCAACAAACTCAGGAAGCTGATCTTCAGAAATTCTTAAGACTGGATCTGAGCTACGATACCTACGACTCGTTTCCACGACTAGTGGGGCAAGATACTCCCACTTTAGCACAGACCTATGCATTTTTGCAAAAGTCATCAAAACAAATCTTCTTCATGCCAGCTAAGCTCCTGGCCTCCAAGTGGCATGTGCTTGACGCGCTTACAATTAGTAGTGCCAGCAAGGTAACCGCGAGATCACGATTTATCGTTGAAGATGACACCTCAATTCTGTACATTGCATGGGTCGAGCACCATGAATCAGAGGAGCAAGACTCTATCTTTATCCTTAGGAAGGATCCTCGGTCGCCAGGCCGATCTGCCGAAGCATGCAAGTTATCGTTGAAAGTCGCTGATAGTCCGGCCTTTTCGGTGCAGGACATACAGTTCGTAGATGATCAAGAACTGCTTGTTTTAGTGCAAAACACCACAGCTCAGCCGCGCGAAAGCCACTTGATGGCTTTCGACTACCGGGCATCACAGTACAGACTCTATGATGTCAATGATGGTGGAGTCTTGAGTGCAGCTACAGTCGAGAGTGTTGTATGCGTCCCGTCCAAACATAAAACCTTAGAAACAGGAGTCCATCCTATAGCATTGGCTGTCAACGGCCGAAAAGGGAGACGTACTGGATTGTACATACAGTCGGATAGACAGCGTTATACCATTTTCGATCTCGATGATCAAGAAGACGACATCGAAGAAGTGGACGAAGACGAAGATGATGCTGATGTAGAAGACGAGATCATAATGGATGAGGACTAGTCTGTTCCGCACTCCGAATCTGCTTTCTTTTGCTTGCACGTTGTCGGCCTTCCTTGTGTGATCTTGAGCTGGGTTCGAGATCAAAAGGTCTTGAATAGGTCGACTTTTGCACGAATGTCAACATTCCTAGATGATTATTAGGTTCATTCGTGCTGTCTGATGGCTTCTTCGTACCTCTTCTGATATTCTACAAACAATCTCAGGACACCGAACTCTTCTGAGCGCTGAGGAGACGGCCATCGAGAAAGCCGTTGACCTTCTGAGGTAGAATGGCTTGATGCCTCACTGTTTCTCTCCGACTTGAGATGATCCCATGAGTCTGTCTGTCGTTTCTCTCTCTAGAACGAGTCAGTTTAGTTAGGATTAGTGGCAGCTGACCGTACTTCTCGTTGCATGGAAAATCTCAGAGACGTCCTCGAAGCTACTCAAATAGTCACAAAGTGTCGAGTAAGTGAAGCGCAATCTCGCAAGTCATGCTGAACCGCGGCTTCGTTGTCCGTCAGAGCTCAAACACTGACGTTCTTGATGCGACCAGGAATACCAGGAATATGAACTTGTGGCGCAGGCATTTCCGCATCTCGTGGTGGAGACGATTGAGTGCACAAAATGATCAATTCGTCTGCAGCTGATGCAAACGGCCCAACTACAGACTTTGACCACCTTCCGAGGTAACCCTGCAGTGCATGAGAAAGAAAGACCAGTATCCTACAGACGAAAAGATTCTAGATACACTGCTGCAAGCACTGACTGTTGATAACATCTGACCATGGCCAGTAGCACTGAGCAGCCACTTTTGCCACAGCACAACAATGGACCACCAGTCTACAATCCCCCATTCTGGGCAGAGGTGAAATGCTACAGCAAACACACGCTACCTTTTGCCATTCCATTTATCGTCATTCTGGGTCTCTTGATCTTCGTCATTTCGAAAAGATGACGACCTCGGACTGGCAAACCATCAGGCCAGAGACAGAGATTACTGAAAAATGGATCAAGGTGTGCAAAGAGGCAGGCAGAAAATGATGTATGCCTCGTTGGTGTCTGCACGAAGCAGTAGAGGCCTCGGTGATCTCATGTCGCCATTGCTCTTCGAAAGCACAGAGATGGCATGAGCAGTATCTTATCGCACTAGCTCTGAGTTACTGACCAGTGTCGACCAGCTAGCCACAGTGACTAGAGCAGCTAGGGCTGGAGAGCACTCTACAGCGCTGTACCGTAGTCTCGACAGACCCGCCAGGGCAATCACTGGAGTAGCTGCTGATCAAGTACTGTACACTCCTCGATCAGTCTGTTCACTGTGCATCCAAAGTGATTCTCCTCCCACGCAATTCACTCGTGGGATGAAGACTTGATTGATTTCAGTGGCGCAATAGCTGATCAGCCACACAATTGCCCCACAGTCGGGCACTCATCACATGCTGCATCTCCAGCTGAACAACATCATCAGTCGAGATCTTGGACAGCACGCTGCTTGCTCGTACGTGACTACCTACCTAGACGACTGATTGAGATCGCCCATTCTTACATTCTGTGCTTGCGTTGCAAGACTGTCCTGCCTCAGTCGTTTTGAAGGCTCAGACTGACCAGTTCTGCTTAATCAACTCGACATGGATATCCACCTTCTGTCCCTTCGACATAGATCGATAAGATAGAGTTTGGAACGTTGAGCACGAAGAACAGCCAGGCTCTGATTCGTCCCTGACTTTGTGGGTGCGAGCATGCTGGTACGAATATGGTTGTTGCTGCTAGCCACAGCCATTGCTGCGGCCTCAGTAACGAACCACGCTCAAGGTCTTTCAGATGAGCGTTTCGATCATTGCACCGCTAGTAGTGCGGATGCACCATATGGTCTTGAAATCACTAGATATGCAGAAATCAAGACTTCTGTGGAGACTCAATTTCATGCTTTACTCGAAGCAGGTTGTTCACTAGTTGATTTGACAAGTCTGGCGAGCTGTGACGTTCCTGACATGAAGGAACTTATACGACTGATAGATTCTCTGAATAGTGGCTGCTCGAGTGAGCTTTCAGCAACTATAAAGAACACGCATCGATTCTTACTCGAACATGGTTGTCTAGAGACAGGACCGCGCTTGGACCAGTCGAATACTGTCAAAACGGCCTCTATGTTGCTGCAGCAGCAATTCGCTTACTCTGACCTCACGACCTGCTTCGCAATATCTATGTCGGCTAGAAGAGCTCTGACCGATTCGTTCTTGCAGGAACCACAGACAGCTCAAGCACTCGCGCGTCCGCAAAACGTACCAGCCGTGTCCACAACAACGGACTCGGAAGCAGATTCAGGAAGAAGTGCCAAACAAGAGGTTTCCAGCAGTCCAAGCTTATGGGTAGCACTACTGGCTGGTGCTCTTGCTGGATTGGCTATTGATTTATCGCTCTTCCCGCTGGACACGATCAAGACACGCCTACAATCTACCTCTGGCTTTCGCGAAGCGGGCGGCTTCCACGGATTGTACCAAGGCATAGGTTCTATAGCACTGGGCTCAGCTCCATCATCAGCTTTGTTCTTCCTGGCGTACACGGTCGCTGGCAAGCGTATAGCAGAGCACATTGGACAGACTTTTCTGGGACACCTTATTGCAACTACAATTGGAGAACTGGCTTCAAGTGTCGTCAGAGTGCCGGCCGATGTTGTCAAATCGCGACAACAAGTTGAGCAACTCGATGGCTCAGTGAAGCCTGCATCGTTGTGGACGGCTATAGCTAAAGTGTATGAAGAGGGAAAACGTCCAAATTCTCGTTCACATTTCGGAGTTTTCTACTCAGGATGGCTATCCACAATGGTTAGAGAGATACCCTTTGGCTGCATTCAGTTTCCACTCTTCTCATACCTGAAATCCATTGCGAGTCAAGGGGAGATTGGACAACTGAGCATGCTGCGCACGGCCCTCTGTGGAACGATTGCAGGCTCTTTTGCTGGACTCTCGACTACTCCCCTTGATGTGATCAGGACGCGAATCATACTTGCCGACAGTGGAGCAGCTGGTATCTTTACAAATCTCAAGATCATCCTCAGGCAGGACGGTATCGGTGGATTGTTCAAGGGTGCTTTGCCACGGACACTGTGGATCGGTGCTGGCGGCGCAATCTTTCTGGGAGGGTACGACGGTTTTGTCAGGGCAATTGAGTCCCTCCGATGAACAACAGATTTACGAATAGGATATAGAATTGTCATATGATTACACGGAAAGATGACTGTTTGTGGATTTATCCTTGATCTATAGGCAGGTTGCAGTTGTTCCATCCAGTGGAGGAGAAGAGGAAGGAGAAAGGAGAAAGGAGCCGCAGCCACAAATCCACTATCGCCTTCTGTTTCAACTCGGAACACTCACCCACTCATTAAGTGCAGCTTCTGTAGGTGGGGAATCATATTTTACCTCCTTTCGTTCTCTCACACCACCTCCCTTCAGGCTACATCTATCGCATTCTACTGGCAAGCACAGTCTACTCTACAAGGCTCATCGGAAACTGTTACAGAGACACGCGGGGCATCGATTGCATCTCGGTTTCGATGCGTGCTTCCACCCGGGTTCGTTGCCTACTCCTGGGCCTCGTGATCTTCATATTGTTTGCGGCGATTCTAAAGGTCCCTCTGGACAACGTTGTGCGGCCCATCATTGTTCTACAAACAGAGAAGCAGCACGACATGACCAATGTACAATTCACGGTCCCGCCACCGAATCGGTACCAATTGGCGAGTATGAAGTACCAAGGACTGGACACGAACAAAGTAGCGACGATGACTGAGCTCAGGAGCGACCCACAGATTGTACCTCATTTGTTGCACATGATTAGTGTTCTCGACGACGATTGGCCGTTTAGGATATACCACTCAAATGAAAATGCTCATCTGTTTAAAGCTAGACAATTGCAAAGGTTCTTGAAAAGTGGAAAGTTGACATTGGTACCTATCAATCTCGAGCTTGGCGACCATCGTGCAGTCTCCGAATACATGGCACATCGTAATCTATGGGACAACCTGGCACCTGCAAAGTACGTACTCATCTTCCAAACCGATAGCATCATTTGTTCGCGATCAGATGCTCGTGTCGAGGACTTTTTCGAGTACGACTACATTGGTGCCCCTTTCCACGAACGAATTCATGCAAACTTTGAGGATAAACTCATGAACGGCGGGTTTTCCTTGCGAAATCGAGAAATGGTTTTAAAAGTGATCGAATCGTTCCCACCATTTCGCGATGATGCCAATCCATATGACTTTGAGGACCAGTTCTTCGTTGGCCGCATGCGAGAGTTGGGTGCAATCTTACCGTCTCGCGAAGTAGCCATGAACTTCTCCGTCGAGTCTGTGTATTACCCTACACCGCTCGCCGTCCATCAAGCGACTAGGTACCTCAATGGCGAGGAAGACAAGGAACACATCAGAGCCCTCGCGAATGATTGGTGCCCCGAGATGCACCTCTTGTACGGTCGAGTTGGACCCGAGGCATTCGTGTGCGGTGTCGATTCAGGCTATTTTGACGCCAAGGCTTGTCGAGAGAGTGGCGGCGTGCCATCTCGAGCAATCGATGTTTTGGAAGGACAACACGCTGAAGGCCCTGCTGATGAGTCCGGCACCTCTCGACCATCTATTCCCTTGGTGGCATCGACGTCCTCAGACTTGATGACGAATCCACCCAACACTGTTGCAGTTCCTGATCTCGTGGAGGTCGCCCAAGCAGAGGCGGCAGATAAGGAACCACTGCCGCAAGCGAGTGCCGTGGCCAAGCTGTTTACAGACTAAACCGCAACGACGACACGAGTCTTGTCTATTCAAAAAATGCCATGGCATGGTTTGCGCGCGCCTCTACCGGAAGGAGGAAACTCAAAGCATTGCATTGAATGTACATAAGCAGCACATAAAACATTGTAAGAGAGTACATAGAAGCATCGGGCTGTACCAAGAGGTAGGCAGGTAGGTAGGTAGGTAGGTAGGTAGGTACACAACTTGTAAAAGAGTAGTACATTTCAATTCGCTCGCCAATGCCAAACACAACTCATCGACCGAGTGTACCCCTCCCTTACAACGCATTCCTAATCCTCATATTCTCGAGCTTGGCCTTGACTTCAGCCACTTCACGGTCTAATTCTCCAGCAATCAGTCTCTGCTTGTCGAGTGACAACAAGACGAATCGCTCGCACAAGTCGCCATCAATCACGCTCTTGGGCGGCGCATAGTATCCTCTATACATCAAATGATCGCGTCCACCGAGAGGCGCGTCTTCCGTCCTCATATGCGTCTCCAATTGCTGGAAAAACTCGACGTCTTCCTTTGCCACGAACGGGATGAGTAGGGAGATGCTTCCCATCAAGCCCGTGATGAGTAGCACCGATCGGCCGCCCGTCACTAATGTGCATTTCTGGATGGAGGTTGGTGTGTCGCCGAGGTAATAGTGAGCCACCGTGTCTAGTCTGTGGGCCGTGCCCTGCAAGTATGGTTTCTCATGGATCAATGTGTTGCCCGTCGTGTCATTGTCGGACAACTCTGATGCAGAGGCAGGACATCGCACGATCCAGATGTTGCCAAACTTGTCTCCTCCCGCTATGGTCTCGTAGTCTACCATTGTGCTTGCCGTCGTCGCTCGCGAGATCGTGTCGTTTGCAAAACAGATTAGTCGATTCTCAGCTTGCTTGAAGACGGCATAGTAGACTGATTCGACATTGTCCGCCAGGATCACTCGGTCGCCCTGAGTGTGCATGCCTATGATGGCGTTTTCCGTGACTTGCGTTTCAGACTTGCGCAGGCATCTCTTCTTGCCAATGTCGTACAGACGGGCCGTTCCACCAAGCGCGACCAGTAATTTGCCATGGAAGGCCAGCATGGCCAGAGGGATTTCACTCGTGTCTGTACGGTGAACGAATTCGAGTGATCGACCGCTGTTCACGAGTTTGTAAAGAAGTATATATGCCTGTTCGCAAGATTTAGGAGATACATGTGCACCTTTCGCAGTGCCCACAGCCAGATAGAGTTGGTCGTCGCGACTGCTGAAAGGTACGACCGTGACACAAAATGCGGCTTCGTTGTCTTCCAGGTCAATCTTTGCCACGGTCTGTTGTGCTACGGGGTCAAACACACGAACGCAGGAACCCCAAGAGCCAGCTTTTGCCCATGGTCGGCCAAAGTCTTTGGGATCGAGCTCGATTGCATCGCCGTTCTGCTTGCCTTCCACTGCTTGGGATCGTTCATTAGCAGTCATTACATGGTGGTCGGCTTCAACAATGTATAGATATTGAGAGGTAGGATGTTTTGTGAATTTCCGAGGGGTATAATCCAGTTGATGTGAATCTGCCTTTAGTTTATCGTCTAACTTATCGATGGTGAAAATGACAAGTGAAGCACCACGAATGGCGACCACACCTTCCGGACATTGATCGCTCGAGAAGGAGTGGGCGTGTTCGAGAGCGTCGTACCCAAGTAAAGGATTGAGTTGCATGCTGAAATTATGTATGTAGCCAAGCCACGGGCGCGTACACAGAGCGAGAACAGCAGTCTGCTCTTGTGCAGAGATGGAAAAAAGTTTGATAGGAGTTGGACCGAGGAAACGTGTGCGAGTGTCAACCAATTGACCAGTTGTTGATTCCAGAACAGTGCGAATATATGTGCCGTTGTAGAGTCCGATGTGTAAGTATAATGTCGAGGTCATGCCATCGTCCATCGACATCATGGATAAAGAACTAGCAGGCGCCGTCAAGGCCTGTACACTGAGCGAGTCGAGAGTAGAGTCCGGATCCAGAGAAATAATTCGAACGGTGGAGTCATCACAAGCGACAGCCAGGTATGGATTTCGTTGACGTCCTGTGGGCACCGAGCCAACACTGAGAGCCGTTACATTCCCACTCATCTCTTTCTTGTCTTGGTATTCGTTAAGCTGACCATCGCTATCCATTTCGAAGTACACTAACTCGCCCGAAGATAAAGCTACGACAACTTGTCGCGCGTTCGTGGTGGCCTGGACAATGGTTCTGTGTTGTGGTGCTTGCCATTCATTCACACGTTTGTCTGCTCGAATATGACGAATACCCTTCGGATGTACTTGTATGAGTGCGTCTTCCCCTAGTTGCTGAACAGCCAGAGTTGTCGCAGATGCAAGGAATCCCGTGTCCGTGACTTCTTCAACGGTCTCGCCAATCGATAGAACAAGCGTTCCATCTGTGAAGGCAAGAATGATGTACGAATCAAATCGGTCGTCCGCTCTCAATTTGGTCGTCCAGATTGCCGTGGGTTTACCCGGCAATTCTGATGCAACTTGTTCCGTGATCTCCAATCCGTGACGAATGGTTTTGATAGTCGATCTCGGACCTCTTCCACACGCTGCATATATTTGTGGCGCGTCCTCGTTTGTCAGGTTCATAACGCTCGCGTGTGTCAACGGATTCAAAGTCTTTATCTGATCGACAAGAGTCAGATTGACAAGGGGCCTAGGATGGAAATATACAGGTCTTGGATCATCGTCAATCATGTCATATTCGACACTCTGGAACTCAATTTCGTTGTCATCCTCGCCTAGTTTTTCGAATTGATATAGGTTTTGGTCGCCTAGTTCGGTGGACGTATACAAGTAGCCAGACTTGAATATCGTGAGACCTGTCGCGACCGGCACTGTGTCGAAGTATTTGATCATCATTGACCTCAATTCTCCATCCGCGTGCTCGATTGTGATTTTGAAGAGATCGCCGTCGTTCGTTTGCACTAAGAGGAAAAATCCACCGCGAAGACGATGCGTGACACTAGCCACAACCGTACGAGCATGCGATGGATCTTCATACGCGCCACGCCGACGTGGTATCGGTAGTCTGTGTGATCTGCGACCTTTGTGCTTGTAGATTATGGAGTCCGGGCAGCATACGAGGACTCCACTGGGGCCGTCGTAACCGCCGGGCACAGGTATGAGTATGTTCGACTGACGATCGACCAATTCGGTCCATTCCCTCACGACGTGATTCAATCCCAGATCGAGTTCGTAATAGGTCAGCGTCTTCTGTACATTTCGATAAGCCTGTCCGGAGGCGTCTTGATCAGCGTCAGCGTAGTTGACCTCTAGTGAAGCGAAAACAGGATTATCGTAGCCCACATCTAATCCGACTACATGGAAGAGCAAAGAAGACGGGGAGGAAGCTTCCAGCGGAGAACTGATGGTGAGATTGGCGGCAGCGTCTCGGTTGAGCACGTATACTAACTTGTTCTTCTCCACGGCAGCAATCATGACTGTCCTGCCTTTCGGATCGACTGCCATGAACTCTCCCGGAACGACTCGTCGCACACCAGACTTACCAAAGGTCTCTTGATGCACCTTGACAAAGTTCTTCGGGTCTGACTGGTACTCGAGAACCGTAATCTTGCCAGATTCTGTACCCATGAGAATGTAGTCTTTCGTGGAGCCAGTCAAGCGGAACTGTGCCAAAGATCGGACGATACCGAAAACTTCATGGTAGTAGAGCTTGATGAATTTGCCAGTCTCTGTGTCAATTTTGTATACCGTCAGAGCATTGGATGTCGCTACGATGACTTCTTGCTGCTTCTTGCCTGAAAATTGGCCGACTATAGGATTACATACTGGCGTGGATGGAGGTACTAGGGTCAACGAATAGAAGGCGGACGAGCCATGAGTCGACATCTATTGTCCAATGGACGACACCCGCTGTGGTGGTCCTAATATATGCACTTCCTCGTATGATGCGCCAGAGATTTATGCGTTTGTATGCAAAGAGATCTATCTGCGTTGTTGAGGTCTCAGTGTTTCGATGAAAAGAATGTTATGCGAGATCCAGAGGCGATGAAGCACTGTTCAATTACTATACTGACGAGACAGGCGTGTACCTTCTTGAGCTACAATGTCGAGCATCATTTCTCTCATGGCCCAGAGAGCCAACTGAGCTCCTCCCACTATTTTATGTGGCACAAGCCATCATCTGCGCCACCCGAGACAAGGTTTGACGCCGTTGCAAATTATTCGGACTTCGACTGATGTGAATGGATATGCAGAGCTTGGCATTCGCTCTCAAGACGGGTCATCCCTTGCTCGATTTACACAGGGAATTCTCAAGGGTCCTGATTGCTAATACTCACAGTCTTTGAGCACTTCCATTGAATCAAAGTCTCGAAACACCCTATGGATCCTGCCGCAATCAAGGAACTACAACGACTGTACGCCAAGAAAACTGCACGGGCAGAAGATCGGCCAAGTAAGAGACGCAAGACTTCTGGGACAGATGAGAAGGCCACACCAGATCTGCGAGTCAGGGCAGGTCTTGATAGTGTCAACAACATAAACAGCGCGGATGAAGGAAACATTACTGATGATGAGACATTTGCCGGATTTTCGAGTGAATTGACACTACCAAAAAGGAATAGCGACGAGAATGACGTGGTCGAGGTTGTGACTTTCGACGGCACGGCTGAAAATCCCACGGGAGATCTATCTACCGCTGGATACAAATCGTTCATGTCCGGAAGGGTCCCTAAATCTGGTGGTGTGGCATCTGCAGTGGTAAAAGAACGCAAGTCAGCCGAAGACGATGATAGTGGTTCCGAGAGCGACACTGCTGGTGACTTGAAGAAGGACAAGGAGCTGCAGAAATTATTACGAGAGTCGCATCTGTTACAAGCACAGGGTAACGGCTCCCTCGAAACACAAGGGAAGATCAGACACAAAGCAATGTCAGCTCAGCTCGTCGCCAACGGTGCCTCAAAGCCGAAACAGCGCAAAATGCCCATCGGCATGCGAAAAGGAATAGAAGCAGCTGCGAACAAACGGGAAGGAGCCGCAGACAAGTATAATCGCGACAACGGCATCGTCACGGCCCGAAAGACTGCACCAGTCATACAAAAGCGAAGTAATAAGACTTTGCATGAACTCAACCTTGGCAAGTACAAGAATGGTAAATTGTCGATATCGAGAAAGGAAATTGACCGAGTCAACGGACCGAAAGGAAGCGCCGCCAAGGGGAAGAAGAAGCGGGGATTCAGGGACTTTTCCAACATTGGCTGATTTCATCACTGGTGACTCTCATAGAGACATGCCTGCTGCAGTCTTTTCAATTGCTTCGAGAAGAATGTCGGCGTGGTGATTTGTGAATGTCAGGGTTGGTCGCAATCGTACAGCGGCGGCTCCTGACCCACCACACAGAATACCGTTCTGCTTCATGGCCATTAGGAACGCATCTCTGTCAGCACCATTGGGCAGGTCCCAAGCAATAAAGGTTCCTCTGTTCTTGCCCCTCAGAGATTGTATATGTTTCGGGAACTTTTTCTGCAAAGTCTCTAGCTTGGTGTACAGATAGGCGCCAGTCTCAGCGGTGTTCTCCACCAAATTATGTTTCTTGATCTCCTGCACGAGAACTTTCGCCTGCAATGTACGTACGGGATCACCCATCCAGGTGTTAAAAGCCCGACTATCATGTCAGTATTCATACTCAAACCTCGCGGCGTACTTACTATGGCAAGTTTGGCATCAACTTATCGTCATGAAAGTACCATCCGGCCGCTTGAAATTTCTTGCTAAAGGTGACCATGTCTGGTGGAGTAGGCAGATCCCAGTGCTCGTGAGCCCAGAACTTGCCTGTAGCGCCTACGCCTGTCTGCACTTCGTCAATGATGAATAGTATATCGTGTTTCTTCAACAATTTTTGGAGCTTTTGGAAGAACTGTATTGAAGCATGGTTGTCACCTCCCTCACTCTGAATCGGCTCAACAATCAGGGCGGCTACCGGGGCATGATGCGACCTGATCACTTTTTCGACATCAGCCAAGCAACGCTCCTCTTCTGCTTCATTAGCTTCGACATTGTCTTCCAGTGGGTACTCCAAGTTTGGGAAGTCCGCTTGAGGCCAGTCGAAGGCTGGGATGTCTAGTTTGTGTATTGATTTTGAATGCGTAGTAGACAGGGATCCAAAGAGTCTGCCGTGAAATCCGTATTTGAATGATAGAATGGCAAGATCTGGAGAGCCTGGTGCAGCATTTCTCATACAACTCGAAAGTTCTTCCGGGGTGAAGTCTACCTGCGATCCTCGTTTCTTGGCTTGATAGTACATGAACGCAGCTTTATAAGCCGTCTCATTAGCGCATGAACCACACATTGCCGTATAGACCTTGGTCTGCCCAGGGGGACAAGCCGACAGCAGTCCGTCGTCTAGGATCTTAGCCCAGTCCTTGCTTGGAAAGTTGCCCAAGGCCGGTCTATTCATCAGTGCCCTAGCAAATTCTGGAGTCTGAGCAGCCTCGAGGAGAGCCGGAGCATTGTAGCCAAGAGCCAGACTCGCAATCTGAGCATAAACATCCAGTAAGGTGTTGCCGTCGGCATCAACCATAAAGTTGCCAAGTGAACGATCATAATCGACCATCATATTGACTGCCTTAACATCCTGAATCTTTCCCATCGCTCCCTTGGCCCGCAATGCAACTGGCCCGGGTATTTTTGTTCGAACATCGTGCGTAGTAGGCTCATTCGAGATATATCGCAGACTATCTGGCACTGCTGTCGCGAATGATTTGGCCAGAAACCTGCAAGATGGCGTCCGAAGAGAGTTGCGAATACCAGATCGCATCATCTTGCTGAGCCTCCTCTCGGTGACGCAGAAGACAAGCAAGTCGACGTTCTATCTACTGCAAAGCTCTGCACAGGTATCGCTGACACACTTTGACAATGTGAAGCTTAAGGTCAGCAGCAGCAGCAGGAGCCAGGAATTGATGGTCGCGAGGTCATGCGATTGTGGAGCAGCCACAGGTCATGCGCCACTTGGCTGGAAGAGGAAGGTGCGAAGTCTGCGTTTCCCTCCCATCAGCTGAAGTCGATCAGTTGGTAGCTTCCTGCCAGTCCTGCGCCCTCAGTCTCGTGACAAGAGACTCTTCAAGCACGACTGATGGTTGTTCCATTGCAATTGACCAGGGAGACGTATCAGGGGCATTTCCAGGCTGACGATTCGGTCGCTAGTGGTTTCCTGCTGCCTCTTTGTTCCAGATCGTCTGACCAGTAAATGGATCCTTTGCTGGATCTGGAAGAGCTTCGATAGTTCTCCGCTTGTCCTTGCATTCTTCCTCAGATCTACCAAAGTTCATATCCCATGGCCTAGAATCTTTGGGATAAGCGCCGACCATGCAAAATTCATCTCTGTCTGTCACAGCTCTGTGCATGACCCCTGCCGGTATGACCAGGACGTCACCAGCCTGTACATCAAGTTCCAGACCACGATCAGTCTCTTTGTCCGAGATTCCAAACCTCAACCTCGCAGAACCTACAAACACTCCCAGAGCTTCATGTGTAGTGCCTACTATTGTCAGTCCTTGAGCTGCAAATTGGCGGTTGACCTTACTATGGTAGTGTCTGATTTCATTAGTCAGGGTTTTGCCAACTTCAGATTCACCTACGCATGTTTGTACATTGGAAAGCGCCATTGAGGATCCCAATCATTCCGTTGAAAGTGCCTTTCAATGTCGGATGCTGATGGACTTTCGAACGCTGCTTTGTAGTGCAGCAACGCTCGTGTGGAGTTCGGTGATAGTCTGGTAGCTTGGATAATGTGTCTGTCAAGTTTCATCCCGACCCAAGGTGAATATCCAATGTCTACTTCGACAGCTGTATGTCAGCTACATGCTTATGTACAAGCGAAAGCATGACTGAACATGTACGGTTGAATGGTCTGTAGCAGCAGCAAATGACGTCTTTGACTGAGATTTGATCGACTTCTGTGGCATCTTGTGGAGCCGGCTGATAACGAATCTGGTTGAAGTGGACGCGAGATAAGTGCCAAGTACCAAGCGCCTGGCGTGTGGGCAATTTCGATCTACGTCTCACATCACACTAGTTTCCGTTGCACTGTAAGGTATACGTCTATCTCTGAAGCGAAGGGACTTAGCACATTAACTTGTAATTATCGGAAAATTGTGACGCTTACCAATCCCATCGATCGCTTGTTGTGCATGAGACTTCCTCAGTGGTTCTTGTCCTGTGCTGCGCTCCTTGTAGCGGTACAGGCTAATGAGGTTCAAATAAGCTACAAGAATGCACAACAATGCTCCGGTATGTTCTCGAGGGCGTCTGTTGGCGGCACTGTCAATCCTTTCATCGAAGTCGCCTTTACGAAACAAAGCGAGGCCGCGAATGTATCTGTTGTGATCTTCGAGTACAAAGATGTCGAAAAAATTGGCGTTCCTATTGCAGGCACGGACGAGAAACTACTCATTTGCGATAATGCCGCTCTCATGGAGGAGTTGTGTGTTATGGAGGATCGCGGTCAATTTCTGATTGACCCGGTTGCAAGGAATAATTCCAAGCTTACTATACTTACAAAGTCAATATCCTTAACTGAGCCGCTTCCAATGAGATTCGACATCAAGCACACTTCTTATTACTGCGTTTCGACTCTCTCGCTAGACTCGGACACGTACACCGGAGTAGTCGAGTTCAGGAATAGTTATGGTGAACTACCTGCTGCAGAATATTTCAACCTGCCATTCTATGGTGCACTAGCAATAGTGTATGTCGTGATTGGAGCATTATGGACGTTTCAGTACGTGCAGCACAAAGCAGAAATTCTACCGGTCCAAAACTACATTACAGTTCTGATTGGTTTCCTATCAGCAGAAATGATTGTCATATGGGGATATTATGACTATGTAAATTTACATGGTTACAATGTCGGAAGCACAGTATACATGGTGTTTGTCGCACTACTGAACGCGTTTCGTAATTCCTTCTCATTCTTCATGATACTCATCGTCAGTATGGGTTACTCTGTCGTTAGGCCGAGTCTTGGACCAGCTATGGTTCGAGCACGTTTGCTTGCCATTGCACACTTTGTTTTTGGCGTGGTCTACTCAATCACAAGTATGGCAATTTCAGCAGAGACTGCTTCACCTTGGGTCTTTCTCGTCATTCTTCCATTGTCTGCGACAATGACCATACTGTATCTCTGGACCCTGAACTCGCTTCAGGCGACGATCAAAGAACTCAATGAACGCATGCAGACGCAGAAAGCTCTGATGTACAAAAGACTGTGGGGCGTGATCATATGGTCCATCACTATCATGGTCCTGTTCATTTTGCTCAACACGTTCACTTTGGCCAACAGATCTCCGGACTTTTTGCCACAACATTGGAAAGATCGCTTCGTGCTAGACGGATGGCTGAACACACTGTATCTGACTGTCTTTGGCACTATCGTCTTCTTATGGCGTCCTACGGCAGACAACAGACGCTTCGCAATGAGCGAAGAAGTCCGCCAGGATGATTTCGAAATGGACTTGGATCTATCAGAGGATGGATCTGATGACGAAGTCGAGTCAAAATCCAATGGGCAAACACAAGGAACGGCAAAATCTAATGGAGTGCCCGCTCGAACGTCCGACGACCGAGAACGAAATGCTGGACAGGAATCAAGTACTACAAAGACTCAGCAATCATCCGAACATGATGGCTTATTTGCCGTCGGAGATGACCCCTTTGACGGAGACGACTGGAACGAAGAATCGGATGATGATACACCAAAGTACAGTAAAGAGAGGAAGGAATAAGCTCGCGAAGACAATTGATTGATACTCGAGATACAGATACTTGCTCATGGTAATTCGAATCTAGATAGACCACGATCTGGATCAAGTGCTCGATTATAGAAACACTCAGCGACGTTAGAGTCGCACGGGCGGTTCGTGACGTATGTAAGCTCAAAAGCAGTAGCCTCACAGGATTTTGCAGGACTATGACGCAGTAGCAGTATCAATGACCAGTTGACTACTTTGTCGAGACAAGATCTCGTTTCAGTTCAACGTTCTGCATAGCAAATAATGATATTATAGTTGCTACGGGTTCACTAGTGCTCAAGAGCTCAAGTTCTCCTTCAGACTTCCCAATAATCCCTTCTTCTTCGTTGAGGGGTGTGATTGTAATTGGAAGGCATCCGTATCGATACTCACTTCCCTAAAGCTTTCATTTGCCGCATCCACATCGTTCTTGTTGCGCTCCATCTTTGCCTCAATTTGTCTCAACTTTGTGTCATCCGCGACACCTAGGATGCGAATAGCCAACAACGCAGCGTTGGTGGAGTTGCCTATGGCGACCGTGGCAACTGGTACACCTCTAGGCATCTGAACGATACTCAGCAAGGAGTCCAGTCCATCGAGACTCGTTGCATTGATAGGCACACCAATCACCGGCAATGACGTTTGTGCTGCAATCATGCCAGGTAAATGTGCCGCTCCCCCAGCAGCAGCAATAATAACCTGGTAGCCCCGCTCGTGTGCACTTGTCGCCCATTCTCTCAACTTGGTAGGCTGTCTGTGAGCACTGATGACTTCTTTGTGATATCCTACTCCAAATTCTCTGAGTGTATCGCAACAGGCTTGCATGCTCGGTCCATCTGATGTTGAGCCCATACATACCAAAACCTTGACAGGCACTCCACTTTCTTTGCTTTGCGTGCCAATCAACTGTTGTAGCGAGTGTTTGCATTCTGCCATGGTCGAGCCAGTAATGGTGATGTGCCCCATCTTTCTCTTGGGCCTGGACTCCGCTTTTCCATACAGATGTATAGTGGCTCCGGAGATACTATCTGCCCGCTCGCAGAGGTTGTCGATGTATGTAGGATCCTCTGTACCTAGCAAGTTGTACATGATTGCAGGATGATTCTGTTTCGTCGGTTGTGAAGGCAATTTACGTCCCAATATAGCTCTGAGATGAGCCTCATATTGAGATATTGTACATGCTTCTATAGTATAATGGCCAGAATTATGTGGTCGCGGTGCAATTTCGTTGAGCATTATCGAACCGTCTTCGAGATGAAATAGTTCCACACCAAAGATTCCAGCTCCGGTGAATGTTTCCCTGATCGCGGTCTCTGCTAGATGACGAGCCTCGTGTGCCTGCTCCAAGGAAATGTTTGCGGGTGCATATACTGTCTTACAGATGTTGTCTTCGTGCTCAGTCTCCACGCACGGGTAGGAATACACTGATCCATCACGCGTACGAAGGACCATGACAGCAAGCTCGCGTTGAAAGGCGACCATCTTCTCGCCATATAGCGGTCTGTCCTTCAAGACCTGTAAAGCTTCCTCTACGAAGTCAGGCGATTTGACGACATAGTTACCTCGTCCATCGTACGCATCTGTGCGTGATTTCAGCAGGAAGGGATATCCGAGATGTTCTCCAAGCTGTTTTATCGAGGTTGCATCTGAAGCGACCGCTCTTTGCTCCGCAACGGCGTCCTCCCCGAGAACCTTTTTTAGTCGTTCCTTTTGTTGGAATTTGTCCTTTATCAGTGCAATGTCATCTGGATCGGGACAGACGAGAACCCTGCCTTCCTTCTTGATTTGCTTGAGGACTTCTGTGTTGACATGTTCAATCTCGATTGTCAAAATATCGCACCGAGCAGCGAGTTCGTTGACAGATTGCGCGTCCGTAAACTTGCCGGTAACGTGCTTGGTCGAAGCACAAATCTGCTTCGCAGGAGAGTTTTCGTCCGGATCCAAGAATAAAAGGTCTATTCCCAGTCTCGAAGCAGGTTGCTGAAGCATACGACCCAGCTGGCCACCGCCCAGTACCCCAAGTGTCTGCTTCATGGAAGTCTGATTTTCACTATGGATCTTAAGCAGGATTTGTGCATGAACGTACGCCGATATACTATTGCATTTGTAGCTGCTGCAGCAGTTCGCATTGTTCACAAACTCTGGCAGATCCACTCGATCAGATGTGGCTGAAGTCGGGACAGCTTACCTATCAAAGACATACTATGATCACACTGAGGACCAAGACAAACTTGTCTATGCATCAACACTTTATTAGGCCTGTGCATTTACCTGTCTCATCGATGGATGCTAAAAGTGACATTCTGAGGGTCTTCTGGTTTGTGTGCAGCGAGGGTACTTACTGCAGATAGACCTGTCCTACAATGCATGGCCATTCCTCACTGGGAGTCGATTGATGTGACTAGCTCACGGCGACCCGCCCTATCGTCTGCAGAGAACATAGTGTATGTACAAGATGGGGTCGGTTTATACAGTGGAAAGAACAAAGTGTATGCTTATCAAGATGGCGTGATTTATCTTACTGGGCAACGAATCTGTTATGTAGATAGCGCTCAGCCGACTATCAAATCCGTAGCGCTCGACCTGCGGAATGTAGACAAGATCGAACATCAGGTAAATTGGCAGTACAACCTGGACTCATAGACTGACTTTTCGGTAGGCCGGATTCCTTAAGTCTAGCCCGAAGATATCTATCAGATTTGGTTCGGACTCGGACTCCTCAACAGGAACGTCTGGCCGTTCTACACCTGTACCTGCCGCCCTAGTGCCACACAAGAAAAGACCTGCTAGAGACTGGATCTGCTCGATTTGCACGTTTACAAACGAAATAACGCCGGATTATAGCGAAGGTGATCCATTGCCAGCATGTGTCAATTGCGGTATGCGCCCTAAAAAGAACACTAAAGTGCACGATCATGTCAGTACGAAATTGCCGGACTCTACACAAGTCCTTCGCAACGTATCGAAAAGTGTTCCTACAGTACCTCTGGAATCTTCTTCCGGAAAGTCTGAGGCAAGCTTCAAGTGTCCGCGCTGCACGTTTGCGAATCATCCAGCTATTGCTACGTGCGAGTTGTGCGGGGCACCTCTGATTTCCCGCAATCTTCCACCCATGTTACACTCTAATTCCAACACAGATGAACGCCATGATGTTCTTCTGCCTCAAGCCTCGTCTGCTGGCTTTCAGGAGTCTACAAGCTGCAAGCTATCTTTCCGAGCTGGTGGAGACAGGACATTCCACGATAAACTTAGAAAGGTCTTGGCAGATCGAGCATGGACAAAAGAGGTTCCGATCGATCTGAGCAACTTGACTGTATCTACACCACACATGCCGCAAGTGAAGGGAGCTGGAATCAGTGCCTTGCAGAGCAGAGGAGAACACATTCGGTCCATGGATGCAGACACTATGTCGGGCGCTTTCGAAGATCTCGAAGGACTGATGGCTAGAGCTAAGGACATGATCGCCTTAGCCGAGTCGTTTGCTCTTCGAGTGGCAGCAAATCCAGCTCTTGCCAGTGCTGTTGATGCTCAATCACTGATCATCGAGTCCAGTCTGGCCTTAGGATTGTCTTCAGCAGTGGTAACGAAGGAGTCTTTCGGTCAGACGGGCGTCTATCACGCTGAATTGGCTCGTCAGATCGCTGAATTCTTAGACTCCGGCAGATTGCGACAGGAAGGTGGCTGTTTGACTTTGGTCGATCTTTATGCTATCTACAATCGAGCTCGAAAGGGGGACACCATCAGCCCCGAAGATCTCATTACAGCCTGCCAACTATTTGACGAACTCAAACTGCCTGTGGTGACAAGACAATTTAGATCTGGAATAATCGTTGTTCAAGATCGTGGTCGAAGTAATGAGTCAATCAGACGAGTTGTCGTTAAATGGCTATCTGAAAGGACAACAGGAATCGCTGCAATTGATGCTGCTGAACGATTTGGCTGGTCAGTGGGCATTGCGCATCAAGAGCTCGAAATGGTGGAAGAGGCAGGAGACATTGTTCGTGATTCTGGCATGGAAGGACTGCGCTTCTATAACAACATTTTTCCTTTGTGGGATTGCGAGGCATGGCGTAAGAGTCTGGCTCGAGCTTGAAGAGTGCAAGCTTGTCACGAGCTGCGACAAGTTGAGATGCAGGCTTCCTACTGGTGAGGCTCTTCGACAATGACCACAGCAGAAATTGATTGCAGCAATCCAACAATCGGACGAATTTGCACAGCTCTCTTCATCTCGAATGACCGGAGGCAATAATTTGTTGATAGATTCCGCTGTGATTACGAAGTGCTCATGGGCCATGAGTCACGTCGGGCTCAAACATGGCTGGTAGCCGTCGGCGTCATTGCTCTGATCGACCACGGAGAAAGCCACTACATTGTTGTATATGCAGCATCGTGCGGTACAAAGCTCGAGAGCCATACGAGTGGCACAATGATGACAAGCTTTTTTTCGACTCTTGCATGACAGTGGCTGTCTATCATCCCATGCGCCACGCTGCACAACATCGAAGAGATTGCCCTGCAGATGCGACATCGGTTGCACGGGCACTTCTAAAGCGTGTCTTTGCTCGCCTGCTCGGACACGATCTATTTTGATGCCTAAGCGTGATGCATCCCACTCATGCCCATCATTACCCATCGGCTCAAGCATTGGAGGCGTTATCTCCATCGGGCGCCTCATCTCGTGACAGATCAGCAGAACAATAGAACTACAGTGTCCCACGTCGCGAAAACTGCTCATGCGTTGTCCTGACTCATGTTGACTTAGATCTGTAAGGTCGAGGTGGTGGACTGGTACATCTGCATGGCCTCGAAATCCTGTCGGAATCGACCCGTGGTATCGCTTGATGGGCGTGACCCGGCACGGAAAGCCTGTACTGGCTACGGAGTTCGATATACTTTGTGGCGCGGGCGGATCGGCAGCAGGCAGATGGAGCCGATCAAAGATTCATGCATACTCGCCTCTGGCCGCATCTAAATTTGGCTTCTATTATTGGTCATACTCTACCATGATGTTACACAGTGCTGGCTGGTGAGCAACAACGGCAGATGCCATCCGCGTCGTAGAACAGTGTTGCTGAAAGCAAATTTTTCCAGATCTCACGAAGGGTATAAAAGGTCCACACCGCGCTTCTCAAATTCGAACATCACCATTCACTTTCGATCCTCATCAACAAACCGCATCGATGCAATTCTCTCTGCTCGGACTCTCGGCAATCGCCTTAGTGGCAGCCAGCCCACTTGCTAGCAGGTACTCGAATGAAACAAGTACAGTACAGCTTTCAAGTTTGTCGTCCGCTCCGGCTTCGGTTGGTCGATCAACCATTGTGTCCTCAGTGGTTGCACGCATTTCTGCTCAATCGCAGTCGGGCCCCACGACTGTTTCCGCGCCATACGCGACCATTAACGGGACAAGCGCAACGACAATCGTCAAGCCTGAACACATCACCAAGACTATTTACCAGCCAGAGATCATTGTAACCGTCATTAACCAGGTCACCTGTATTGCGACGGTCTACAATGTGCCAGTCACCACCGCAGTTGGAGCAGTCATCGAGACTATCTACCCTCAACCACAGGTTACCAGCACGAAGACCTCGGGTACTGAGACAATTGTTGTCATACAGGCTCCTACCCAAAGACCAATTCCGACGATCACTTCTACGATCGTGCTTGGTTCTGTCGTTTCGACCGTCCTCGTCGTGCCTTCCCCTGGCCCAGCATCAACACAGGGTGGTCCCGCCCCAACAGCTTCTGCTGCGTCAACTTACACGTATACCGCCCTAAACAACATCTGCGAGTGCCCTCTGCCATCGACCGTGACACAGTACATCACTGTATTGCCTAGCTCTCAAGCTGCATCCACGCCCGCAGCACAGACACCCTCTACAGGACACACTGCGAGTGCGCCAGCCAATTGCGCTGCTCCAGCTACTGCAGCCTCTCCAACGCTTTTCCCAGGCCTCATCATTCCAGTCCAGGCTGCTAACCCTACAAAGAGCTATGGTACCCAGTACAGTGCTGCCATTACTGCTGAGCAGGAAGTCGTCTTCCAGTTCAATGTCGGCAGCACTGGAAAATGTTCTCTGAACCTGGCCTTGCCACCAAAGGACCAATTGACCACTTCCTCCTGGACTGTTACTGGAGACGGTATCTTCTCCGTGGCCAAAATTCCAAGCTCTGTGACTGAGTCTGTCAACTACGCTCAACTGCCTACAACCCTCTCATACACTCAGTTCACTGCTGTACAGGGAGGAACTGTTGTCGCCTCAGAATTCTTCGACTGTGTTGCCGGTACTACTGCTACCTTTGTGGTGAGGAGCACGAACGGCGCTACTGCCCAATTCTTCGAGGACTACAACTGTCCTTACGTTGGACTCTCTCTTGTGCAGGCCTAGGTGTACAGGACCAGGCAGCACAAGCGAAAAATGAGAATAAGGAGTAACGACGCGGGGTTTAGTGTATGAGAGACTACTTTTACGATGAATGAATCATGTTTTGTGATATTTGTTTTGCAGCCTATCTCCTATAACCATGATGGTGGCATGGAGTGTAAATTTTGTCAACTTCAATCATGGGCTGTAACAACCCTAAGGTGGCTTGCACATAACCTCGTGAGCTTTCTCGGTCCTGAAAATGCGCTGAGAGCAGGAACTTCTCCTTTTCCTCCAACTTTGAGCCTCACTCACTTCCCTGACAACTCCTCTCGCTTGGCCTGAGGGTAGAGTACAGAAGGGACAAAGTTACGATGGCAACTATAGTCCTTTCACAGGCACGCCATTGTTGGTTAGGTGAGGCAGATCAGCCTTTTTCGATGAAAAAATTTGTGTTGTGCACACGATCACGACACGGATCAGGCCTCGGAGAGACATTTAGCTCACGTAGACTATATCATATAGCCTAGTATTCCTTGCAGATACTGAATAAGCTCCCCTTTGCAACAACAACAATGATGCAGTGCTACAAAAGAGGGATGGGTCATCTTCATCAACTACCGTACTGTTTAAAAGCTCCTTCAGCTGTGTGTCGGCTTAAGCTTTTCATTGATGTGAGTCCTTGTGGGCGGAAGCTTCTGTGGGATGTTCCCGCAGTACTAACTCGCAGTTTAGCCACTGATTACCCATTGTCGCCCGTACAAATTCAACAACACGGAGCAAGATGCTCGACCGTCATGGCCATTGGACCTGTACATGTGCTCATTTCACAACGATTGCGCTAAGACCAAGGCACTTCCAGGATGAGACAAGATCCTGTCCTCCGCTTGACCTGATAAGCTGTACTCGTGGCACATCAGTTGGGATGCTGAAGCCGCCTACACAAGAGTCATTACCAGCTGAGCTGAAACGTGTCTCTTCAGCGCAATTCAAAGCTTTCCAACAAGGTCTGCCATCGTCCATCAAGGACAGTGGCTTCTGGACAAAGACGATACATATTCGGCGCTTTGGTCGTATCAGGATATGGCCCCTTGTAGTTATGTTGTCATTCCTTCTCACATTCTTTTCGGTCTCTTGCATTACTGACAGCTACAATCCTTTCTCCTCGAAACTCGCTGTCGAAAGACCATTAAATGGGACGGTCGACGCTCCTTTCCTCGTAGGATGTCAAGATCCAGTCAAGGCTGCAGCCGAACACCCTCGAGAGAATGCTGCTTTTGTGGTCCTGGCCCGCAACAAGGAAATTGGTGGTGTTCTGTCATCGATGTCCTATCTAGAGGCTCATTTCAACCAGTGGTTCAATTATCCTTATGTCTTCCTCAACAATGAAGAATTTGACAACAATTTCAAGCGAAAAGTGCGAAATGCGACAGACGCTGAAGTCGAATTCGGAGTCGTTGGCTCTGATGCTTGGGGTTTTCCAGATTGGGTGGAAGATTTGGACGAGCTCAAAGAATCGATTGCCCAGCAAGGAGATCGTGCTATCATGTATGGTGGACTCGAGACGTACCACCACATGTGTCGTTTCTTTTCTGGCTTCTTCTTTAACCATCCTCTTTTACTCAAGTACGATTGGTATTGGCGCGTAGAGCCGGACGTCAAATTCTTTTGCGATATTACCTACGATCCTTTCAGGTTCATGGCAGAGCAGGGGAAAGTGTATGGATTTGTTATAGCAATAAAGGAGCTCGCGGAGACCGTGCCAAACATGTTTAGATATGCTTCTGCTTGGAAAAGGAAGAACAATCTACCATCTACAGGAATGTGGAACATGCTCTTGAAACCCACAGAGGATAAGGCAGGCTCAGATTCCACCAAGGTGCCGGATCTGCCAAAAGAAATTCTGCAACACGACCCGATCAAGGCAGACGACAAGTCACATCAGGTCTCATTGGACAGCATGGAAGGAGAAGCCTACAACATGTGTCATTTCTGGTCAAATTTCGAAATTGCCAGACTTGACTTTTTCCGAAGTCCAGAGTACATGGACTTTTTTGAGGAAATGGATTTGACCGGAGGCTTTTGGAGGGAAAGATGGGGTGATGCTCCGATTCACTCACTTGGTGCTGGGCTCTTGCTTGAGCCCGAACAGGTCCACTACTTCCGCGACATCGGGTACCAGCACACTGACATATTCCATTGTCCCGCGAATGCGCCTGGAAAACAGCTGAAGCGTCCTGTTAACCCAGATGGCTCGAAGAACGATAAAGGATGGGACCGTCCCAAGACAAATGGACCAGGCTGTCGCTGCGAATGTCCTACTGACTTGCCCGAAGTCGAATCCAAGGAAGGGACGTGTATCAATGAATGGGCAGAAGTCATCGGAGGCTGGCTTGATAAAAAGTGACGATGGTCGCTAGGGGAATGGTGGGATTCTGAGCTTTCGATGTACGATTGTTGCTGTATACTGGGCTTGCAAATCATTGCGTCAAGCGGCATACACTGGAGGAATTTACTATTGCATAATTAAATCATAGGGAAAGGCTCTTCTACGATTCCTGCCATATTAATATTATATTCTATATTCTGATATCCTTCAAATCCGCATAAGTGATGGTACTGAGCCCAGGTAGAATCGATCTCTGCTGACTAGCTGAAGGACGTGCCTGGTGCTCAAGTGATACTATGTGTACCACTGGTAAACATACATGCACTAAACCTTCTGAGTACGGACGGTACGTATGAAATCTCTTAAGCTTCCGTGTACCTTCGGTGGCGCGGATAATGGCAGACGCCACATGATGTTGTCTGCGCACGACGATCTCGAGCACAGAAACGTCCGAGTGGACAAGCTTGATCTTATACCTGAAACGTACTACATAGGTGCTCTTCTGAACGATCAACCGTGGTCGCTCCGTATCATTCTCGATATCTTTACCCCATTGAGACTCGATCTTCAACCCTGACGACGACTTCTTTCCGGAACGAGGAGCGGTGAAAAGGCATCGGATTGTGGACGAACACGATAGAAGGTGACTTCGCCATGAACATCTTCAACAAGCGCAATTCCTTGCCCATCTCAAAGACGAAGCAGAGCGCGCAAGGATATCCCAATGGCTTGTGGTCAAACACATTTCTCGCGACAACAGGTATGCGCACTTTACTTTCCGAAATTATGTTCAAGAATTGACCCCTCCTGTAGTGATCGAAGCATTTATCAACATGGGCCTTGAGGCTTACATCTTCTATGCGTTTTTCGGACAACTGAATCTCGACAATACAACTGCTAGAACGATCCCGACATATTTGGCAATCTACATCTTTGCTTTCGTATTTCAAATATGGTTGGCCATTACTGCAGTTGTGAAGCGCAACACGATACAGGTCATTGGATTAGTGATTTTCAATTTCGCTTTTCTCCTCTACAGTGCCTTCCAGATCAAGGAAGCACACAACGTCATCTTTGGCGCCAATACTGTACGTGCACAACACATTTGCACTATCCCCCTTTAGCATCTAACACGAACAGGATTTCGATCAGCACGGAGATGTCTTCTCTTCCTCCTCAGATCTCCGTCAAAGTGCATCGAATCATCAGAGGGCCAGAGAGGACTTTTGGCATCACCTGTTACCTTTTCTAGTGACGGTACCATGTATCATCGCGGTGGCACAGGTGTTGTACATTCTTTGTGCACTCAAGCTGTATCAAGTCTTTGGATGGGACATCTATCAAAAGTTAGGAGCATCGACCACAGTCAAGAAATACTTCATGTCCTATCAGATCTTTGTCGTGCTTCTGACCTATTGCTGGTTCTTCTTTGGCGGATTCGTGGTACAATTGCTGATCCTGTTTGTCGATTCTACCGACTGGTCAGTTGTCTTCACGAATGTTCTTTCGACATGACTAATGCTATGCAGGACTTTCTGGGTCACCGTAGCAGCTTTACCAATCACATTGTTTGGTCTGTTAGCTGCAGGATATGCTGTCAGACACGAACTGAAGTGGCTCTTGATTGCCTTTGATGTGTGCCTTGCTGCTGCCTTGACGTACTTCTGTTATGAGGTCAGATGTGCACGCCGCTTCCGAATATTACTAATTTTGCTAGATCTGGGTGATCTATGCATCGAAACACGCAGATACGTATCAGAATGATCGTATCACCCTTGGAATCTTTGCTGGTATTTCGATTGTGTTGCTGCTCATGACTTTCTGCAACTCGGTAACGTGCCAGTCCTACTTTGGGAAAGCAGATCTCTGGTCAAAGACAAGGAGCACGGAAGTAGACAACAGTATGCTTCTTAGTGACATGGACACAGAATACAACCAGACAAAGCGTGTACTGTTGGACTGATGCATATGAGGAGCACCAAATTGTGTACCATACTTTTTTACGGCTATGAGATTGTGTCAAATGGAGGAGGCACGTTGATGAAAGCCAATGTAATTGTGCCAGGGTCTTGCTACTCGCATCAAGGGATGTACTTTAGGGAGATTTAGCCCGCTAAAACAGGATTTGAAGCAGCTTAGGGTAGTGGAATAATATGCTAATGTTGATCTATGCCCCATGGTTGCTGTCGATACTCTTGATCTACTCAAACTTTACCAGGAGCTCAGCACGGAGCGAGCATCATCTGCGAAGAGTGAAGAAACAGCCATCGACAAAAATTGTTTTCATTCATAGCATTTGCAAACACGTTGAATATACAGAGAGCTCGAGACGGAGAACATGTACTGCTGCTGCTGCCGTGCAAATCACATGTTCTGCCCATCCTCAGCCACCAAAAACGAAATTGAAGACGCCATTTCATTAGTGCACGTGCACTCCGATGGTCGATCCACATGGCGCACAAATAGAGCTGTGATTGGACAGAAGCCTCCACAATCTAGCAATCTCACGGGCGGGTGAAGTGCGGGATTGGGTGATCATGATCAGTTGTGACTCCATGAAGACGCCTTGGCAGAGCCGATAGTGGAGAAGCTTCCTCTCCCTCTCTCACGCTCTCTCTTGTCTCTTGCGCAAGTACCTTCCTTCCTGTGACCCGAGCTTCTCGCACTCTCCTTCCCTCAGACTCCCTCTCTTCTGCATCTTCTCCGAAGCTCTGATTCAAGAGCGCTGTCTACAGGTCCTCAGGTCCGGCAAACTACCGTAAGCGCTCATGAGCACAGTGCCAGTCCCGAACATGACTGCGGAGGAGGACTTTGAGTTTGTACCAAGCCAGAACCATGACCATGATGACCTCAGCTCGATCACCAGTAACGCGGGTGAGACGGACAACGAGTCTGATGCAGGCGCACTCGACTCGCAAGCTGGAAGCAACATCACTCTCAGGATGCCACAAGTGACGGAGTCGACGCAGCATGTGACTCAAGCTGCGCAGGCCACAAGGAAGATGATGCCAGAGCTTGTAGGTCTACCACTGCCGGAGACCAAGGTGGAGTTTGATCTCAAATCACACGAAAAGGTGGAATTGCCTGTCTTGTACTGGGGTCCGGAGCAGCACAAGAAGATGATCTTGAGCAAGATTGCATCAGCATTGTTACCGGAATTCACTTCCGATGTGTGGACTTCTACCACTTACTCGATCCTTCCTTCAGATGAGTCGGACACAGCAGAAGTTGTTCCACAATCCAGGCTCTCCTTCCGAGTAGTGGCAGACGGTAGGCAGCTCTCGAAGTCCGAGCGTCCCTTCTTGATCATCCGTGTGGACTCACCCAACACTACTCTTGATTCCACAGTCGGGTCTCCACAGGATGATGAACCTGCTAAAGGTGTCGGCACTGATCAAGAATGGATAAACGTGCCTCTCCTGTTATTGCATGGTGACACGGAGACCGCCAGCGCCGCGACAACCTCCCTTGAGTATGGTCCCGATTCCACAAATTTGTTGTGGATAGTCGACTCCACCGGACCAAGTCAAGCACGTAAGAGACCCTTGACCATCGCCGAATTCTCTAAGCTGGACGAAAAGACCACCGAGAAGCTTACAGATGGTCTGGTTCATGGGCTCGATCTTTGGCATGAGGCCCGACGATCTGCAAGATCTCCCAGAACAACCGATGGTACTGTAGACGTGGGATCAATCTACAAATTACTCCCTTGGCTTCTGCTCCTCATCTCAGCTGTGATGCACTATTCGGCGTACGCAAGCGCGCCTAGCCACATGTTCAGTACTCCAGGTAAACCGTCCCCGTCCGCACTCTTTTTCCACCAGATCACACAGACCAATGCACTCATCGAAGTGCCTGGCATTTATCGCGCACAGCCTGCTCAGATGCTGCCAAAGATGACTGCCGTAGTCACTCGGGACGGTAAGCAGATACACTCGCGTCTGCAGCTGGTAGTCGACAACCTTTACTCCCTCGACTGGGCGCAGACTGAAGCGCATGGAGAGCTTGTGGTCACGGCTCAGATGGTGGCAAAGAAGAAGACTTTGGAAAGCGCCTATGTTATTGAGTATTCTGCAAAGACCCCGTTCCTTCTTTCATTGATGGAAAAGATGCACGACATGAACAATCTAAGACATTTGCCTGAAGTTGACTTCTCCAGGAGAGTGAATGAGCTTGTCAAGCAGCTGGAAGACAGTCGCTCGTACGCAGTCAGCCTTTCGCAGAACCAGCTTCGCCACCTCCGGGATACAAGCTCTGAAGGCTTCAGGAAACTTTCCAGAAGTTATCCTAGCGTGCTACAAGCTTCGGGTGACAGCATCAAGGGCGTACTAGCCAAAACTTCGGCGTTGTCCGCACAGATTGGACAACAAAGCATCAAGCAGATTGCGCATGCAGAGGCAGGCTTCCAGAAGCTCAAGCGCATGATGCACAGACACAAACCACTTGTGCAGAAACACTCGATTCCAGCGAAATGGGCACATCAGTTCCGGAAGGGCTTTCGATCAAGGAAGAACTGAGTGCACCGTTCCACCACTTTACAGCGCAGCAAACGGCAAGGGCGACAGATAATGACACAGTTTGCGCATGTTATACAGGAATGACTCTACTCTTCTTCGAGAATGCTTTTTGAGAATTAATTTGGTGAGTGATTAGGTCCAGTAGGTTTTATTGAATGTTATTCTTGCACGAATGAAGCCTCTTGCTGTATGCAACACCAAGGATCGCCATGACGCTTGCTCCTTGCCGAGACTTGTGTTGTTGCATCAAAAGTGAGCGGAAGGTCCCATGGCTTGCTCTCACGATCTATGAAAAAAAAAAAAAAAACGCTACAAAAGGAAACAATAGACGCCCACGCCGAGTCAGATCAATGCCCAACCAAAGATTGTAGTAATGAACAATCGATTCAAGTAGATTCAAGAGACAATTGCTGCGTCCCTCGCCTGACTTGCTCATCGAGACTCGAGGAGGCGTCTTGCTGCTGTTGCTGTTGCTGCAATAAGCGGGCAGCATAAACCTGCAACCCAACCTGCCCACTGAGTAACGCCATCTCATACACGGCACCAACACTTTCAGCCCCACCAGGCCCTAGACCAAGGTCGCGGTACAGTCTCTCGCCAACGACGCGAACGCACCTCTGAAAAGCGAGATTAATGCGCGCCTTGTCGAGTTGCCGCAGTACCATGACGAGGGCACATAATTGAGTCACGCCGAGGTGCATGTCGGGTGGCAAGGCGTCGGTGTAGAGGAACTTTACGAAAGCGAGGACAATGGTGTGCGGGTACGGCATGTACAGGCTCCTCAACCGCTCGTCCGCGCGCGCCAGCGTGACTGAGGAACGAGACATGGTTGATGTCCGGTGTCCTGAGGAGGTAGCTGATGGTCGCCGGCGCGGGTCCATCGATCGCATTTGGTCTAGGTAGCCAGGCCACTTGCGGCCCATGACTTCCGACGAAACGTTGATGATTGTCTGGTCGCTCGTCACAAGTTCCATGTCGCACAGGGCTGGGTCGGAGAGCGTCTGTAGACCTAATTGTTGCGCTAGAGGAGACATGGTCTGAGGTACTGGTTCGTAAATGCCAAAGGCGCCCAAGTCGAGCAGCGTGACGTGGTCGAAATTGGCCTGTCTGTGGTTATAGTCTTCCACCAGAGACCGGTCGCGGTGGCCCAAGATGATGAAGCGGTCTAGCGCGTCGCAGTAGATGCCTTTATTCCATGATCCCCTCGAGAGGCGGTCGCATATCTCTATGCGTTGCCAATGGTTTGTTTTGAGGTTGAGTGCCCAGATGGCAAAGTCTTGCGATGTGTTGGTCAAGTATGTGCCCGAGATGATGAGGTCGTCACCCACCAGATTGCCACTTGGGAATCGTAGGCCGGGCGGCAGAATCTCGCCTGATAGTGCCTGCGAGTGATCCTGCAGCTGAAAGTCGTCGATTGGTGGTGGGATGATGTGTAGATACCGTTCAACATCGACGAAATTGAAGTTTGAGTAGAGGTATATAGGGTGTGCTGCACATTTCAGTTGTACTTTTTCGGGCTGCTCGAGTCCATGCGCTTCATTCTTCTTCTTCAAGTTTGGACGGTGGGGAGTCATTGGCGTCACCGGAGAAGTGAAGGAATTTTGCGACACTTGTGATGGACGCCTGGTGCTACTAGTCTCCAGAGTCAAGCCAGGGCGCGAATTGCCAGTCCATGAGCTCCTCGAGGAGACGGGGGACACGGACGTCGTCAGGTCAGCTTCTTCTACACGTTCCAATTCGGCTGCCGCATCGATGGGATAAGAATCCACACTCTGACGAGTCGAGGTGACACTTAGCGAACGGTACGCTCCACATTGCTTCCCAAGTGCATAGACGGCCTCCCAACGTACCTGGACCAGGTTGAAAATGGCGGCATCCTCGAGATATTCGTTCTGCTTGTCCTGTCCACCCAGTATGACGAGCTTGCCTGCACTTACTGAACTCAAATGGGCGTACCGAGGTCGGAGTGGCGGATCAAGGTCCGCTTGTGGGCCTAGTGTCCATTGCTCTGTGATGGTATCAAAGATGGCTACGTCGTTAAGCACGCAGAAGCCCTCGCTCTCTGGATTCGTGCTCATGCCGCCAAAGATGACGATCGATGAGCCATGAACATTGGCGGAGTGAAAGTAGCGAGGGGCAGGCCTGGTCGGTTCCCTGACCTCTATGTGACGCCAAACAAACGTTTCCAGATCGAGTGCATATATGCTGATTGTCAGCTTCCTAGACAAGACTAGACGCCCCGCAACAACATAAAGGCTCTTTCCCACAACGGTAACGGTCGACCCGACAGAGGCGGGAGGTATTTCGCCTGTTGTCCTTCTGACATTCTGAGACAATTCCAGTGGAGACATGTCGTGGGATTTCTTCGACTGTCTTGCTGCTCCCAGTCGCCCTTGTGATGCCCGCGAACGTCGTCCTTCGATGCTCAAAGCGGCACGCAAACCTTATTCTTGCGCTTCGCTAAATGTTGTCGTGGGGGAAACGTCGATCAGGGGCTCGGTAGTGGAACGAGAACAGGGACCGTACGCAAGCAGAGGTAAAGACAGAGTTGCCCAAGGGCTGCGATTAGTATATGATGAGAAGTTGGAGAATGGATGTGTCGAAAGACCAAGTGGTTTGTGAACACAACAATGCAGCGTAGAGCGACGATGGTGCGTTGGAGTAAGTAAGTGGATGGGGATGGGACCGGATGGAGCTGCGGGACTTTAATTTCCCTGTCAAGCGGAAACTGGAAACAACAGACGAAAGCCACTCCCGAAGTGGCGTTCATTGTCACTGTTCTACCGATGTTTATCCATCGGGGTCATCTTTGCGGCAGAGATTACCTGATCTGGATAAATTGGTGACACAGTGCATATGTCACCCATCCTGCAATCATGATCAATCCAAGTCTAGCATCCTTCTACTCCCTTCAACAGTCTGACATGTCAATATTCAATCATCAGATTCGAGTACTGAGAAGGCATACTGAAAGTCCAGTCATACAGCAGTGTAAGCCATAGACTCATCATGGGCAGCTCAGCATCGAAAGTGACGAGAAAGTTCCCCACAAAAGTGCCAGACACCAGTAAAGTGTACAAGCCAGTCAGAGACCTGGGCGAATACGCAGCCGAAGCACCGAAACTACAAAATAGACCTCCTCCTCATGTGGAAGACACAAAGAATCAGGACGTCGAGCGGGACGGACAGGACCCACAGTTTCTCCAAATGTTGAGGCAGGCCGGACCAGTCAAGTACAGTGATGCCAGCAAGACTGTCCGAGTGAGACAGGATGATCCCATGGCAGGCATGTTTGCGGCCCGATCCAGGCTCGAGAAAGAGAGTCATGCCGCCAGTGAAAATCCCGACGGTGAGGCTGTCCGTGCTCATCTCGAAATGTCGGATATCGTTGCGTTGCTCGAAGCACGCAAGGCGGGCGTGTCGGATCAGGACATTGAGCGCCGGTTCAGGCTCGATCCTACCGTCCTCGGCAGACTTGGTACCGCCGTCAACACCCCGACCGAGACTGGAGAAAAGGATGATCTCGGGAACATCAAGGCAGAGTGGAAGGACAGAACGTGAGGAACCACCTGCAAAGCGACAATAATGCATGTTGTGATTAAAGTGGTGATAATCGCCTTATTCGAGCCGAACCACCCATTCCTGCCTACGCTAAACAACATTGCCTGATATTGATCACCATGCAGCTTCTAAATCTTCAATACTTGGACACTCTTTCCATAAGCTGCGCAAAGTCGATCGCCCTCTGCACTCCAACTGATGTTGTTGACCTCACTCTCCGCCGTCCATGCAAGGACAGGCTCACGACATTTCGCAGATCCGGAAGACTGGTCCGCATTGTTGCAGTCCCAGACGAATACTTGACTATCATCAGCGCAAGTCGCTAGCAAGCAGCGCGAATCTGGTGCCCATTCGAGAGCATTTATCGAACCTGAATGTGATTCCAGCTGTAGGATGGCAGAACCCGGTTTCCGTATGTCGAGTATCTGTACAGTATTGGAGTCGGCTGCAAAAGTGGCCAACAGGTTCGCGTCTCGTTCGCAGGCACTTAAGCGCAGTAATGGTGCTGCATTTTCTACACCAGGACTGTTGCTGTTGTTGGACATGCCTGGTGATGCAACGTCGGGCGAGCCATTTGTCGTCGGTGATTCATATATTATTGTAGAGTGTTCAAGAGCTCTAAGATCAAACAATCGAACAGATCCATCCGAGCCGACGGACGCAAAGACATCTGTCGTGTTTGCAGTAAAGGTCACATCAAAGACTTCTTTATCATGAGCAATCAATTGTGTGCGCGCCTGTGCTGTGTTGAGATCCCATACTGTACAAGTTGTGTCCACACTGGCTGTGACAATCATAGCAGAATCAATCTTGTTCCAGTCGAATGAAGTTAGAGGGGCTGGATAATCAGCCTTGGTCTGTCAATATCAGTCTTGAACTACATTGAAAAGCACGAACGACATACATTACCCAGAAGCACTTCTTGACTAATCTTGCCAGGAAATCGAACGTCGCCTAGTGTCATTGAGAAAATCCTGAGGTAGTCTCCGCAAGTAGCAAGCATACTGGCATCGTTCTTGTCCGTCCTCGGTGGCTCCCACATGACCTTTGTGACAGGATATGGCAAAGTCGCGTCGACCTCGGCAATCTTCTGTAACTCACCGTCATCAGTCTGCTGTAAAACCTGCAAGCGATTTCCCATGTCATCACTGAAACTACCCAGAGCTATTTTGCCAAGACCGCGAGTCCCAGAGCGCGGCCAGCGGCTCCAGTCCAAAGCATAGACGGGCCACGCACACTCGAAAGTAGAGGACCTCTTTGATGTGCTTCGATAAGGATTAGCCGGTGGTGTGTTGAAGTATCCCGTGTATGCAGCGGCCGAGAAACTATTGCGATGTGCATGAGCATTCATATGCGGTCGAGGTCCATAGGACATCGTCGTGCCAGGAATTGCACGTCTAAGTCGGAGTAGGCGTCTTCTTTTCGCGAACGGTCTATTACTAATGCATCCCGAAGATTAATGCGGCACAGCTCAAGTCGTCTCCAGGACTCTCAGGATTGTCGCTGAGTCACAGATGTGCAAGAGACGAGTCTTTGTGCTCAAATTGAGTCTCGTTCCCACCAATTTAGTGGGCTCCTCCACTGCGTCGGGTGTTCTGCTGTGGAGTGAATCAGATTCAGCTGGAGCCTAAGCATAGGCACATGCACACATCTTGCAGTTTCCGATTTCAATCTTACTGTAGCTGCACAAGTTCATGGAAGATCTGGTGGAGAGGACTATTGTTCTGTGATGAAGATATGATTGAATATACATAAAGCGCTGTGTCTAGCTTGACCATGACCTCAACGACCGCCCCTCGCTTTCTTCGCTACTCGCTTCAATGCCCTGGTCTCTTTCTTCAACCTCTTATCGACTGATTTGTATGGTCCTTTCACCCCGGACGGCCTGCCCTGTCCTTTGTTTTTTCCTGAAGCTACAATGACCTGGACCTTATTCTTTGGCTTGGACTTCGATGCACGGTTCAACAATCTTGTGATGGACTGAGCCTTTTGTCTCTCAGTAAGATCCTCCGTCTCATTGATCACATCTGCTTTCTGATTGATCTTGCCCAATACACGCAGAGCTCTTTGCTTCTTGCGACCCTTGGCTTCCAGAATCTTCTTGATAGGTCGTGCATTTACAGCTCGCATCTTTTCACGCAAGGCCTCCGATGCCGCTTTAGTGATTGGCAAGTTGGGTTTGTTGTGTACATTCTCGTCGTCCAAGAACCACTCTGGAGCGCCATCCTTGTCATAGAATGCTAGACGATTGAATCCGTCATCGATGATATCGCTCTTAGATCTTTCTTTCGATGCGATCTGATGAGCCAGAGTCATAGCCTCGGCTGTCACTATGTCTACAGATGGTTGTCCCTTTGCCCTTGGATTGTCGTCTTCGGATTCCACATCTGAGTACTCTGTCCTTGGCACTTCCTCAAAGGCAGACTCCTTGATCTTCTTCTTCTTTTCCTTCTTTTCTGGTCGTGTTTTTTTGGCGGCCGCTATTGGCAAGGCTTTACTAGTGTCCGCGTCGGGCGAGCCAGACTTGGACAAGAGTTCTTCCTCACTGGTGACTTGTTCAAGATCTTTGAATAAGTCCTGGTTGAAAAACAGCGCAGCTCGCTTAGTTAGTCCACCTGGAATCGACGCTTCTTCCTTCTCGAGTGTGGTAGAGAGTTTGAAGTCTTCACCCTCCTCGTCACTGCTATCTGAGTCTGATTCATCAGCAGCAGCAGTTTGTGGCTTCAGCTCTGCCTCGTCCTCATCAGACCCATCCTTCTCATCCTCTATGCCGTGCCATTCGCTGTCTTCCTTGTCCTTCCTAGCCCGCTTGGCCTTGAATTTGGCATCTGACTCTGCCTTTCGCTCTCTGTACTGATTGTACATGAGATCAAGCTGATCTTCGAGTTCTACTTCCTCGTCCTCACTCTCTTCAGACTCTTCTTCTACCTCGAACTCTGCACCTTGAGCGATCTTTCCTAGAGCAGCTGTCTTCTCGGTGTCTTTCAGAGCGAACATTGCGTCTTCACCTTGCGCGGCCTGCTCGGATCCAATGTCCATGGCCGAAGTCATACCCATCTGCATGCGAGTGATTTCCTTGATCTTCTTCTCATTTGTACGTCGCTTCTCCCGTCTCATCTTTGCTTTCTGTGCCTCATCGATCTTTTCTATGTCCTGATCGATTTGTTCGTCCTCGTTGAGTGGCTCAACTTGCACCACTTCCTCTTCCTCTTCCTTCTTGCCGATGCCAATTTTCTCCCTGGCCGCTGTCCTCCATCTCAACAGAGCACGAAAGTCCTTCTTACCGAGTACTTGCAAATCTGCACAACAGGCCTTGATCTCCGTGGTTGTAATGTCCATTTTCTTGAACTGCTGGTCTTCCTCACCCGAGAACGTGAATTCATGCGTGAGTCCGAGAATTTGTATAGGATCTTGAGCCAAGACAAACTCCGAAATGGGTTTGACGTTATGCTGGGTATAGTTTCCTTCTTCGTATCCTTCCCTTTGTCTCTTTCTTCGTTCTGGGTGGAACACCTTTGCTTCTTGATTTTGTGGTACATCTGGCAAGTCTTCGAACACACTTTTTGGATCCAGTAATTTCGGATCAAGTTTCAATGGTGCTTTGAAACCCATGCAGACCACAAAGATTTCGGCAGACACATTTCGCGACGCTTGAGGTTTAGTAGCTTCAACTTTACTGAAGAGCTGGTTGAAGGTGTACAAAAGACTATTGTAATCCTTAGATCTGAACACCTTTGTGACGAAAGTTCCACCAGGTATAAGGAATTCGCAAGCCAGTTTAAGAGACATGAGGACCAGCTCAGCCTGCGAGTAGGCGTCCTGCAACCATGCTGTACCGACGTTCGGCGCACCATCGTGAATGACACAGTCCGCCTTCCATGTTTTCATGTGCTGTCTCAGCTGCGCTCTACATTTGTCGCTATTGATGTCTTCCGCAAATGTTATACAGTTTGGAATTGGTCGAATCGGCACTAAGTCGACTCCAATGATCAGAGCCCCAGGTTTGCATTGTTTCGAAGCGACCTGTAACCAACCACCAGGTGCGGCACAAAGATCAATAACAACTTTCGACTTTTCGAGAAAGCCATACTTCTTGTTCAGCTGGATAAGCTTAAAAGCAGCACGAGATCGAAATCCTTGTTCTTTTGCGAGCTTATAGAACTTATCAAGACGCCCTTTCGCAGTCTTCTTTTGAGACCCAGCCATCCTCTATCGATGACCGTGTGGTTCAAAGAAGTAGCTGTCTCGGTATGCGTAAGTCACTGTACAAAGATAAGAAACCACCACTGCGCAGACTTGAGCCTGAGCGCTGATTCAGTAGCGTCCTCTGATACTAATGCTGTGGGATGCCTCGCAATCTGATCTCGCAAGAAAATTCGAGCGGAGCTCGGGTAGGCAGCACCATCTTCCAGCCACAATGCGCCGCCCAGGAACGATTACAGACTTGATTAAGCTTGTGCAGTGCACATCAGCATACGTATCCATCGCCGCTTGGCTATCCAGTAGGAACTATAGATACTATCGTAGAGCAATGGGACAGAAGAGGAAAAGGGGTCAGCTTGCGGCGGAAGCTGTCGCGGCACAAGCCGGTCAGCAACCGCTATCAAAATCGGCTCTCGCGAAGTCGAAGCGTAAGAAGCGTACGAGACCCGAAGAATTTGGCGGCAATACTCCGAAAGGCTTCTTGAACCTGATCCACTATAAAGAAAGGACAGAACAGACGAAGAAGGATAGTGCTCTTGCAGATCAATGGAAAAAGGATGCGGCACTGGCGCAAGAAATGGAAAAGCTCGTGCCAAGGACAGGCGAGAACATAAGTGATTTCAATCGCAGGGTGGACAGTGCTTTGCCAATCAAGTACACAAAGACGCGGGATGTCAAGGGCGGAGAAATCGAAGACTTTGCTGAAAAACGTCGCAAGAAGCAATCCGCAAGGCAGAAGCAGCAAAACGAAGAGCACTTGAACATGTTACGAAAGAAGCACGAGCAAAAGTTTGAGACGACAGACAAAGATTGGGATGATTATGAATTTGCGACTCACACAAAGAGTGGCCGAGGTCGACAGAAATCCCCTGATCCGTGGGCTGTTCTGCTGAGGCCGGAGAGGCAATACAAGTTCAATGACACCGTTGAGGCCCCACCGGTGCTTTCTAATAAAGGCAAATTTGTCAAGAAGGCTCTGCAGAATAAGACTTGAGTGTATGCTTTCACGAACAAATATGAGCTTGAGTAAGCCTAATTTAATACACATAAGCCACCTGAATGTCGTCTGCTACTTGAACCTCGCGCGCATGTTTACACAAACCGGAATATTGTTTTTGCAGCAGTGGTGCGTATGTAGGTAGTTCTTCTATCTGCAAGCTTTCCCTTGATTGGTTTGAGTCAGAATTACCATGTCAAAATTGAAGCCACCTGTCTTCGAAAAGCCCGAGGAACCTGATTTCATCAAGCGACTCAAGAGTACGACACAAGCCGCGTCGCAAGCTCAAGAAAGACCACTCACAGATGCTCCTGCTCGTGAAGATGAGATGCCAGCGATCGAAGGTGCTACTAATGAGTCCGACATCGATAAGCTCCGCGAACTTTATGGTCTTCAGAAGACCTCAGTAGGCCAGGAGAGCTTGATTGAAGAAAAGCTCACCTTGACTGCGCGACCTATTGTTACGAAAGAAAGATTAGCTGGAGTGGGTCGCGGGTTGACTGGCGCATCGAAGAAGCGCTTGAAGCATCTCGAAACCCTCAAGAGCGTAAAAGGCAGTACTTCAGACGGAATTGACGATCGAGACTCCGATCAACTTGCTACTCCAAACACGACCCCGAAAACATACAAGAAACCGACTACTGGACGAAAGAAAATGAAATTGTCTGAGGTGGAAGAGTAATCTGTACAATGATCTCCCGTGTCTGACTGGTAAACTCTGACGCTGGGATCTATCTGCCATGTCGGTCGCCCCTGTGGACGCCATTGAATGAGTTCTTGAGGGAGTGAATCATGCGCAACTGCAACTGATCTCGATCAATCCGTGCTCTGTCATTGGCTGAGCTTATCTCGTGCTTAGCAATTCTCATTGGTCGAGACTTGCCATCTGCAGTCATGACAAGTTTTCCTTACACAGAACTCTTTGCATTATGTGAGACTGGGGATTTTGACAAGGGCTACCAACTGTCTGGAGCTCTCAATGGCTCAGAATTGGACTCGATCTTTTCGACTATGGTAGGGAGTGCGATTTGGGTGTGTTTGAAAGAGTGATTGAAGTGCATTCATAGCTCTTGAAACCAATCACAAGTATGCTTAAGCTTGACCTTGCGACGTGATCTGCGACAAAGCCCTCAATCCTGATTGATATTGCTTACCCGAATGTATGGTAGCTCAAGCTCACAATTTGATAGAGCTGCAGCTGACTTGGAATTTATGCGAAATGTGTGATGTGCATGTGGCGTCACTAATTCAAGCCTACCGCAAAGTTATGCAGACCTCCAGGCATGAGGTGCATATGCGTTAATAATGATCAAGCTATTCAGATGCTCAATCCAAGCGCTTCTACAGGGACTCGTTCATCGCAAGTGCGGAAAAATTCTTCACAATCCTTTGCAGAAGTCTGCTTTTGAAGACGATGATCGAAGACCAATGATTGATCATGTTGCGCTACACTTTGTCGCCTCTAGTGAGACAGCTACGAACAAGGCAATGGCTACCTATACGTACTGCCACATCCTTGACACTACGGCCATATCAGCAAGAATGTATACAGAGTTGTCTAGACGCTGTCGCGCAGGGCAAAAATCGAATTGCGGTGTCTTTAGCAACCGGCGGAGGAAAGACCGTCATCTTCAGTCATTTGTTGAGTCAAATCCAAGCTAGTGGTCCACGTAACCAGACCCTAATTGTTGTACATCGCCGAGAATTGGTAGAACAAGCTGCGAATCACTGCAGATCTGCTTGTCCCGAAAGTACGATCGAGGTTGAAATGAGTCATCATGCAGCCAGTGGACTGGCGGATGTCACTGTATGCTCTCTTCAGTCTCTGGTGAGGCGATTGGACAAGTACGACAAGGACAGGATAAAGCTTATCATCATTGACGAAGCACATCATGCTGCCGCAAAAACATACCTGGAAATACTCGACCACTTTGCAGCCAATTCTTCAGAGACAAAGACCGTGGTTGTAGGATTTTCTGCAACACTGTTTAGACGAGACGGCTTACAGCTAGCTTCCGTGTTTGACCATATAGTCTTTCACAAAGACTACATGTCAATGATGCGGGATGGCTACCTATGTAATGCTAAGCTTACTACAGTGAGCATGGAAGACGTGTCACTAAAGGGAATCAAGATGACTGGACCAGATGGAGACTTTGCTATTGGACAGCTTGCCGAACGAGTCAATACTACAGCGGCCAACAACGCATCGGTCGGGGCTTGGCTCGACCGAGTGAAGCATCGAAAAAGCACGATCGTGTTTGCTGTGAACATACAACACACTGTAGACCTAGCCAATTGCTTCAGACAGCATGGTATTGATGCTCGAGCAGTCTCATCCAACAATACCAAGGTCGAGCGGACTGAGCTGATTGCTGCGTTTAGACGTGGCGACTTTCCCGTACTGGTGAACTGCGGCATCCTGACGGAAGGATTCGACAGTCCTCAAATTGACTGTGTACTCTTGTGTAGACCTACCAAATCTGTCGGTCTTCTGGTGCAAATGATCGGTCGTGGTCTGAGACTGGCACCTGATAAGACAGATTGTCACATTCTCGACATGACTTCCTGCTTGGATGTAGGTGTCGCTTCCATACCGTCTCTCTTTGGACTGGACCCTTCAGAGTTGGCCAACAAAGAGACGTCATTTGAGCAACTTGAGATGCAAGCCGAGAGCGCCGTGGATGCAGTAGCGGAAGAGCCAGTCCAGACAACTGCCTTCGATCCTAACAGTCCTCCACTAGCTGTATCCTACATCGATTATGATGATGTACAGGACTTGATGAGTGATCACGAGGTTCGAGGCTCGAGACACATCTCTCAGCTTAGTCCGCTGAACTGGCTACAAACAGACTCAGACAAGTATATTTTGTCAATGGGTTCACAAGGGTTCATCAAGATCATTCGAGATGACACCATTGGGGATGAATCATGGACTGGCACTTACACGATGAAATTACCTCCCGGGACAGCTGCTATCCTGGCCCGTCCGAAAATCCTCTTCGAAAACGTCATATCTCTGGAACGAGCAGTTTCCGCTGCCGACACGAAAGCTATAAACATTGGACAACGGAATGTGATGCTGCGTAATGCTCCCTGGAGGCTAGCAGAGGCTTCTCCAGCCCAAAAGGAGTTCATGACCAAGCTCGGGAGCAAGGACGCTCGCAACAGATCAGTGACTCGTGGACAAGCTCATGACTTTATCACAAGATTTACTCATGGTGCCAAGTCATTCGTTGATAAAGCGAACCGTAGTGTAAAGGCTAAGCATAAGCAAGAAGTCCGAGACTTTAAAGAACAAGAGAACAGAGCTGCCAAGGCAGCAAGGGAAGCCGAGAAAGCAGAAAAGCGCGATCGTGTGTATCAACCAGATATACAGGTTGGACCGTTGGCGACTTGAAAGGTTGCATTTCTCGATCATCAGTTTAGCGTTGGCGAAGATTTTAATAATTCCATGATCATTTCTAGAACCGCTTTATGCATGCTTCACTGTAGTTAAATACTGTACTCCGAGCTTATCTCCAATCCGTTCACCACTAATTCCTGCCTTCCAAGAAACGTCCCATGAACGTGTCGGGTATCTGTCGGGATGATTGAGGCTCATCCTCCATAGTAAAGTACCTGGGATGATCAGCTTCAAGTAGTATCAGTCCTGCCCAAGCCTACTTCATGATATGACTTTGTTGCTTCCAGAAGTTCACAGTCTCTTGGTATTCGATTTGCCCTTTGAACAATAACACATCGATAGTGGGGAGATCGGAAACGTATCTATTTCGCTCAAACTCTTGGCGAATTTTCGAACGTACTGTGGAGACGGGCAACTCCATTTCGTACAAGTTGACCATATCAGGAACCTATACCGAGTATAAGCGTTCGTATGTTATCTGGTTTCGTAGAGCGACATACGCATCGTTGGTAGTCTCGGTACATCTTCAGAGCTCTTTGCCGTGCGACAGCATGATTCGCCGACGACACGGTCTTCATGGCAAGGAACGTAGGATTAGTGTACGACATGTCTAATGCTTGGTGACAGATTGTACCGACAGATCCACGGGCTGTTATCAGCGACAATGCACTTCAATGGACATCACAACTCGCATTCGTCCATGGAGAATGACTCCAATGCGTTGAAGAGAACCCTAGGCTGGAAACTGCTAACCCACTGCGCAGAAGCACGCAACTCTCCACAACGATGCCGGACGCATTCGCTCATTCATCTTCTAGCGAACAGAATAACAAATGTTGAAATCTTTTGTCCACTCTTCAGCACTGCTCAGTGCAGTCAATTGTAATAATCCTTGAGTGCTTCACTAGTTCATATCGATGCTCGGTCGAGGTCGACCGCCACCACAAAACAAGCTGTTCTGTTGCAGGCATCGATTTTATGCTACCGCATCCTCCGACACTGTAAAGCTTGCTTACAAGCTATATTCGCCAACAAAGGAATCGGCCAAGTCGCCTCTCGTCATACTGCATGGTCTTTTTGGATCAAAGTCGAATTGGCAATCCTTGTACGAGATCCTTGTCAAATCTGCATAGAGCTGATGCAACGATAGATCGAAAGGCTTCGCAAGAGACCTGGACCGTCCGGTGTATGCTCTAGACGCTAGGAATCATGGGGAGTCCCCCCAAAACCCGGTACACAACTACACGGTCATGGCCGATGATGTCAAGCAATTCATTCTTGATCACAAATTGAGTGATCCAATCGTTATAGGTTCGTGAGACAAAAGATTACTGATGACAGCTGTCGCTGACCATGAAAAGGCCACTCTATGGGAGCCAAGATTGCCATGACTCTGGCATTGCGTCATTCTTCAATGGTCAAATTATTAGTCTCGGTGGACAACGCGCCCATAGACGCTTCCATATCATCCGAATTTCCGCGTTATGTGCGATGCATGAAAGAGATTGAGAACGCAGCATTGTCGAAACAGAGTGAGGCTGATGCAATGTTACAGGCAGTCGAAGAGGACATATCGATCCGACAATTCCTGCTGACCAACCTTGTACGGGACCCAGAGACCAAACTGCTCAGGTGGCGTGTTCCGCTAAACATCATCGCCAAGTCACTCGATTTCATGGGCGACTTTCCGTACCTGCCGAATCAGGCTCGATTCAAGAAGCCTACACTCTTCATACGAGGAAAGTACTCGAAATACGTAGCTGACGAAATGATTCCTCTCATCGGACGCTTCTTTCCACGTTTCCAAGTCAAGGATATCGACGCTGGGCACTGGGTACAAGCAGAGAAACCAGAGGAATTCAAACAAGTGCTTACACAATTTATATTAGACGAGGAAGTAAGAGCCCGCAACCGCCATTCTTCGGAGGTCGACTGACCCTGTAGGAGAAATTGATGGAGCAGGAAGACTCGCACGATTCATCTAGCACTAGATATTCCTCTCAATTGTCCTCCACCACACCACCTACGGCACGCGCCTTTTCAACCATCAGATCACTGAGCTATAAACACGAACCGACGACATTGACTGATCACGGGTACTTCAAACTGGCAGACTCGAGTCTCAATTTGATACTGCTGGAATTAGAGGAAGTAGCTGATCAAAACGCGCGACTTGATGTCGAGTACAGTGATGGTGTGATGAACGTGAGTATCGACGACGTGGGCACGTACGTCATCAACAGACAACCACCCAGTAAGCAAATCTGGCTCAGTTCACCGATATCAGGTCCCAAGAGATTCGATTACGTGGAGACTGTTGGGTGGGTCTACAAAGATGGCACGAAACTCAAAGAACTTTTGGAGACGGAGTGGAATGAGAATGGTGTCACTGCAAGTCTACAGGGACTAGGTTTGCGCGACGACGTGGAGTTGCCTTGAGTGGTGTACATAGATATATAAATTATTTGACGCTAAAGCCTTCGCTAATGGGTGGGGAAACTGACTGATGTATCGATTTCAGTCTTACACTCTAATTTCACGATATCGAACCTTTGGTCAGACGAACTCTCTGAACAGGACGGAGTGGAAAGCGATTCTGGTTCGATCAAGCATTCTTGTGACTTGCGGTGGCACGTAGGCGCCCAGAAAGAGTAGGAATCGGATAAAGTCAACCGCTCTAAAGTGAGGTTTTGGATTTTTTGTTGGAAGGATAGTCAATAGAAGTCTTGATCGCCGTCGGAAAAGTCATCGCTGAAGAGAGCTTGTGGTTGAGGCAAGCTGACCGTTCTATTCGATCCTGGCACTATGATGGGTGGTGAATAGTCGTCGGGACGAACTTGTGGAGTTGACGGCGCTACTGTCGCAGAGTCCAGGGCATTTGGGACAGTACTCGAGACAGGGTCTACAGCTAAGCTTAGATTGTTACTGACGTTGTCATGCTTGTCAGTAGCGAAGTTGGCTTGTCCCTCATGAGCATTGCCATCAGAGCCATGTCCATGAGTGCGGGAATTTACGGGACCAGCAAGCTGTTGATCAGAATGAGAATGCCTTCCATATTCTTGTCCTTCGATCAATGGTAGATGATTGCCATTCGTGCTGCCATCATCATGCGTAGTCCTGATGTTGTCACTAGCAAGAGCTGTCTGTGGTGGCGCGGCAGCAGTTGTCCCAGACGGAGATGGTTGAGGTAGATCTGGCATGCGCCACGGTGGAACTCGCTCCTGGCTTGTCAAAGGATGTCTGAACCCATCAATAGGCTCACTTGTACGTGATTGTGATCGCTCATTGTATGATGATGTTGCAGGAATCGCATGCGCTGAGGATGGCAGGTCAGGTAAAGAGGCTCTCTGCATTGTTGGAGTCATTGCCGGCACAGCAGGAAGCACCATACTGTCACTATGCTTGACTCTCTTCGGTGGCTCATCATCCTCGCTGTCCTCCGTTAGATCGATACATACAGGCGAAGCTTTCCTTTTGACAGGTCGTGGAGCTATTGCAGGGGTTACAGGCCGTGAATCTGTCTCCTGCTTCACAGTGTGAGGTTTTAATGTTGCGGAATGATATGCATCTTCTTCATCCTCAGTATCTTGCAGGTCGAGAACTTCATATGCAGCCTCGTCGTTGTCGTTGGAGTTTTTCACTTTTGCGTCGTCAGTCTCGATCTCTGCGCCAGGTACCTTCCAATTGCCCTGGGGATCCACTAGGATTGAATCGACATCCTGTGCAACTCTGTCGAGAATATCTTGAAAATAGCCATCCACAGCGATTGAAGACAATCCATTGATTGCAACATGGCAGATGGGACAAGTCCATTGTGGGGTCTGTTCATTGATACTTAAGAATGCCATGGCGTCCCAGCATTGATTGTGCTTGCAGAAAGTTGAACGGCATGGCACCGTGATACGCATGTATGATAGGGGATCCTTGAGCGTGAGGTCAAAGGATGCCATTTCTATATCGTCATCGTCCGGTTTGCGTAGCTTCGCAAGCACGGATTCTTTTGAGAATCGATTGCCACTTTTTATCCTCTCGACCAATTCATCCACGGAGTGCGTCTTCAGGAGCACGACCTGAACTCCATATTTCTTATTGACATCAGTTCCACAGCTGTATGTGATGTCGATTCTATTCGCGAGTCTTGGGGTTCGGTCGATGTAGCTAGTGATGTCTGCAGGAGGTATGGTTCCCGGTCGATTCTTCATGCCTTTGAGGTTTGCATGAAGTCTTCGCGTATTTACCTGGACCTCCGCAGGATTGGGAAACTCAAGGAGAAGTTGTCTGTTAGGATTGTATGCATAGGTAGAATCAGCGCACATGACAGCGACTTTGTACCGAGAGGTGCCCTGATGTAACAAGTCTAAGGCGTTCATAGAACAGACAAAGGATACAGATACTGTATTACGGCTTGAAACTGATATGTTAGCGAAGCGTGGCCGCACAGAGGTATGTGCTTACAAGGCAGAGTCGCAGTGTTGGACAGTCGTTCTACCACTTCGTAGAACGGACTGTGTCTAAAGTTCAACGTTGATTGTTGCTGAGAAAATTGGCCATGTGGCCTCCAATTGTTGCCAGCAAATTGACCATACGGCATGCCATTCGACGTTGGACGGTAGTCGCTAGGTGCTGGTACCGGTATGCTCGAACGAACAGGAAGGCCACGGGCCATTGGCATTGGCATTGAGGGGGAACCACATCGCAATATTCGATTCTTCAGACTTGTGTAGCGTGCGACATCATTCGCAGACTTGAGCAGCCCAAGATGACTAGCCACACGATCTATCAATGGCCTCTTATTTCCAGATGTACTGAGGTGAACTGTACCTGGTCAGTAGTCTGACTTCTCCAGAGATGTCGAATGCTTACGCTCTTTCAGTATGTCTTTCAAATCGGCGACCAACAACCGAGTCTCGAGATGTCGCAAGATCGAGGGATAATCAACGAAAGGACTGGCCATGCGGCAGGCTGTGGCAGGCCTGGCCAGACTACCAACTACGCGAGCTCTATATTGAGGATGATTGAATTGTAACTAGGATCTGACCTGCAAATCAGCACTCGGTCATCGAGGTCAAGATGGCAAAGATGCAAGCACTCGAGACTGACTTCACGGCACGGCTATAGCGCTCGTTTGGCGGCTGTATGATTGATCTGTGAGTGTAAATTAGTGTGCGATTTGCCGAGCATTACGACGAAAATTATCGCGGCAGAAGATAAAGTTTCCTGCTCTCCAAGTACATTTCAGCACATTCTCCAATCTCGACCGCAGCAGACTTGTAGGACTGACACTATGGCGAAGTCGATTCGGAGCGCAATCAAGAAACGATTCAGGAGCCAGAAGAGGAGTGACCGCATCTCGGTGGAAGACCAACGACTTGCTCGTCTCTCAGCACGACTAGAAGCCCGACAAAAGGCACAAGCTGGAACTACAGCTGAGGCAGTCGTTGAAACGAACAATATCGTGGAAGCACAGGATGATGCTGATGCAGATCAGGCCGAGCCAATGGAGGTCGAAAGCAAAAAGATAAGCACTTCGGGACCTCGCGGTAGCGCTCGAGAGAATTGGAAAGGCGGCAAATTCCTAGCAAAGAAAAGAGCAAAATCTGTCATAAGTGACAGACAACGCAAGAAGAAGAAGTGATGATGATGCTGATGATGATGATCTGAAACAAGGCTTTTATGAGCAAGTCATCAGCCTGGGATCTCAGACGTGACAGTTGCGCTGCGGGGCTGATCTGCTTCATTGTAGTCAGAATACGTCGCACTTGAGAGCGCGAATCACCGACCGGCAGACGTTGCGTGCCTCTTGTTGCTGTGGCCAAATGATGTGACGGACTTCAACGATTCACACTCATGTTGGAAAACATATTCTCTCAGGCTGCAAGTCAGTTGTTTCGGAACGACTCTGCTCGGTACAAGGAGTTTCATACTGTCTCAGCTGGTGCACACCAAGACAAGTCATAGGAAAGGTTGACAGTCAAATGCGACTTGTATTGTTAGATGATGCAAAATTGCGCGAAAAAAGAGAGTGCGCCATCTTGTCCTTACACAGGTTCCAAGCAAAAGTCACCAATTCAGCTTCTCAATAACCACATATACATTAGCTGTCTTGAGCCAGATCTTGCCCGGGAGTTGACCGAGGCTGGAGAGCTTGCGTCTTGAGATCTCCAGCGCCGTCTCTTGCACTGACGACATCCACCTCCTCCTCCTCCTCCTCCTCCCAATCCATGTTTTCTGATCAGGCACTTTTCCCTGATCATGCCGCCAGTCTGCCAACCAATCAACGGGGTAGTCCTGTATCAGCCACTCTGTCTGCCAAGCTTAAGCTTCCGAACAACCGAGTGGGCTCGTCTGAACAGACTCTTGCAACTGCTCATGCTTCAAACATGTGTTTGGGCGAAAGTTTGGTCTCGTCAGCCAGTGGCACTAAGCTCCTCGCCAGCCCGAAGCAAACCAGACGATCTCAGCCGACCCGCACAGAGAAACCCTGGTGTTTTGCTTGGCAGAGCCAGACCCAGCCGCCAGCTTGGAGAGACCTGGCTGGGCTGAATGACTGAGTGCCAGGCTCTCACTCAGTCTTGTTGTGCTCTTCTCTTGTCTCCAGCCATCTCCATCTCACCTTCCCGTGACTAGATCCAGCGCTCCAGAGCTGCCATGGATCCCAAGTACCATCATCCCTGACCCACCCTCCAGTCAATCTGACTCCCACAACCTGTAGGCTCTCCTCCGTCCGTAGTCTTGTTCAACTACACTCCTTTGCTCGAGTCTACCTACCAGTCGACGCCTGAGCCTACCTTCGCTTTCAGTACATTCTCTTCTCTACCGACCACCCAAACCACAACTCAATCGACCTCTGTCGTTTTGTCGCGGTGGGTCAATGGACCAGGACGCCGTCGTCCACGGCGAAAAGCTGCTTTACAAGGCTGAAAAGGATGTGAGTGATCGGGAGCGCGATTCTGTAAAGCCTTCTCGAAGATCAGGACGAGCTTTGTACATCATCACCCTCCTTTCGATTGCTTTCGTTCTTCTTGTTCGCTACTCGTTCAATGTTAAGCAGAAGGACAACAAGGTCTGTAACATGTCTTTTATGTATCCATCGTACAGGCATCTGCATGGATTTGATCACGAACACACAAGATTCGCTTCGAAATACTCGCTCTATCTATACCGCGAACTCACTATCGATCTAAGCGACGAACCCCAAGGGGTGCCAGTCCTGTTTGTACCTGGTAACGCCGGTAGCTACAAGCAGATTAGACCTATCGCTGCTGAGGCGGCTGCTCAGTTTCAACAGTCCCTGAAAGAAGACCCCGAGCTATTGCGTCAGGGGAAAAGGAGTCTGGACTTCTTCACCGTGGACTTTAATGAGGACTTTTCAGCGTTCCATGGCCAGACGATGCTAGACCAGGCAGAGTACCTCAATTCAGCCATTACCTATATTCTATCTCTGTATACGGATGCACGAAAGAGTCCTTCTTTTCGCTCGCTGCCGGATCCGACAAGTGTCATCATAATAGGTCACTCCATGGGGGGTCTGGTCGCTAGACTCACCCAGATAATGCCTAATTACCTTCCAAAGAGTATCAACACGATTCTCACAATGTCAACGCCACATGCCCTTCCTCCCGCTCCGTTTGACCCTCGCATACAGCGCATCTACGAAGATGTCAATCAGTTTTGGCATCGATCCTTCTTGGCCCACTCGGATACGAACCCCCTGAGGGATGTCGCCCTCGTGTCAATTGCTGGAGGTGGTCTAGACACCATCGTCGCCTCCGACTATTCATCAGTACGAATGATCGCACCTGCTTCTAATGCATTCACCGTGTTTACAAGCACGATACCCGATGTTTGGATTAGTGCAGATCATCAAGCTATTCTATGGTGCGACCAGTTCCGTAAAGTAGTCGCTCGAGCTCTTCTGGAGTGCGTTGATGCGCGAATGGCTGGTCAAACAAGCAAACTAGCACAGAGGATGAACACGTTCTCGCGCCATTTCCTCTCGCAACTGGACAAAAAATCAAGCTTCGAAACACAACGGCAGAATATGGTAGCTGTCGATGGCATCGATGAGTACATCGATCACCATGTTTCCTCCAATGGTACTTTTCTACGACGAACCTTTTCTCCCACAGCCGACGACATGGACGTCTTGAATGTGGCACCGAATACAAATGCTTCCGTGCAAGTTTTAACCAACATAAATTGCCGCGATGAACAAGACAGTTCTTCAATTCTGATTTATGTATGCAGAAAGCAGGTTGGCACTGTGAGATTCGACGTTGACAAGCCCGTATCTAATTTAGCCTGTCTCGATATATCGGATGAATTGGCAGTCCTGCCAAGTAGAGATGACTTGACCCATACTGGATCTGATCAGCGGACTTACTTCTTGGAATATCAATTGTCCACGATGTCCTCCGAACAATATCTCGTGGTAAAGAGTAAAAGTGAGCATGAAGACAGTTTTGTCGCGGCACAAATCACGCAACCTTCCTCGAATTCCGAGATCAGAGTGTCGATCGACATGTTTAGTCTCTTTTTTGGTGGTTTCAGAATCATCTTCGGGGCCTCGCAATCTTTGATGTCGAGCATTCGAGTGAGTGGCTTGGTCAACAGTCTCATCACGTATAAGTTGCACATTGCCCCTAGGTCATGCAAGTCTCGCTTGATGGAGACTGTGACACGGCAGCATATGGCAGCCACGTACGAGTCGAAATATCATGTCGAGAGCACTACCATAGACATCAATCTACATGGTCAGGCACCGTTCTTTCCGCCCATCATTGCAGCCGACCAGGGACTTGTGTTACAACATTGGTCTGATCCCGCATGCAGCGGTGCTTTAGACATCTCTTTAGTGGTGGACTATCTCGGATCCCTTGGCAAGCTGGTCATGCGCTTCAGGGTCGTCCTAGTGGTCTACCCTCTTGCGGTGGCAATTTTGGTCGTGTGGCTACAGATCGCTGTTTACAACAGCACAGGTAGCCTGCTATCTTTCCAACAAGGTCTTCGACTGCTGGTGGCTCGTGGCTTGACAACTATGTTAATCTCAATTTCAGTTGTCTCCTTATGCTTGACTTACCTACAACAGAGCTCGATGATGAGTCTTGAGGACCTCTTCGTGCCTTCAAATGACTCACCAGCGAGCACAGAGTACGTCATGCTCATGAACGACAAACTACTTGGACTGCAAGATCCCTTTCTGTGGTGGCTCGCGCCGTTGTTTCTACTCGTCTCTGTAGGGATGCTTAACACTGCATCATTACTACTTGGTGTTGTGATCAACACTGCGGCTGTTGCGATGGACGCGATCAAGGGAAATTCCAGCATTGCCACCGAACAAGCTGAACGAAGCTTTTCAAGACGACTGATCACAACAGCAATACTGCTTGGTTTTGTTTCGTTCTTAATACCGTATCAGTTCGCCTACATTGTCGCATGCATTGTGCAGCTCGCAACTTGTATAAGACTGTTACGCTCAACAGACACACGGACCACGCTCAAAGCTTTCAATTTCAATTTTGGAATCCTGACACTAATGATTTGTGTCCTGCCTATAAATATCCCCATCCTTGTGGTCTGGGTACGCAATATCTCGGTACAATGGCTTACACCCTTCTCATCCCATCACAACGTCCTGAGCGTGGCGCCAATCATGCTCCTGGTCGAATCCCTCACGAACGGCTGGATCGCTCCTCCCATTCGTTCACCTCTCGAAAAAGTACTCGGCCTCATAATCCTGGCCATGTCGTGCATCACTTTACTATACGGCGTCATGTATACTTATCTGCTGCATCATATTCTTAATGTCCTCGCCGGCTGTCTCTTTCTCTACCAGCATTTTTCCACGTACACGTTATCGAGGCAGGTCGACACTGGCAAAAACTAATGTTTTCTTGTATGTAATCTTTCACGGGTTGATCCCTCGGTGTGACGGGCCCACTGGGCAAACGTAGTATAATAGAATAACTTTAATTACTAGTACACGAAAAACAAGAGTCGACCCACTAAACTTGTCGACCTGCTTGCTTACACTGTCACTTCTTTGCTGCCGTTGTGGAGTCCTTGTGGGCAGAGTAATTGGAGGATGGAAGTGACGGCACCGAGAGTTGCCAATCGCCACGGAGGAGACTGGAATTGTCAGGCACCACCAATTGCTTGAGTTCGGCATGATAGACCGTCGAGGAAGGCACAGAAGAGTAGAGTGATGCTTCACTGGTGAACCGGGCGATTCGTAGCGTGAGTGCGGACGCAGCGGTCAGGTACTTGTCGTCTCCTACATTCATACTGGCATCCCCTATGCTTTCGACGTCCACTGTACCTCGTGTTGTGTCTTGTTTTGTACGAGTCGACGAGTTTATTTCGAGATGATGGTCTTGCTGAACTTCTGTCCGACATGGTGAGTCTGGCTTCGTGGCATGACTGTTCTTGTCAAGTTCTTGTGCATGTGCCTGCTGCTTCGGCGTTGAGATTTCCAAAGCCTGTCTGGTATGTGTTCGCGAGAACAGGCGATAGACTTGGTTTGATTTGACCTTTAAGCGTGACTTGCAAGAATCGAATCGAGATTTCTTGCTACGTTCATCACGCGTCTTCGAGTCCTTGGTCGTCATGAAAGAATTGTAAGGTTTAGCAGACCAAGACAAACATTGTAAAAGAGGAGGAAAGGGACTCTTTATGTGAAGCTTGAATGTCTTAGTAAGGATGATGACAATGTCCTCCTGATCTGATCTGTACTAGTGTAGCTGCTCAAGCTAATGCCACCTGGGCATGTCTGATACAAGTCATCTGACATTGGACTTGAGCACCATATATCCTTTCACTGCAATGGAATGTTGCATGTTATAGCTTGTACTTGCTAATCAATTCGTCACACAGCTCGGTGAACTGACGACAAAGCTGAGGGTTCTGCGCAATTACATTCGGTGGCACGTTCTCCATGTTGCTCCAGTATTGTCCTGATTCCCGGACATCAGGAGACGAAGCGAGGTACACTTGTGTTGCAGCGCCCTGGTCAAGTGGCCGACCGACTAGGCTGTACACAACCGGGAAAAGGTATTTTCGCATGATCAGGGGATACCTGTCTCCAAATTCCGTCTTGACAGTGCCAGGGTGACAACTGTGAACGACAACATTCTTGCCCTGTTCGCGTTCAGCTAGACCTGTGGCGAGGAGTGTCGCCATGAGTTTGGAAATGCCATAGTAGGCGTTCGAGGATAATTTTTGCGAGTTGCTGTAGACATTGACGTCAAAGGAGAAGACGAATTTCGAGGCGAGGGACGACAGCAAAATGACACGACTTGGGTTCTGTGCAGAGCCAGACTTCTCCAAAAGGGGTAATAGATTAGTAACCAAAAGATGGTGTCCCAAGTTGTTTCCCTGGAACATCTCATCAAAACCATCCGGAGTCCTCTTAGCACTTTGGGGCAGACTACCAAGTCCTGCATTGCACATCAAAGCATGCAAACCTTTCTCATTGTCCAGGATCTTCCGAGACAGCTTGTTGACACTCTCCATTGAGCACAAATCAAGGTGCTCAACAACGATATTCTTAAAGCCTGTAGCATTGATCACCTCGTTCTTCGCCCGTTCTCCCTTTTCAAGATTCCTGGCAGCGAGGATGATCTTTGCAGGTTTCATAAGAGCCAGTTGTCTGACACTTTCCTTTCCCAAGCCTGTATTGCCTCCAGTGATCAAGAGCACTTGTCCCGACAGATCTTGGACTGGTGCTTTGAGGTTTGTGTAGACGGTGGTCTCTCGATAAAAGTCCCTAAGGATATCATATATTCTCCATGGAATAGACATGTTGACCACAGGTGAGTTGATTTGAAGCGAAAGTGCGCAGTTTGGAGCAGAGGTTGGCCTGATATAAAGAAGAAATGACGATTACAAGCACGGGTGGTAGGAAAAGGAGACTAGTGTGGAGACGGCAGCTGGTGGGTTGGTGACCACGGGGAGAGTTGGAGGTAGAGAGCTTAGAGACGCGCAGACTCCACTGTGGAAGCAGTTGCAGCTGAGCTCCAACAGCATATACGAGATCATTCGGGACTGAGAATTTCAAGCTCACCACGCGATGACGATCTACATTTCTGAGACGACTCTTGTTAGTCTACCTGAGAATACAGAAACATGCCACCTAAAAAGAACAAGGGCGCAAAGATCTCCCTTGCGGAGTTCAATGAAAGCGCTGGAGGTGGAAGTAATTGGGCAGATGAGATGGACGATATGCCATCTGCACAGCCAGGATTTGCATCCGCCCAACCAGGCTTTGCTTCACAGACTGGCGGATATGGTGCGTCCTCTGGAGGAGGTGGAGGTTATGGAGGTAGCGAACGACGAACGTACGAAAGCTCGACCCCACGAGACCCAATCTTTGCGACAAATAGTCGAGGAGCCGACATGGAGCGCGCAGGATGGACCACTCGAGCAGAGGTACCTATGCCTGATAGGCCTCCATACACTGCACACATTGGTAACCTGACCTTTGACGCCTCGGAAGCAGAAATCAGTGACTTTTTCTCTGGTGCAGGAGCCAAAGTCAAGAGTGTTCGCTTGATGCGTGATCGAGAGACCGACCGACCTCGAGGTTTCGGTTATGTTGAGTTCGAGGATCTGGACTCACTCAAGGCTGCACTGCCGTTGTCTGGCTCACCGCTCGCCGGACGTGATGTTCGAGTCACTGTTGCTGAAGCTCCTAAGCAAGGATTCGGTGATAGAGAGCCTGAACGAGATCTCGATTGGGGCTCCGCTCGTGGAGCTAAAGGACCTCTAGCTCCATTGGAGAGATCTTCTCGTGGATATGAATCAAGAGGAGGTGGTTATGAAAGTCGAGGAGGTGGAAGTACTTTCGACCGTGAGTCTCGAGGAGGTGGATATGAATCGGCACGCCGGGAGTATGAGCCACGAGAAGCTCGAGCACCACGAGAGCCTGAACGTGATCTGGACTGGGGTGCCGCACGCACGAGAGGCCCTCTACCTCCTGCAGAGCCTTCGCAGAGAGAGGGTGGTTACCAATCTAGACCTGGTTACGGCGAGAGACGAGATTCTGAGAGAAGGCCATATGGTGGCGAGAGACGTGATTCCGAGAGACGTGAACGTGATAGTGGTCCAGAGCTAGACTGGGGCTCACGCAAAGGCCCTTTGAGTCCATCCGCCGATGGAAGTGCCTCAGGTCCTGTTGAACGTCGGAAGCTTTCTCTTGCACCAAGAACTGCCACTGATGGTACAAACACGCCTGCAAGTCTGGCGTCTCCTGTTTCTACTAGAGCCTCACCATTCGGTGCTGCTCGTGCTGTAGACACCTCTGCTGCTGAGAAAAAGGCAGAGGAGAAGCGACAGCAATTGGCACGAGAACGAGAGGCTGCTAATGCTGCTCGTGAAGAAAAGAAGAAGGAAAGGAAATTCGACTCCCGCACGGACAAGCCGTTTGATATCCTGCGACGTACTGAAGACATGAGCCTCGAGGACGAAAAAGAAGCACAGAACGTTGATGCTAAAGCTGATGCAGAACTCGCTGCCATAGAGAAGCAGGACAACATTGCTACATCTACCGAAGCAGCTCCCGAGAGTGATGGTTGGACTTCAATCAACAAGAATAAAAAGTGATCACCTCAGATTTCTCTTGCATCTTAGCGTAATGTCAATTCATTCTTTGCAAAGACTAATCTCATTGCCTTGTGCTGCGAATGCTCGACTATAGTGTCCGGTCTCCAGAGCTCAAGCTATAGCGCACTTGAGATCACATTCACTGACTTCAGTGCGGCCCTTAGCTACTGAACGCTTAAGAGATCCATTCTGCCAAGATTGTCAATCTCGCCTGCATATTCCGCCGCCGCACACGTCATCCATGCCCAACTCACGAACGCCGATATTCCGCCGTTAGTGCCAGCGAGTTCTCGCTTCCTGCGAAACTACTACACGTTCATCAGCATTCCAAGTACTCTTGAAAGCACCGATAACATAATCTAGTATAATCATCATGTCTCATCACAACGACAGTAATCTTGGAAACACAGTCAAGAGCGCTTCGGGTAGCTCGCGAGCCGAAGCCGCACCAGGTGGTAAGTCCCTCCAGCTGGGCTGATGAGTAGCACACGCTCGACCTCGTGAGCTAATCTTTCCAGATGGCAGAGATCCTACTGCAGGTCTGACCTCGGGCAAGACTGCTGGAACCAGCTCCCACGCACAGTCCGATGTACCTGCTCCAGGCAACACCAACCTGGGCAAGGGAGGTGCTACCTCAATGTCTGGAACCGACAATGCACACCCGGGCTCACAGTCTACACCAGCAGGAGGTGCAGGCGGTGCAGGAGGTGCCGGTGCAGGCCTGGCTCACTCCGGTGCTGCAAAGGACGAAAGCAACAAGCAAGGATCGGGAAACCCAGAAGCAGACCCGAAGCACGCCGAGACCACGAAGGGCACGGAAGATGCCGATTCTTCCAAGAACAAGACACCTGAGCAGGCGAACGCGTCTGGAGACGGTACCTTTGGAGACGGCAAGTTTGATGCTGCTGCTCCAGGTGCAGCCGCCAAGGCTGTACAGCTGGAGGCCAAGGCACGAACTGAAGTTGGTGAGGAGGGTAAAATCAATGTTCACGTACCTTAAACTACACTACAAGTATGAAGTTAATGAATGACACTAACGAGGTCTCGATTCCTGTCCTCACAGCGTCCAAGAACAATACTAGACATGGGTTTGCTCATGATAGTGTGTTTCTCTGTCTGTTGGTCTGCTTGTTCCACTGGTCCTTGATGTTTATTGGTTTGATTACAAATGAGGAGCACTTTACTTGGAGCCAGCGTACCAGATACTTGCCATACGACATATGAAGTGTGGCAACACAGACACATCTTAGAAAGCGACGTGACCTCAAAGTCGAAGAGAACGTCGCGAAGCATGCTTTGGATAACAAAAAATTGCTGGCGAGAATTTCGCAAGTAGTGGAGGATCACCAACGAGTAGCTCATCAGCTTCAAGCACCACTGAAACGACCAGGTCAAGGTGGCACGAAACTTGCATTTGCTACCGAAAGCGTGAATAACATATTGCTGCAGCTGGCCAAGGACGAGGACTATAGTGACGATGATTTTTGTGCGAGAGCTCTAAGATTTGGATGGGCAGAGATTGATCATTTGGCATCTGGAAGAGTTAAGCTTGGAATGTTCGGTATCTGCATCATTTCCCCGGCGTGAACCAAAAATTCGAGTCGACCTACATGAGGCAATCTGCGGAAATGCTGAAGAATGTCATTTAGGATTGAGTAATCAATTATTCCGAGGTAAATTATCAATTTGAAACACTCTTTCGTGCCTCAATTTCACAACCTGGAATCTGAAAGCTTCGGGTAGACTTCCAGACGGCAAATATGACTCGAAATCATGGCCTCATGTGTCTAAATAACGGTACGTAGCCACTCATCCAACCATCGAAGTTATTGTACCTCATTCATGGCAATTCCGAAGTGGACAAGTTCCGAATCGATGCACGATCCAGAGCTCGCGAATGAAGTGACTGCAGACGAGCAGTATTCAGAAGAGGAGCTGCGATGTTTGAACGACGACAACCGACGAATGGCTGAATGGGAGGAGTTTGAGCAAGCTGAGGCAGATGCCCGCACTTCCAGGGAATACCAAAGACTAAGTCAGACCATAGCGAAGCACCACTCTGAAATGATGTCTGCTCATGCTCAGACTAATCAAAACATAAAGGACTTTGCATCGGACATGATGGCACGATTTGAGTGTGCGCTTCAGGAGCGTGCTGCAGCATTCGAAGACCAGATAAAGAGCATGAGTAGGACGAATGAGGAATTGATGGCCCTGCTAAAGCGATTGTACGGAAGCCTCCAAGAGCGTTCACATCCCGGTCGACTGAATGGCTCCGCAGCTGACCTCGTCGTCGAGCACCTTCAAAGGCCGTCAGCTACAGGCGCTGCTATTGCCTCTCACATGGCTTGAGGTATCTCAGAGAACTCAGGAAGAGCTTTCATATGCACTATGCCAACCAGTAGGTAGATTCAGTCTTTTCGCAACCGACATATAACTGTTTGGAAAAATGATTCCCATATCAATCTTGCGCTCAAGTCGCTTTGAAGCAAATGTGTATTTGGGAAAGATCAGGACACAAATCCGTTGTGGAATCTTTCCCTTGGTGGAAAATGAAGATCATGCTGAGGAGAAAGGAAAGCCATGCTCCACAACCTTGACTCTTAAGCTTTGTGTTATGATTTCATTGCGAGCGAATCAGAGCAATGAAAGTCCGAATACACGACATCACGTCAATGCAACATTGATTGATGGAGCCTAAATGGTAACACGGTCTCCTCGAAAGCCCATTGTTGATAATCTTAAGGTCTAGTACCGAAGATCGCATTTACCCCACCAGAAGTCAAGTCTATGGGACTTTCCAAAGACCAACTTCACACATACCAGAATCAAACCAATGGTATGCAAGATTATCAGAGACCATTTTGCAAAATGTGCATCGTGGATTGCAGGACACAGAATCAGGCGTCTGAAAGAATTGCAAGCAGGAAGAGAACAAACAGAAAAGATGGAAAGATTCCTCTACCGTCGATTCAAGGTACACATTGGAGATGTGATAAACGAGATGGTGACTTGTGGAATGTGGCAACAAGGAGTGGAAGATGATTCGGTGGCGGAGTGAAAAATCGTTATAAACGTGAGTAAAACTGATCGAGTTGCAAAACCGTCAAAAGTATTGCAGCTGAGTCCAATAAAAGGACGTAGATTAGACATAGTGGAAAAAGTACTCTCTTTGCCATTTTGGCTTAGATCAAGTGTAGTATCTGTTCTTTTCAGTTTAATCGCTGGAATATCTCTAAGGAGATTTTTACGATTATCTTATTATTGGAAATCGCTGGTTCTGGTGTTGCTTGCAGCACCTTTACCGGCACAGGTGTCCTCGCAGCTGCACTTTTTGCCTGTGACGCCGAGCCTCTTTTGTCTACAGTTCCATGAGTTGCTGTAGACGATAGAGTCTTCAATACAGTTTAGTAGCATTTATAGCAAAGATGATTTCAAAACTGACAAACCATTGAATGACTACCTGACCGCAAAGTCCATGATTTCCAGATACAATCATGTTTTGAACGTTACCCGGTAAAAAGAATCATCCAACGTTGGAACGCGAGAGCTTCCACGGTTCGTCTACCAACCTTGGAACTCCAGCAACAACTCCTGAAGGCCGGCAGAACAAGGCTCGAGTTCAAAGGTTGGAGGCTGGCGGGGTTCTGGCAACACGCCTTCTCCAAGTGGCACACACTCGAATAATTCTGCCGTAGCGCGACTACATATATCTCACCGAGTGGTAGAACAAAAAGCCCCCACGGCCGTAGATCTCATTGCTCAAGCATGGGACTTCTATTCGACTTGTTACGACATCCTAGCGAGGCTCGTGCTATCGTCCAATTCAAAATATGGCGTGACCCTTTGAATGCTCGAGTTCCCGAGAAGGAATGCGAGACCCTGCGACGTTGTTACAGTCTGCTCGATCTGACTAGTCGATCCTTCTCGGCTGTCATTCAGGAGCTCGACCCTGAACTGAGAGAGGCAGTCGTGATCTTCTACCTAGTGCTGAGAGCCTTGGACACTGTCGAGGATGACATGACGCTCCCCCTATCAACGAAACTCCCACTCCTGCGGAGTTTCCACGAAAACATTGCAAAAGAGGGCTGGAATTTCAAGGAGAACGGGCCAGATGAGAAAGACAGACAACTGTGTGTGGAATTCGAAGTCGTGGTCGAGGAGTACAACAAATTGAAGCCTGAATATCGAAAAGTGATTAAGGATATCTGCAAGGAAATGGGTGAAGGAATGGCGTACTATTCCGACGAAACTATCAGTGTGACCACTCTGGCGGATTTCGACAAGTATTGTCACTACGTCGCAGGTTTGGTCGGTCAGGGACTTTCGAGGCTATTCGCGAATTCTGGTCTCGAGAACGAGAAGTATGGTCAATTGATGGATCTGTCGAATTCTATGGGACTCTTCTTACAAAAGACAAACATAATTCGTGACTTTAGAGAGGATTTAGACGATGGCAGAACATTCTGGCCCGAGCATATTTGGTCCAAATACGCGACCGGCATTGCAGATTTGGCTAAGCCTGAGAACAAGACTGCCGCCATCAACTGTATTTCGGAAATGACCTGCAATGCTCTCGAGCATGCCACGGATGTCCTTCTATATCTTTCTGGCCTGCGCAATCAAGCCGTATTCAACTTTTGCGCAATACCTCAGGTTATGGCTATCGCATCTCTGAGTCTTGTCTTTCGCAATCCTGACGTCTTCCAAAAGAATGTGAAGATCAGGAAAGGTCAAGCGTGTCAAATGATCAACGGATCCACAAACCTCCGGTATGTTGCCGATGTGTTTGTCCAACATGCACGTCTTATACATCAAAAAAACCATCCTTCAGATCCAAACTTCCTGCGCGTATCTCAACTCTGTGGGCGTATAGAGCAATGGGTCATTGATGTCTTTCCGCCAGTTGACCAGTCTGCAGGCGCCATTGCAGAGCGAAAGCTGGCTGGACATTTCTTGTCTCCAGAAGAGCAAAAGACAGCCAACAGGGAATCTTTCTACCTCATTCTTGCTGTTCTTGCGTTCTGGCTCTTCATGGGCGGTACCATGATATTTGCTGCTTGGCTAATGGGTGCTCGGTTCGATCTAGCATGGGCAGAGATGATGGGCAGAGGCGCACAGTCTGCAGACGTGCCTGCGTCTGTGGTAGATGTCAAGACTGCTGCCGAGACTGTTGCTGCAGCTGCGCGACAGAGACTCGAAGAGCTTTAAATTGACTCTTTCATGTCTTTTAGTAATTGTTTATCTGCGGGAGAGGCCTTTGGCCAGGGAAGCGTAGCGTACTTAATCCATACATTTTAGTTGCACGATCCACAAAAGCTTCGTATGCTGAATAGAGCAGCTGCAACTATGATGCCTGAGGATCCAGTCATGGATCACTCGTTGTTGACCAGTGGCCCAGTAGACATCTCGAGAACATCCAGGTGAAACTCGACTTTAGTTGGAAGTTCCTTTGACGGACAGATCATGATCACCAAAGTGGCTTGCAGTGACGCACTTTCCCCGGCCAAATTCTCCACACTCTCTACCAGCTCACTTTCAGCACATTCAAGTCATGATTCAGACTTCTGAAGTATTCATCTTCTCCCAAGCTCACGTGTAGACAGTCCTCAACATGGTGGAAATAATTGTATACAGCTATGAAATGGCACCAAATCCTCAAAAGCTGTTCCAGTTCCTGAGCTTTTACAATATCCCATTCAAGTATGTCGAAATTCCACTCATGTTGCCACGGCCGGACTTTACCGCCATCGACATTCACTATCGAAGAGCACCACTACTGAGTATTGATTCAGACATGTACGTCGATACTGCTCTAATTATCGAGAAATTGGCAGACATTGCAGCACACACTAAACCGGATGTGGAAACGGCAAATCATGTCGAGTTTGACGGGCTGGGTCAGTTGGGATTCAAGTTGGCAGTCGGTCTGAGTCCCACTGACTCTCCACTACTGAAGGACGAAACCTTCGTCAAGGACAGGACGGAATTACATGGAGGTGCACCATTCAGTGCGGACTCACTTGCCGCTGCACGACCTCAAACACTGAGTGCCATGCTCTCCCTGCTCTCGGTAATCAAGAAGAAATTCCTCTCCAACGACAGGAAATTCGTGTTGGGTGGCGACAAGCCAAGTACGGCAGACATATACCTCTACTGGTCCATAAATTGGGGCCTGAACGTGCATCAGGGCGCACGACCAGAAATATCACCCGATACACATCCAGTCATATTCGCGTGGTTGCGTCGTGTTGCAGAATTCATCGGCTCGCGGCGACAAGAGACCAAGATTTCTTGGACGGATGCAAAGGCGGTGCTCGTGAAACCGCCTGTTCACGAGTACGCCAAGTTTGTGCCCCACGACGACGCGAATGTGCTCGGCCTCAAATCTGGTCAACAAATCACCGTCACGCCGACGGATTCCGGTATATCCCACCCGCAGCCGGGCGAGTTGATTTCATTGAATGACGATCAAGTTTGTCTTCGCAATAAAAGTGGGCTAGTAATGCATTTTCCACGATTAGGTTATCTAGTACAGGCAGCAGTAAAGTGATTTTGTTTCTACAAGTCATGTCATACATTACAATTACCTCATTCATCATTAGTGTTATTGCATTAATAGTAAGTCGTGTAGATTGTAGAAGGCAGGAGAACGTCTATGAGTTTTGCAGGACAGTGTCGCAGTTTTGACAAGTCAGGCGCATCGCACCATGGACTTGAGTCACTGCGAAACTGTCGCTCCCACACGAATGACAATGGACGACGTGGTGGGATTCCATTTCAGCCCACGAGTCGGTCGTCTGCATACGTGTATTATTTGGTCGCTGATCTTTCGCTCTCGCAGGGTCAGCCTCGACGTCGTAAAAGCCGAAGGATATGCCGCCTTCAATGAGGTATGGATTTCCCTCTGCCTGATATTGTTTTGCACGCTCCGCTTGAGTCTCGTCAATTTCGTCCTGTTGAATCGTTCCATCATCGCTTGGTCGCCCATCACGACTCGGCGACCGACTGTGGCTTTGATCGTACCGGCTTCGTGAACAACTCCGGTCTTGTGACTGATCGCGTTGACGACTTTTGCGGTTTCGATCTTCCTGAGAATTGTTGCTTGTGGACGCTTGACTCATGCGACGATCTGTCTGACTTGCTCGTGATGCCGAGAGTCGTGATGAATCTGAATTGAACGGTGTTTTCTGGAGATTCGATAAGCGACCTGAACGAGCTTTGCCGGGATTGCCATTCAGTTGTATACTTGGAGCAGGCAGCGAGGTAGCACCACTCGTACTGTGAGACGAGTTGGTGCCGGGCCTTAGGCGAGCAGGCGACGTAGGAACAATACTCTCGTGTGGCTTTCTCACGATAGACGAGCTCTCTTCACTCCTGACTGAGGGACTTCTTTTTGGAGCAGAACTGCCGGAGGAGGATTTGCTGGAGGATTGTCTTCGTGAAGCCGTGCGAGAATAAACTGAGGCAACATCCGAACGGTCGTCAGATCTATGCCTCAAACTCATGGCAGAATCTTGGCGAAATACCTTGATCTTGCCACTATAGTCTGCGCAGACTATGATATTGCCATCAGAGGAGCTATGTGTTGCAGAATCGTTACTGGCTTCCGTCGAAGTCGTGCTTCGATTGGCAGCAGGAAATTTCTGCCGATGTGCAGCTACCATCTCATATATCAGATCACCGGAAGCCGATAAATGTTCTCTAGCATTGTTGGGAGCGAAGGCTGTCGCAGTGACCATGTTGGTGTGCGCTTCAAAGTGCTCAAATGGCCTTTTCTCTTTTGTTCCGTGCAGACCTTTTGCACTCCAGATATATACCTCTCGATCCTCGCTACCACATATAACATAACTTAGATCATCGTTGAAAGTAGCTCTGATCTGACTGCACTTGTTCTCATTGCCCTTGAATTTCGTCTCCAGACTTTTGTCTCGCATGTTGTACACACGAATCCGAGAGTCGTTGCTTGTGATTAATAGTTTGACCTCTGCGTGTGGATTGTCGGGATATAAGCTCACGGCTTGAATGCCAGTGATCTTGCTACCCTGAGAGTTGCGACCTCGTGAGCTTTTGACATGGATTTGAGTATGATATCTGAGCCCATCAGTCTCATAGAATAGACAAAGTCCTGTGAAGCTGCCCGCAATTACCATTCTTCCTGAAGGATCAAATGCGACAGCAGTGATCAATTCTGGTAGCTCATTCCAATTTGCAACCTGTTTCTCGGGTATGTTCCACAACCTCAGTTTGCAATCTAGAGATCCTGAAAGAAAGAAATGGTCGTCCTTAGGATGGAACGCGATCGACGTGACAAAGTCACTATGCTGGAAACAACACAAACATTCCTCTCTCGAGACATGCCAAAGCCTAACTGTTTTGTCCATTGAAGATGACAGCAAGAAATTGTTCTTTGACCAGCTGAGGTCGAGGATATCAGCTGTGTGACCTTTGTATTCTCGATGCGGTTTGGTACAAAAGACACCGGCATTGAGATTTGAGTCTAATCCATGCTCATCACGGTTGTTATGCATGCGATCGGTGGGTGAAGATAAAACGCGCCAGACACGAAGGACCATGTCCTGACCACCAGTCGCCAGAAATCGCCCATCATTGCTGAATTTCATGGCCCAAATAGCACTTGCTTTGGCCTCTGACGTGGGTGGAACAGCTCCTGAGCTCTCGTTTGCCGCAAACAACTCTTGAGCAAGGAATAAATTGTTGAACTCTCTAGTTGCTTTGTTGCTAGCTCGCACTCGAATGTATGTCGGCTTCTCAGTCCTCATATTGTTGCAAAACATGGAAGCATGTGCGCCCTCTGACCTCGAGAGTTCATCCGTAGATTCCAGATGTTCGTCATGTACAATGTCCTTACCTCGAAGCTTCGCGAAAAAAGACACACGTTTCTTTCTCTCGCGCCTCTCAGCTTCGAAGATTTGAGTTGAGTCTGCAGCGTTCTCCTTCGATTTGTCTTTCAGTGTCACCCCCACCAGTTCTGATAAGCCACGTCGAAAAGATGGACTTTCAGCATTAGTATCGACATTCGTCTGAGTGAGAGCAATGATGTGTGCCGAAAGTGGATCGGTGCCGCGCTCGTTATCAGGCGTATTCGGTGTGCTGAGAGTTCTGGTCGTTGGATTTCTCGGTAAGCTTGCTGTGGGCCGCACTGGGCCCACTGCAGCATTGCTGGTATCCTGAAACGCAATCCTCGCGAGTGGAGGCTCTACCTCTGCCATGCGGTTCTTCGAATTCGCGAATTTCTCAAATCGGCTTTATGTTGATGACAGGCGCGAAAGAATGAGGCAGAAGATCTGCGAGGAGGATCAATGATCTAGCGTAGTATACTAGAACGGGCGACGAAACCGAGATGTAGGTACAGATGCTATAGCTGCTGCTAGTATAGAATGACATGCGGTATCCTTGGGTTGCACACCGGCCACCGAAATGAGCGATGAGGCCGGTCCCGCGAGTCCCGCATTTCCGCCTCTCGGCAGATCTTGCCCTTTCCATCGTCTCCACACTCCCACGTATCTCATCATCAGATCTACACTAGCTACAGTACTTGCGCTCGACCAGCATCGCTCTACTTGACTTTCATGTATGATGCACACTGCAATTTCATAACATTTCAAATACTGCCAGGTACTTTCGCCTGGAGCAGCCATTGCGTCCATGAAGGAAGGTGACAGAACAGAATGCGATGCACAACTTCGCCATTCAGTTTGTTACGCCCGCATGAAGCGATCGAGTCTTCTTGTTGCCAATGACGTCTAGTAGAGGATACAAATAATATACTCACATCACCGTCATCTTTTGATCGTACTCAGCATCATGGAGGACCAGAAGAAGCCTGTGAACCACTCATCAGGTCTGCCTTTTCGGGATCTCGTACAATATCTGTTGCAGCCCCTGCAAGACTATACTCGAAGACCTGGAGTCAAAGGCCGGCCTGGCGTGGTTGCTCCGGCAGAGCTCAAACGCATAGCCATCTCAAAGTTTCTGGCCCGCTGGAGGACTGAAGTCGGGGATGATGTGTTCCCTTTCTTTCGGCTGTGTAAGATGTCCGATACCTCTTGACACACGAGACTGATTCTGGAAGTAATGCCAGAGCGCGACAAAGACAGATCTATGTACAAAATTAAAGAGGCCAATATGGCCAAGTTATTCATCAAGATACTTGGAATCAGTCCCGCATCGGAAGATGCAATCTCCATAGAGAAGTGGAGGATTCCAGGCGCTAGCGGTGCTGCTGGGGACTTTCCCGGGCGACTTTTCGAAGTTCTTCGTACCAGAGCTGCCATTCCTGACTGGGGAAACATGTCCATTGATGAGGTCAATGATGGATTGGATCAATTATCGAGATGTTCCAAAGAGTAAGTGATGACTGCACAAAGAGCTACATGCATACCAATGTCCTAGATCGCAACAACGGCCGATATTGACCAAGTTCTACAACAACATGAGTGCGCAGGAGTTGCGTTGGCTATGTTGTATCATCTTGCGGACTATGAAGATAGGTGCATCTGAAAGAACCTTCTTTGACATCTGGCACCCTGACGCCCACAAGCTTTTTAACAAGTCTTCCTCCCTCTCGCGAGTATGCTGGGAACTTTATGACCGGGAGTACCGCTTGCCTGACGCGGAGAAGGATATCAGTGTCTTCTCCTGCTTCCAGCCTCAATTGGCGGCCTTTAAGAAGTCCGACATTGCAGACGTCGTGAAGAAGATGGGTGGCAAGACATTCTATATAGAAGAGAAGCTCGACGGGGAACGAATTCAGCTGCATAAAAGTGGAGATACCTTTAAGTACTGGTCCAGAAAGGCTAAAGATTATACTTACCTCTACGGATCATCGTATGGAGACGATTCGAACCAAGAAGGCGGGGGACTTACCAAGTACTTGGAAGATGCTTTCAATCCTGCTGTCAAGACTGTTGTACTGGATGGTGAGATGATCACTTGGAATGACAAGTTCGATGCTCCAGTAGGGTTTGGCTCATTGAAGTCAGCTGCGAATGCTGAGAAGAACAATTCCAACAGTTCCTTTGACGGTCATCCATTCTATTGCGTCTTCGACATTTTGTACCTCAATGGCACAAGTTTGACCAATTATACACTACGTGAAAGGAGGAAAGCCCTCAAAGGTATCATCCGTCCAATTACTCGGCGCATCGAGGTCGTGCCTGTTCAAGAGGCAAACAAGGAATTCGAGGTCGAGGCAAGACTGCGGGAGTGTATCGCTAATGCGAGTGAGGGTCTTGTCGTCAAAGACCCTGATTCTGCATATCGTCCCAATGATCGCAACGATTCTTGGATCAAGGTGAAGCCAGAATATATGGAAGAGTTTGGCGAAAATCTCGATTTACTGATCATCGGTGGTTATTGGGGCGAGGGACGCAGGGGCAACAGGTTGTCTTCTTTCCTGTGCGGTGTCCGCGAAGACAATCCAGCAAAGGACGAACCCGTAGAACGGTTCATGACGTTCGCAAGAGTCGGTGGTGGTTTTAATGGTCCTGATTATGCTCAAATTGACCATATCACAGGTGAACACTGGCACAAGTTCGATGCTAAGAACCCTCCAAGCCAATATTACCAATATGCTCGTAGCCGCAATGGGGCACTGTTGGAATATCCAGACATGTGGATCGCCCCTGAGCACTCGGTCGTCATACAACTCAAAGCAGCATCTGCTGTATCCTCTGATTCGTTCGCTGCCAAGGTTACCTTGCGATTTCCTCGTTTCGAACGTCTCCGCGAAGATAAAGACTGGAAGACCGCCACATCACTGACCGACTTTGTAAACATACAAGCACAAGCTGCGACTGAAAAGAACGAGAAACTGCTGAATGCACACATCCGAAGGAAACGCATCACCACGGGACAAAGGAAGAAGGCTATGGTCATTCAAGGTGCGGAGGATGACGAGGACGGTAGGTCCGTCCAAGAGACCCTGATGTTCAACAAGATGTCCTTCTATGTCATCACAGACTCGAAGCATTACAAAATGTCAAAACATGAGCTGGAACTAACAATAAAAGAAAATGGAGGACAAATTGTCCACAACGAAGGCGAACCGAGGAAACCGCCTCCGGAACCATTAAAGGCACTGACCCCAGCACAAAAGCGTAAACGAGACGCTGCACAACTCGAGTCAACATCCGAAAAACGAGAATGGACCGAAACCTTCATTATTGCCGAACGAAATGTAGTCAAAGTAGCGAGTTTGGTGAAGCGTGGTACGCACGACATACTCAACCCGCACTGGTTGATCGAATCCGTTGCCGCACGGCGAGTCCTAGACAAAGAGCCTCGCTTCATGTACTTTACCACTCCGGACTCCGTGCCTCATATCGAGCAGAACGTGGACGAGTATGGTGACAGTTACACGAACGACATTACCGTCTCTGCACTGACTGGACTCTTGCAAAAGATGCCTGATTCGGCGATTGATGCTACAGAGATCCAGAAATTGCGCAATCTCTTGATGGAACACGATGACTTTCCAATGTGGATATTTACACGGTTCGTTGCGTACTTTAATTACTCCCACCTGGCGCACCAAAATCACATCTCAGTCGGCGACAAAGAGGACGATGGAGTTTCTCAAAAGGAGTTGGCAGAGGCAGAGCAGTTGTGGAGACTGTATGGCGGTCAAGTCACTGACGATATTCACGATACCAATACCACGCATGTGATTGTTAGTCCACAAAGCACCGGAAACGTGAAGAAGATTAGAGCAGTCATGGCATTACGGGATAAGATTGCCAGAGTGGTCGCCGCAACATGGATCCAACAATGTACAGAAGCAGAAACGGTACTCAGCGAGGAAAAGTATCCGGTCAGGTGATGTCGTGTGAAGAACGAGCCGGCCTCAATTGAGCATTAAATATGTGAGATTGCAATATTGACATATGGTACAGCTACGAAGAAGACACTAACCCATGCAACACGAACTTTGCATCAAGGTTCTACCACCAACATTATTCAAGTTCTAAAGGACCAAGGGACTCTTCGAGATTTGTAAACCTAGGCACAACGCGCACGCCTAGTTTCTGATAATCAAGCCACTACTTACTGGTCGTTTCAGCGGTGAGAGTTCTCGGCCTAGATTGGTCTTGGCGGCTTTGACAGATACTTTCTTCGGTGTGTCATCCATCAATGTCCTCGCACCACCTAATAGCTTTTTCTTCTTCCTTATTGGTTTGATTTCTTCGTCCTTGCCAGAAGACGTGGCAGTTGCGGACGATGCAAGAGTAAGCTTAGACGAAGGAGGTGATAAAGGGATGAGTGAGAGTGCTGACTTGCCATTTGTCTTTTCTATCGCAGGTGTCATTGAGAAATCAGGCTTCTTCTTCGGTTTCCGTTTTGGTGACTCTGGAGGAGGTGGCGATGACCGCGGAGGAGAAGCACTGAAATCATCCAATGCCTTTCGTTTCTTAGTACCTTTACTGCCAGCCTCCAGATTTTCTTTATTGGCTGTTGATCTTGCAGGTTTCGAACCATTCTTTACCGGTTTAGTCTGTTTGTCGGCAGCAGTAGCCGTGGGCTTTGCTATCACGCGTTTGGCGGGCTTTGATGGTGGATCGGTGTAGTCCGTCTCTGGTTCACGCAATTTCTGAGGTTTACTCGAACGACTGACCACTGGCGTCGGTATTTCGGATGCGTATGATTCGTCCGGTAGGATGGGGTCGGCGATGGGCGACAATGAGCGCTCCTTCATCTTGACTGATTTGACTATTGGCTTCGGGGGTCTGTTCGAGGTCATCGGCCTTTGTTGTGGGACCAGCTGCTTCTGAGCCTGTAGCGTGTCATATCGGTCTTCAGCTTCTGCTTGTGCCTCTCTTGCAGCCTCCAGAGCATCCCGACTTTCGCTGCACTCTAATTCTAATGTTTGAACGTTTGCTTGAAGCTTCTCAATCAAGTGGTTGGCTTTTCTAAGGTCGCTCTCTCTTGCGCGTATTTGGTCCCGAATCTCCTTCATTTCCTTGTCCCGGTTTCGTGTTCCGTCGCGAGCTTGCTTAAGATCATTGTCGCGCTCTTGTGCATCCTGTCGTAGATCCAAGATCTCGTCATTGCGCAACTTCAGATCTTCTCTAAGTTCATTGATTTCTCGTTTGTACGAATCTGCCTGCACTTTGAGCGTTTCGGTGATTGCTCGATCGACTTTATCGCTGTCTTGTGAGCGCGCTCGCAAAGATTCGATCTCCCTTTGGCGCACATCAGCAGTAGCCTTGACTTTCGATAGCTCAACTTTCAACTCCTCGAAGCGCGTATTGACGTTCTGCTTTTCCTCTTCGGCCTGTGCAAGTCGAGTTTGCAACTTACTAGTAATTCTGAGTTGTCGCTTGAGATCTAGTTTGAGTCCTATCTCCTTCGTACATTGAGCTTGTTGATAGTAGCTAAGCAAAGATGGCAAGAGATCGGGATCCATTACTTGCGCTCTACGACACAATCAGTCAAGTTCAACTAGTGATATCTGTCTTCGTGGTCACTTTTGTCGCGTTGTGTTTACAGGCCATGCATTTGTTGTGATCATCCAGTGTGAGAGACGAGAAATACGATGGCAATCCTCTGCACGTGTTGTCTGATCATCTAGACTTGCATTGATGATCAGTTCATTTCTGATCAGTGTCAAAGTTTCCAACATTGATCAGTAGGTACTTATTCGTGGATTCCCGGCTGACTTTCTGTTTCTGTGGTCCTCATACCTCATCCTCGGAACATAACGAGACAAACTTATTCGGCTAGAGCAATTATGTAGTAATAGTAAACGAGCCATAGGAGAATTAAAGACGCCCTAACTGTATATACTAGAAGTTTGTAACTGAACAAGACCAGATCTCTTGTCTATCGTCACCAATGCAAAAAAAACATAAGTAGATTTTTAATGTACAGACGTGACAGAGATCCAGTGCCTGAGATGTGACCTCACGCCCTGACCACCTCGAACGGTGCGGCTTCGGTTTGTGCTGTCACGCCAGTCTGATCAAGTGAAGCGAGCCCGATATGTCTAACATGTTCAGACAAAAGAGTATGGTTGATAAGCCGTAGATGGCGAGACATGCTCCATAGCAACCATTTTTGCAGCGCCTATTGAGCCTCCAATCAGTAAGGCATAATAAATCACTGAATAGACGAGTGGGCCTCGAACTCGACCAGTCACGCGTGGCAGACCGAGAGCATTGCAGAACGAGTGCACAATGACGCAGGACCATACGCTTCCTGTCTTGATGAATAGATAGGATGCAAGCCAACCAAAGATGGTGGTGTACCCAAACTGTACTAGAGAAACGACGCATGCCTCCACAAAATGCCCAGATCTGGTTCGACATCGTTCATAGATATGGTGTACGTGGGCCAGACCGAAATATAGTGGTGTGTAGAAGATTATCTTTCCTATTGGCACAGCTGCAAAGAAGTGTAAAGGAATGATGCAGGCACGAAATACGAATTCTTCCGTCAAAGGCCCAGCGACATAATTTCTGATGCCAACCCAGGATCCCAGCGAATGGGTAACGTCCCTAAAGATGCTTATAGTACCGCCATCCGCGATCAAGTACTCGAAGAGTGGCCCAGCAAAGAGCGTTGCTGTTGTGCTGACAGAGTATAGAATGCCAGCAAATGGGACATTCAGCCCAAGAATCTTCCTTGTAGCGTCCAGCCAATTGACGTTTTCGGCTTTTCCAATTGTCACGACAAGGATGGCACACAAAGCAGAAGCCAGTGTCACGAGTGTCATCCTCGTTTTGATCACCTTCGGGTGGTCCTTTGTCATAGTGCCACTAGGCCTACCGTTCGGGTGTAGATACAGCACTGTAACGTACACCAATGTACAGAGAATGCTGACCAAAATCGCATATTGGGTCGAAATCAGTTTCAGAGGTATGAGCAGCATCGCAAATTAGTAGCACGTATTCGCTGTCCTTGGTCGTTCTTCAATTTGGACCACGACGCACACCCTCGATCTTTAATGCTCGACCTGTGCTGTCACCCAATGAAGATGTTATTCCCTGCTTGAGACAGCCAAACTATCCAAGCAGACTAGCCAAATGGATTCATCAAAGGCGATTGTGTGAGCAGTAGCTGTAGTACCGTGGAAGGAGCAAGAAGTTGAATGACGCTCCCTGACAACGGTGGCTGATTGTGCGCACGAGGCTTGACTGATTTGGCGGCGGGAGAAGTTTCTTTCTTTAGACTCAACGCGCGACTCGTGAATTGAGGACCTTCCGTTGATGAGCATTCTACGTCCAGCTACAGATGTAAACTAAACAAAGGAAATTCGTATCCGGACTCAAAAACACAGCATCTCGAAGATAGTTTCCTCGATCCGATCAAGAAAGCCGCACTGCTACTGTGGCACAAGGTCTATCTTCGTTGCATTCTGAGGCATCCCAGAAATAGCACATGAATCAAGATGGCCTGAGATCTCCTCTAGCAGAAAGGAAGTTCATGAATATCGCGACACCTCCTCCACCGTCTGTGTCTGCCGACGCGAAGAAATCGCGTCCAAAGTCCCTGGCATTCAATTTCGATAGCGTCACAGCTAGTCCCCCTTCAAAAACTACCCCTGTACCTCAACGTCGCCGCGGGCACCATCATAAACACTCACTTTCACATCAATTCTTCCTTCCACCGGTTCAGAGAGCACCTCTCGCACTACCAGCTTCACTTCCGATTCCAACATGGCGAGAGGTGATCAAGTCCAGCACGACAGACCAATGCCTACAACTCCTATGGGCAAGCTTCCACCTGATGATCGGGTTTGGCATCGTTAAGTACAATGCAGCTTCGCTCGCGGTCAGCTCCTTGGCCAAGTGCATCACGTTCGATGCATTCGGGATCGCTAGTACTACCGCATTCGAAGTGCTTGAGCATTATCCGGTATGGACAAACAGTAGCATCAAACACCCATTCGGATTGAAACGCGCCGAAGTCATTGTCAGATTTGCATCCGCAGTCTATCTCACTTATTCAGGAGTAGAGCTCATTCGAGAAGTTGTCGAAAGACTCATCATTGGTGGCGGTCACGGTCATGGTCCTACAGATGAGGTACACATCGATCCTCATGCGTTGAATACAGATCTTATGCCTATCTCAATGATTGTAACGATTTTCATCACCATTCTTGCTGCGGTGATCTTTGGCAATCACTCGCAGCTGAGTCAGGTACTAGATCTGGAAGACTTTCCGCGACTGCTGAGAAACCCCTTCTATTTGCTCACTATTCTACCTGCAGTGGTCCTGCTTGCCATCACGCTCGGGGATATGCACTTACATGGATTCGTTGATCGGTCCATCGCAATGAGCATTGCTATTGCATTAATGTACATTGGCCTCGTTTTGACATTTCGTTTGGGCTCGATACTGCTCATGACATATCCCTCCAAGTCGGTCGCTGCTCTATTCACAGCGGTCGAAAATGATGATTCGGTAGCACATGTTGAGGGCAAAGTCTGGCAGGTCTGGACAGGTTTGGTTGTGGTTTCGTTGCGAGTCAGCGTGAGGGGTGGCGAGGCGGCCGAGAATAGGGTGCGAGAGCGCATTGTACGCTACACGCGAGACGTCTTAGGAGGAGGGTATGGCTCTGGCAAGTCAATTCGGTTCGAGGTCAAGGTAGAGTGTGAGCGCATTTGATGTCTTGATTCTAGCGACAGCATAGCGAACGTTTCACGACCAGTCAAGTACCAGTCAATCAGGTCTTATGAATTATCTTATTCCCCAAGCTCATACGTCACCTTTTGCAAAACCTTGGACAGGATTACATAGTCAGCAAAGACCTTCCGACCACGTAACAACGTAGGTTGGGGACTACTCGAGTCCACGGTATACCCCATTCTTTCGTAAAATTTCGTTGCTGCTTTATTGGCTACAAACGCTGTCAACATCGACTTGCACAGCCCTTGATTCAGAGCAAGTATCTCCACCAACTCCATCAAGCGCGTACCAATGCCATGTCCACGAATATTGGCCTCGAGTTGCACTTCATAACAGTAAATGACGGCTTCATCCTCCTCGTCAACGACTTGAAAAGACACAAACCCGAGTAAGGGTGGCTCTTGAGCTCCTTTACCCCGGACGAGGAGGAATCTAGCGGCTTCGTCATTCATTTCTCTAGTCTTGCGTGTCTCACTCCATCCCCAACTACTCTTCTCATACAGTGCCTTCAAATTCGTTCTGACCAGTGAACAGCACGCTTTTTTGTCAGATGTGCTTATGTCTCGGGAGGTGTGAACTTCCAAAATATAGTCAGGGTAGGATCTTTCAAACTCCTCGAGCTTCTTGCTGAAGTGTTGAGTCCGTATCAGCTCGGCCGGGCTCTTTTCATTGAAGGTCGTGATCTGGGCTTCGGCCTTTGCTCGCGTCATCTATAATTTCTATCTGAATTGACTACTGCTGAGTTCTAGCCGAACTGTCAGAAAATCACAATTGTTCAGCGTTTTCAAGGCTTTCCATGCTGACATCTGTTATATTCCATCGTTGTTTGCCAGATTATAGGTAGATACACTTGATCGATTTCCGCGGCATAAAACTTGAAGCGGATGAACTTTTGCGGAGCATTTCTGTTTATGATTGTGGCTGAGGCGTACGTCCAAACTCATATCTACCCGAGGCATTCAGCCACAGCAACCTTCCACGGCTCTCCACAAGAGATGATTGATTGCAGCTGTCCTGACCCTGCAACATCAACCATGAGTCTCGCAGTACTTCAGACTCTTCTTCAACAACAATCTGCCTTTCATCGCCGTGATTCATCATGTCTGTCTCACCTGTCTCGGTATCGAATCATCCTATAGTCATCTCCAAGATTTCCGAACTGAGATCGAAGCAAAACAATGCAAAGACCGTACGACTACTCATCTCGGAAATCTCCGCGCTACTGGCATACGAAGCAACACATGAATCCCTTCAAGTAGAATCCCTGTCAAAGTCAGAGACCCCAATCGGCGCCTCTTACGACTTACAAAGTATCGCACCGACCCGACTCTGCCTCGTGCCAGTCCTCCGATCAGGACTGGGCATGACGGACGCCTTTCAAGCACTTCTCCCAAGCACGACGGAAACGCACCACTTGGGACTCTTTCGTGAGGAAAACACGTTGAGTGCGGTAGAGTACTACAATAAACTGCCGCACCCGAAGCAATCCGGACACGTCCACACCGCATTCATCGTGGACCCGATCATTGCGACGGGAAATACGGCGTGCGCAGCGATCCAAATCATGAAAGAGTGGGGCGTCAAGAAGATTGTGTTTACGTGCGTGTTGGCCAGTAAGGTCGGCATCGAGAGGGTCAGGAAAGAGTGGCCTGAAGGTGTCTCGCTCATCGTCGGTTGCGTCGATGACAAGTTGAATGAGAAGGGGTATATCGTGCCTGGTGTGGGAGACGTCGGGGATAGATTGAATGAGACTGGTTACTGAGGTCGAGCATATCACTTCACCAGTACTAGTCGTATTCATCAAACTTAATTCTTATCATTATTATTCATCATCATTATTACTATTGCTTTATCGTGAGCTGTCGTTATAACTTTTCGTTTACACTGCCAAAGCCGGGATTTTGAAGCAGTACTTTTGGAACCGGTACGTGTCGTCCTCGGATGTAGTCCGCGAAACCCTTGCCCAGATTATCAAGAACCGGAGAGCTAGTCACGCCCCTGCCAAGGATTCCGTAGACGACAAAGTGGACTGCTTTGATGCCGGGAAACTCTACCCTCTCGAGCGAGTACTCTTCCCGCCAATCGTCGGCGATCAACTGCTTCATCCTGTCTAGAGTGAGGAACGACCTCAACCAGTCCCAATGAGCATCATCGCACTTTCCTGACGCGGCTCCTTTCGCTAATCGTGGAATGAATCCAATGTTGATGTTTCCTCCTTTGTCGCCTGAACGGGCAAGAACCACGGAACCTAATTCAGCTATGATACTGTCACCGAATGACTCCATCGACACTGCATTACGAGGATCATAAGAGTCCGGTACTGCTAGAACCTCAGTCTCTTTAGGTGGATCAATGTGTTTCTCTGAAGCAATGTTGCCATCGTTTGAGAAATGGGAGACTGTAAGATCTAGATCCGATTGCTTGTACAACCCAGGGTAGTACCCCAGAAAGGGTCGAGGGATAGCTTGTGCTGGATTCGTCATGATGGTCGAATGATAACCACTAAAGTGCTCCAGACCAAGGCTCATGTGACTTCTGATGACCGCTACGACGAGGTCTGGGCTTGGTGCTTGTATGAATATGCGAAGGAAGCAGGTCCCTGAGAACTGGGTCTTTGCGTCCTCTGTCGCGGTACCGTAGTCTTGTACCTCGTAAGCAATCAATTTGTCCCATAATGCAGCCTTCTTCAATCGAGTCGAAGTCTGATGTTTGAAGAGCGCAGATTTTGAGTTGCAATTTGATTGAGATCCCGTCATGGCAATCATGTACTCGCACTGGAATCCGTCGACCCAAAAGATGGCACATTTCGTAGTCGGTGGTGGTGCTGCCCCTTTGACGCCTTGCACTTGTACCCTGTTTGGTCCGATTTGAGTCATTGTGATATTGTCCAGCCGTGCCTTGACATCAGAGTTTAGATAGACACTCCCTTGTAATTCGTAGAGGAATTGACACGCAATAACCTCTACATTAACTAGTCCCGGCAGACTCTCTTGTTTCGTGAGCACTGCTGTGCCGTCATGAGCTATCTCAGCTATGGGGTAAGCGATTTCCGTCAAGTCGTCGTAGGGAAAGTCCTCAAATCCTGAGAAATTGCCGCCTGTGGAGTACCCTGGACACTTTAGTGTCTAATCTCACAAGATCACCATACTACCCACCTGAGCATTCGATCAGATGACCGGCCACTAAGGCTCCAGCTAGTGCGTCATAGTCCGAGTCCTTCCACCCATGCCACCAGGCAGCAAGGCCCATCACTGGCGAGGCATCGGCAACTCGTCCACACACGACGATATCGGCTCCATCATTCAAAGCTACAGTGATGGCTCTAGATCCGAGATAACAATTTGCAGATATAATCTCTCGTTTCTTCAAGTACTTTGCCTCAGACTTGGATGGATTCACTCCGACATTCTTGTTTTCTCCATCGAGATGTGGAAAGTCCTCTTGAGCGATCATGTCAATGACTTCTTGAGTGACATTGTCTCCCTCAACACATGCGACTTTGAGATTGTAACCCTGCTCTCTGATCCACTTTTGTATCTCTTGTGCAGCGCCTCGAGGGTTCAAAGCACCGCCGTTGGTCACCAGCTTGAGACGTCGCTCGTTGATCAGTGCCAACGTGTCCTTTGCGCCATCCATGAATCCCTGCTCCCATCCTGGATGTTTGCCTTGCTTGTAAGCGACCGAATTGATGGCTAGATTGAATTCGGCAAGGTAGTCACCAATAATGCTGCGTCGTTACCGGGATTTCGCAGCGAAACAGTAAGATCTTACGCGTCTACTGGTCCAGCTTCCGCATTGCGCTTCATGGCTGCCGGAGGGTCGCCGGCAAAGCCCGAGACTCCAACTATCCTAATGGCTCGTTTCGTCATGGTCGGTGGAAAAGGTTTCCTTCGAGTCGATTAGCTTCCGGGCAGACTGTCAACTCTGAGATGGAGTCCTTTCACGACCACCTGTGTCGAATAGATCTAGAAGGCTAAATGACATAATTGCTCTCAAGCTAGAAGGCAATTGCCGTGATGCTCAGGCGGAGAGATGGAATCGTGCCGAGTTGTGGGGAGAGGCACCCGAAACCTGGGGTCCGGGTATTAATTGATGAATGACCTCCAGAATTCTAGCAGCAGCAGAGCACCTGCAGCTGGACACTATCTCACATGCCTACCCTACTATGAGGCAGTCTACTTTGAACAATGCATTCACCTTCGCAGTGCAGCAGCACTTGCACAATCGTTACCACAGCTCTTCTGGGTCGTCAAGGCTTCACAAGTCAAGTGTCTGCAAGTACAGTATAGCTATCTTGGGATGTTTCGAGCCCATCAGTACTGCCAAACTACTCGGCCGTTCCCATCCGCATGATAGATCCGAGCCCGAGATTCGAGTAGCGAAAATTCAACTCCCTACACGGCCATGCAAATGTAAGAGTCATTTGACTGACTGACTGACTGCCAGATGCATGCGTCCAGTGTTGATACCGATGCACGGCCCAGGCAGCGCGGGCGGCACAAGATTAGCGAGGGAGAAGCTGGGCTGCGCAATCTAAACGTGCCAAAAGAGTGCTAACTAAGAGTTGCCCCACCTGAGCGCTTCCTGCCTGCCAAGTGTCAGACCCCATCTGACACAGCCTCAACCACCAATCGCAGGTAACTCTCGTTGCAAGCGACTGCTCAGACTGCCATTCGTGCCCAAACACAGGCAATTCACTGCCCTCGTCCCCAGTTTGGTAACACCCTGTCGTTATGGGTTGGACGGTAGGAGGAACCTTGGTGGTTAATCCCGCGGCTCAGGCGCAAGTGCATGACCCGGAGCCTTATCCAGGCTTGAGCTTGGACGAGGGAGTGCCATCATACCTGCAGCAGGTGCCTGTACGATGCGCAGCCTCCTCAGAGATCAGGCTGTAGGTAGTATCTACCTACTGTACCTACTGTACCTACTGTAGGGCTGCTGCTGCTGATGCTGATGGACCTTCATCCCATCCCATCCCATTCCATCCCATCCATGGTAATCTATCACCAGATGGCAATCACATGCTCTTCCTCTTCTGCTCAGACCTGTTTCAGTATAATTCTGCTCACCCACAACCAGTCACACGGAACTGTGCAGTGCAGTGCAGTGCAGCGCAGTGCAGCACCAATGAAGCGCTAGATTACTGCCTCCACGCGATGCTTAGTCCCACCAATGATGTGATTCAGGTAAACGGACGATCGCCTACAACTATAAAAACCATTGCATACCAAGAATGGGTCGCTGTCTACAATAGGCAAAAGAGTGAAGATGGCTCAATTCGGTGCTTAGGCTTTGTTTGTTGAACGACCTGGCCGGATCTCGGATCTTCTTGTCAAGGATGATCACATTCATCGCCCGAGAAGGTCGTATAGAGAAGCATAAGAAGAGGCTGCGCTCACTTCCCCTGGACATGTCAGACTCGATGAGCATTGAGGAGGGATTTGACTTACTGATGACTTTCGACGACTCCACCAGTGCTGCCTCAACCATGACGACAACGACAGAAACAACAAGAACAACTTCAACAACAGCTCCGACGGGTCGTGTCACAAAGGAACTAAAGAAACGACAGAAGAAGCCTTACACACATTCGGCATACGTGTGCGACAAGTGCCGAAAGTCCCATCGGAAGTGTACACATCCGCGCGCAAATCCGGCATCAGTCAGTACCACTTCAGCACATGGTGAGAAGATTCAGGCTAAATCTATGATCACGGACATCACTACCACAGCCCTTTCGCGGCCATCAATTTCGCGAGTGTTTACGAACGAAGTATCACAAGTGCCAATAACTTTCTTCATCGACAACATTAGCAACATCTTTGGATTCTCCACGGAATGTAAAGTACAGACAGAGTTCTGGCGAGGAGTCGTTCCGCAATTGAGCCACTCTTACCCACTACTTAGAGATGGCATTTCTGGTCTGTGTTATCTATTCGACGACTGTCCACGACCGCACAACATGACGCCTGCAGATGTGCTGATCCTCATTAGCAAGACTCTTAGCGGTTTGCAAGCTCAGCTGCAACAGTTTGAGACACTACGTTCAGCGGACAAGGCAGTCTCGATGATTGTCACAGCCTTCCTGGCCGCTGCGACTTTCTTTGGCCTTGGCTCAATAGAGGTCCTCAGATCACACATCAAAGGCATCCATGCCATTCTCACTTCGTCCTGGCCTGATTTGACAGCCGCCTCCTCCCCAGCGCGAACGATCTTGCTTGCCTCACGACCTCAAGTGTTTGTCTGCGACCAGACTCCAATCAGCCTCAAGCACATGTACTTGATCGAGCCCTTGCTTGCTTCGATGTCTTCGAGCGAACTACAAGATCCCGAAATCGTCCTTGGCAGTCTGATGCATCTCGTAGTGCTGACAAACAAGGCAATCATTGCACGAGAGGCTGCAAAAGACCGGGAGAAGAACACTCCAGCGACAGGTGTGCCTGAGCTTGGCGCTGAGACTTCGAGTGTTTCGTCGTTCCGAGAGCTTTGCGAGTATCGAATCGAGCAATATGTCCGACTTGGCCAATTCAGGGAAGGAAATCCTCGACAGCCTGAGGAGCTGTCTATGGCTATCAAGGAGGTCTTTGAGTATGCCACCCTCACTTTTCTGAAGAGAAGTGTCGGCATCGCTCAGCACAGTCCCTTGAGTAATCTGAAAGCGGACTCAGCCATGCTCAAGAGCTGCATCGAGGCTGTTCGCCGTATAGACTCCACTGTAGTCCTCAGCTGGCCTGAGATGGTGCTACAGGACATTGAGACCTGGACCACGGAAATGACCAGAGCTGTTTTGAACACAAACACGAAAGACATGGCCATCGTGCCAACGTATGTCTTGAAGTCAGGAGGACTGAAACCGTGGTCAAATCTAGACACATTCCTGTCGATGCCGTTGCAGGAAGTCCCATAGACCTGAATGAGGTAAACAGGATACCGTCAAGGGAGGGATGGACAGGATCATGAATGAGATTTTAGAAAGCACAGGTAGATAGATGTCTACTCACTATGAATGTTACCCGTTCTCATGTTTCGGCTGCTATCCGATCTAACGAAGACCTCGGCAGTTTCATGTTGCGGAAGGGACGTGGACGGATGGATGACTAGGGCTACGGATTTTGAGAGAATGCTCTTCCTCTGTTGTCTGGCCAATGTTGGCTTCAGGCGCGACTCGACTGCAGGAGGAGCAGAGATGGAAATGCTGGTGACAAGAAGATGCGGGTTCGTTGATCAGGGTCCTAAATTGGAATCCACCTGCCCACCTGAGCAGCGCCAGCGGATGGTCAAGGTTTGCGGGTATTTGGGCTGCAGCTCGCGTGGCTCTTTGTGTGGCACGCAGATTAGATTGCCAAACCCGCAGTTAATCACATGGATGGCGATGAATGGATGGACAATTCATTCCAGACCAGCTCTTTCGTGCATCCCAGGCCCCGGAGATCCCTTACAAGCGTCTGCCTGACTCCTGACCGGGTCGCAACCCGCAACGGGAATTTTGCTTGGTATCAAAGCTTGTAAATATTGTCAGTGATAGGGCGCATACCTGTTTGCGTGTCTCGACGACACAAGCGCCTCAAATCATTATTCCGAAGACTGCTGCGTACGTTTGAGCCAGTCAGCAGACGATGCTGACGCAGCGGCGCATGTTTCATGTAGATTAGCATCTCGAGAGACTGCTGATGCTTGTCCATTGCGCACATACACACAATCACAGAGCAGCAGCAGCAGCAGCAGCAGCAGCAGCAGCGGCAGCAGCAACGATCGATCTCTTCCGCCACTCAGACTCAGCGGGTCTACGGATGCCAGACGACCGAGACCGCGCGAGACCGCGGAAGCCGTACAGGTTGACCATCATTTACCGCGCCAACGTTGTTATGAGCGATAGATGAGCTACTTTGTCTGCCCTGACGTACTGTCTGTTTGCAAGTCTCCTCGATCGTTCGTCGTCTCAGGAAAGACTACATAAAGACCAGCATGTCCCTCCTTCAAGGACTCTTTTCTTGCATACTCGCCTTCGCTGAACATCCTTCAGTCTACACCCAACAACAGATCGTCAGTACCTGCCTATCAGAATCACCATGGGCGAGGACAATTACTTCAAATACATTCCAAATGAGACACTGATCTATATTTCTGCAGGCTGCTTTGCTGCTTCTTCGCTGTACTACAGTGTCCAAGTCTTTCGATTCAGAGCATGGTACTTTGTTCCCTTCTTGATTGGGTGCATCAGCGAGGCTGCAGGCTATGGAGCTAGGAGATACAGCGCTGAGCATGTAGACAAGCTCGGACCATACATTGGACAAGGACTTTTACTGCTCCTGCCACCAGCATTCTTTTCGGCGACGGTCTATATGATTCTCAAGAAGATCATCCTCTGTATGGACGCTCAAGAATACAGCAAGCTATCTACGAAATGGCTCACCAAGATCTTCGTCGCGGCAGACGTCTTTTCTCTTTTCTTACAGGCTGCAGGCGGTGGTCTTCAGGGAGCAAAGAAGAAGAATCTCACCAGTATCGGACAAGGAACCACCATCTTTGGTCTCGGCGTGCAAGTGGTCGCATTCACCGTCTTCTTATGGCTCACATGGCACTTTGCCTCTGCTATGCTCAAAGATCTCAATTCTCCTGCTTATACGTGTGCCGAAAAGGGGCAGGAACGATCATGGCGGGCACCATGGCGCCAGTGCATTTACGCTATCTATGTTTCGGGAGGACTCATACTCTTGCGATCAATCTACAGGATCGTCGAATATGCGATGGGACATGAGGGATATCTCATGGTTCATGAGGCATACTTCTACGCCTTGGATACGGTACCAATGTTCCTCACCACAGTGGTCTTTGTGATTGTCTTTCCTCCGGCATTGCTGAAGAGGCAAATCGAATTGAGTATCGTCAACACACACTCGAGTCGATCCGTGGCTGTCTAGTCGGGATGCATTGATGAACATGGCACGAGAAGAGGAAAACAGGAGATTATACAAAGCAGTAGCGTGACGAAATGAATAATAGAATACACTTGAATAATATACAGTCAACTTTGCAATATGCTTTTTGCTCCTATCAGAACTGGATGGTTTCGATGTGTCTTGAAAACTATTTATGCAATCATAAAGAAGATCTTCACATAGATTCATTCATATCAGGCAACCACATGAACAATTCCGTGTCTGCCGTGACCATCATGGCGGTCCTGGGATTAAAGGCGACGCAGAGCGGGTTGTCGAGTGCTCCGGCGGGAGTGATGTGAGCGGGCATCAAGGTCCTGTCATTCCGCACTTGTCCACCCAAGTCCCAGAAGACAAGACTATCGTCTCCACTACCAGACACGACATGCCTCCCGTCGGGCGTGAACGTCGCGTTGCCCGACGTTTGGTGGTCTTGGTGGATGGGTACGTGACCGGTCAAGCGGAACTTGATCTCACCACTAAACGCATCAAGAACGTAGTGCGCCTCCCCGTCGGTGCAGAGGATAATCAATTTGCCGTCATTGCTAAACTCGAGTCGGGTCCAGTTGGGCATGCGGGGCGGGTAACTGAATTTCTGGAGGAACGCGTCGTCCGTGATGCGCCATGTGGAAAAGGGCTCTTTGTCAAAGTTGCGGAGGTCGTAGAGCATTACTGACCCCGTGCCGTGCGACGTCACGCAAAAGATTGAGCCGGTGGGATCGAATGAGGCGAGAGAGGGGGCCGGTATGTGAAGCAGGCCGTGGCAGTTTGGAGAGTTGAGGTCCCATAGGCGGACGGTGTTGTCCCTTGATGCCGAGATGAAGTGGTCGTCTGATGGGCTGACTTCCAACGAAACCACCTTTTTAGTGTGGTCTTTGAAATATCGGATGAAGGAGTTGTCGTGCAGCGAGAGGAGACGCAAGGTATCGTTTTCCTTTGTCGATGCGTAGACTATATTTGATTTTTTGTGCGTGAACCTCGCCAAGTGCACACCGTACTTCTTGCTAAACAGGGTCTTTTCGTGTTTTCCTTCTTTGGCGTTGTATAGCTGGATGCTCTCGTCCTGGGCCGCAGTCACGAGAAATTCGCCGGTATCGTCAAAGTCCAGAGAGGTAATATGTGCTTTGGTGGGTGATTTGTTGAAGGACTTTGACGGTTTGAAGCGTGACAGTGTGTTGGTGTCCAGCTTGACCGTCGCAACTGATGAATGGGCCATACTGCGGCACCCCTCGATTGATGGTTGTCAATCACAAGTATAAGGTGAAGGGGTGGGATCGAAGGTTCAGAGAGGATCTGTTGTTGTTTATACAGCGGTATACGAACTTGGTAAAGGGCATCTGATGTAAACAAGAATATTGAAATAGTAGCTATAGTAGCAACTGACGAGATGGGAAGTGAAGGTGGAAGCTGAAGCCAAGAGCGGGAGGATCGGCTTGTGGCTTCAACTTTTCTGCCGGCGGGTTGAGTTACTTCATTGATTTCCAGTCTCTAATGGAAGGTAGCCTCACTCCAGAGAATGGGGAAGTTGCTCCATCTCACAATTCCTGTGTGCGTACCATGTGATGGCTCTATGCTTATATACTTTGACGACAGTTAGCTCCCTTGTAAGCTTGGTACCTTGCACCTTTCCATTCACAATCACACGCTCTTTCTCCCCGGCATGACGACCAAGTTTCAAGAGCAAAAGGCCACGCCAAAAGGTCTGTCGACAATGGGTGGATTCGTGAGTGGAGGCATGGCTGCTTGCTTTGCTGTAACGGTCACGAATCCCCTCGAAGTCGTCAAGACGAGGTTACAACTGCAAGGAGAATTAGCCTCTTCGGGTCAAGTCAAGAGGGTGTATACGAATGTGTTCCAGGCCTTGGGAGTCATCGGCAAGAACGAAGGGTTTCGAGGTCTGCAACGGGGCCTGCTTACGGCGGTATGGCAAGACCACGCTTCTAGCCGCTACTCTGACCTTGGTAGTATGTTTATCAGATCGCCTTGAATGGTTGTCGTCTTGGATTGTACGAGCCTATACGTCAGAACGCAAACAACATGCTATATGGCGACCGCAATAAACAGGTTGTGGCTGTCAATGTTTTATCAGGGGCAATCAGTGGTATCATGGGTGGAGTTCTTGGGTCCCCCTTCTTCCTTGTCAAGACCCGAATGCAAGCATACAGTCCAGTCTTTGCCGTGGGCACGCAGCACAACTATACGGGAGTCTTTGATGCTTTCAGGAAGATCATTGCGACCTCAGGATACCGGGGGCTAATGAAGGGAGCTGATGCTGCAATTCTGAGAACCGGCGCTGGTTCGAGTGTACAGCTTCCCATCTACAATGCGTCAAAGAGGTTCATCGAGAAGCATGACCTGATCAAGGAAGGACCTAGGAAGCATCTGGCTGCGTCTGCGGCATCTGGAGTGGGAGTGTGTTGCGTAATGGTATGTCGTGTCAGACTTGTCTGTGGAGAAACGCTAACACGGGCTAGCACATCTTCGACACCATATTGACCCGTTCGTACAATCAGCAGGGACAGACGCTGTACAAGAACCCCTTCGATTGCTTCGTGAAGATTGTCCGCACGGAAGGATTCTTCGCACTTTACAAAGGATTCTTTGCTCATCTGTTGAGGATAGGACCTCACAGTAAGTCGATACTACGAAGGAAAGTACAAGCACTGACTGGCTAGCAATTCTGACCCTGATGGCCTTGGAACAAACAAACAAATTCATGCTCGGACTGGAGTCACGAGTATGAGCTTCCCTTAGCATCCCGGTCGCACGACATACTGTACCATATTATGCATCTAAAAGTGCCAAGAGCAGAATTCTGTTGTTGATAGGCTTGTATATCTGATCATCCCGTACGACTATATAGAAGACTCTGTCGAGTCAAGAAAAGTGACTGAATTGTATCATTGGCAGGTTGATGATAGCAATAGCTATAGAAGCTCAAGACAGGAATGAAGGCCTGGGACCGAGTTGTTCAAGTGATCACGGTCGGTGATGATTGAAGTGGCTTGCATCTGCGGCATTTCTCTGCATTAGAAACTCAACTTCCATCACGCGCCTCGCGACTTCTACATGGCAAATAGACAATCTTCGGGTCACAAGAATATCTGCCTCCACAGACTAGCGCTGGGTGTCACCTTTGGACACGTATGATGTCCTTGACCAGCGATGGTCCACCATTCAAGAAGAGGAGATTTCTGGCGGAACCCATTGTCAAAGTAGAGCCGGTGGTGCCTCAATTTGCCGTACAATTCCGAGAATTTGTTGGTGAAGATGTCGATCAAGCGACTGTACTCGTCCTCCGAGAACTTACGAATGGGTCAGTTGAACAAGCTGTCAACATGTGGTTTGACGGGTCCTGGAAGCAAACTGAGCAAGGCCGTACCATGCTCAATGACCATAAATCTAGTGACTCAGTCAGTCCCAATGGTGTCTCAACTGCTCCTCATACCCTGACAGTCTCTTCCAAGAGCTCAAGTACTTCTCCTGATATCGTGACAGTCTCCAAAGTCTCTAGCAATCCTGTGCCGGTATGGAAACGACGATATCTCGGGAGCTTTGGTACTCAAGGTTACCTCACCTCGAGCACTTCACTTCATGCGGATCAAAAGCTCAAAATCACAAGACAAAGCTCACCTCCCATCGCGAAAAGCAAGACAAACAGCAAGACCTCCTCAAAGACCATCATCAACAGGCCCGGGCCAGATCCTCGAGCAAAGGCCAACTACATCACGCGCTTCTGCCTGGCCAGTGGTACGGAGATTGGACGATTAGAACAAGAATCAGCCATTATTGTCTCCACATTGATGGACCTCGAAATTTGTTTCTTCGAAGCTACTGTGATCTTTGCTCCAGAACGACCCCGAGTCGGCTCGAATGTAGATTTGATGGTGTCGTGCTACATGAGAAAAAATGCCATGCAATTGAAGCCCAGCCCATCGGCAGACCACGATTCACTTGACAACTCGACCGAGTCTGCTGAGGAGCGAATACTGAAGCTAAGAAGATTCTCACTCGTCAAGCTATTCGATCTCATTGGACTGAAGGCATGTCGCGGATCAGAATCGTCAAAAGAGGTTGCACAAATGGCCGAGGCATCAATTGATAACCCGCCACCAAAGACAACTTCCAAGACATCTGGTTCCGATGATGACGCTGAAGAGGGAGAGGAGTTGCAAGCAGATCAACTTGACACACTGTATTCGAAGGCCCAGACATTCGACCACAATATGCCTATGATGGAGCCGGCAGATACATTTCAATTCACCTTGAAACCATACCAGAAGCAGGCCCTCCATTGGATGGTGAATAAGGAGCGACACACAGCCGAGGATGCGCGAAAGGTCGAGTCAATGCATCCACTCTGGCAAGAGTATAGATTTCCTGCTGATCCAGACGACGCAAGTGAGGCTTGTTTCTACATGAACCCGTACTCGGGTGAGATGTCAATGTCCTTTCCACACGCGTTGGACGAATGTCGTGGTGGGATCCTCGCAGATGAGATGGGTCTCGGTAAGACAATTGAGATCCTCAGTCTGGTACATACGGCCAAGTTGGAGCGTCGTGAGATTGTTGAAGCACCGTCAAACACGAACGATTTACTGGGTGCTGGTACTCAACCATGTCACACCACTCTAGTAGTGGCTCCCTTGACACTCATTCAACAGTGGCACTCCGAAGCTGAGAATGCCTCGAAGGCCGGCACTTTGAAGACTTTGCTCTACTACGGCACGGAGAAGGCTGCAAACATAGCTCGTCTTTGCAGCGGTCCAAATGCTGCGAATGCTCCTGACCTCGTTATCACATCATATGGTGTAGTGCTCTCAGAGTACACAAAATATTTAGAGACCGGCAAACCTTCAGGATTGTTCTCCGTGGACTTCTATCGAGTGGTTTTAGACGAAGCTCACACAATCAAGAATCGTCAAGCTAAGACTTCGCGGGCTTGCTACAACATTAAAGCCAACAAGAGGTGGGCATTGACTGGAACCCCAATCGTGAACAAGCTTGAGGATTTGTACTCTCTAGTACACTATCTCGGCGTCGAGCCTTGGGGAGTCTACTCTTTCTGGCGCACTTTTATCACTTTACCTTTCGAGTCCAAGGAGTATATCAAAGCATTGGACGTGGTGCAGACTGTTCTTGAGCCATTAGTACTACGACGAACCAAGGATATGAAAGACATTGACGGAAAACCTATTGTCGATCTGCCGAGCAAGACAATTGAAATGGTTCACCTGGATCTTAGTGAGAACGAGCGAGACGTATACAATTTCATTAGTGCGCGAGCTCGACGTGAGTACAACCAGAACGCCATGGCTGGAACAGTGATGAAGAACTATACATACATCCTGAGTATGATTCTTAGGTTACGCCAAAGCTGTTGCGACCCTACACTAGTGAAACAAAAAGTGGATCAGTCAGAACTGGCTGCGGCGGAGGACGGCATTGATGCAAAAGAAGTGCCAGAGGAAGACCCGCTGCAAGATGTCGATTTGAGTGAGCTGATAAGCAAATTTCAGTCTGACTCTGCAAGTGGAGAGAAGGCGGCCACGAGTTATGGAGAATCGGTTTTGCAGCAAATTCGCGAAGGTGCTGAGAAAGAGTGTCCGATATGCACGGAAGAGCCTATCGAAGATCAGACAGTGACAAAGTGTTTTCACATGGCATGCAAAAACTGTCTTTTGGAACACATCAAGTTTCAAGAGTCTCGTGGCGAAAACCCCTTGTGTCATACATGTAGACAACCAGTCGCCATTCAGGACCTGTTGGAAGTCGTGAGACATGCTCCAGAGACCGAGGGAGGGCCAGAGCAAATCTTCCTTCGACCTGCTCAAAGGACACTCGGATCCACGAAAATTGATAGACTAGTCAAGTCGTTGCACGAGACACGACGAGTCGATCCTCGCATCAAGTCGGTCGTCTTTTCGCAATTCACGTCCTTCTTGGACATCATTCAACGCGCCTTGAGCCGTCAAAAGTTGCCTTTCTTAAGGCTAGATGGCGCGATGTCTCAGAAAGACCGAGCGGCTGTCCTTGAGAAATTCAGAGACACACCGGGAAACATGACTTTCATCATCTCACTCAAGGCGGGTGGTGTCGGGCTCAACTTGACTAATGCACATCACGTCTACATGCTCGACCCATGGTGGTCCTTTGCCATCGAATCTCAAGCAATCGATCGCATTCATCGGATGGGTCAGACGCGAGAAGTCAAGGTGTTTAGGTACATTGTGCGAAACAGTGTCGAGGAAAAGATGCTCAAGATTCAAGAACGGAAAAACTTTCTCGCTTCGTCGTTGGGCATGTCGAAGGAGGAAAAGAGGCGGGAGACATTGAAGGATATACAGACGTTATTTGAAGACTAATCTTGTACGTGAAGCATAGCGCGGAATGGCCGGACATGTAATTTGCATAGTAAAGTAGTGGCGAAATTGGCAATTATACATACGAAATTCTCACTTACTCAATTCATCAGGCGTAGTGCGTGAACTTGAAGACGCTCGACTCGCGATTGCATTGCAGGCAAGTAGTCTAGAACTATAACCTCTCTGACTTGTTTCAATACTTGTCAAACGTAATGACTTGTTCCGTGCCGTGGTGAAGGACACTATACTCGACGCAAAGCAGTTTCGGTCGTCTACCGCACAATCATACAAAGAGCACCGAAGCCGACACAGGACATCGGCCAGTCAGGACGAGCAAGACATGACACCAGTCTCCTCTCCCACCATCCAAGACCTCTTCAACAACCATGAAAAGCAAGACGAGTTGGTTCATCCACTAGACAGACACCGCCTCAGACGACGAAACAGGGATTCGGAAAAGTCGTTGTCGGGGTCTAGTTATACGTCCGCCTCCTCACTTTCTCCATGGACATTTTCCTTCCCACATCTGCCGTTTACACAGATACCGACCTCTTGTCCGGCTCCGGTGGACGACGCGAGACAAGTCATGGTGGGCGTGTTGAGTGCGGACGGCATCGTGGCACCATTCGAGGATGTCTCTTGTGTTCTCAAGTTTAAGGACTCTGATGTCATTTCAATCACGCAAGCGATTTGTTTGCCTGTCAATGAGACGGCTTGTCGTGTAGACTGGAATCAGTGGTACGGAAGGACAGTTTGGACGAGTAGATGTGTTTACTGATGACGGGTAGTCGCGTGGTGAAGACGAAGATGCAAAGTTTGCAGGTGTCGATTCACTCGGAGACCTTGTCGTGTTGCATCACGTCCGGAGAAATTTCGTTGAAGGATTTAGTGATGCCTTACTCTGGGTGGATGCAGCTCGATAACGGTGTTCGCATATTGTTGTCGTTGACTGATGTCAATAACAGACAATCAAAGCTTAGTTCCCGTCTGATGCGGAGACCGACTCTCGACCTCTCTAATGGGACGGTACAGCAAGGACCCGCTACTTGTGGTTATCCATTCTCGACACTCGATTCCTGGACTCCAGAGGTGCCTTTGCAGACATCGACCGCTACCTGCTGGTATCTTTCGCCGTCAGGAATGCATTCGACACCAGAGACCTTGAATGTCTCGCCGAGCGAAATCTGTCGTCCGGATGACGACACATTCGCTGAGTATGCGATGACGAGTAATTTTTGTGACCAAGCGCTGTATAGTAATGGTGTATTTTGTTGATGACGTTGGCGAGAGTCTTTCTACACAAAGAAGAACTTGATTATAGATGTGAACGACATTACCATATGCCTGCACGTCCCATGACTTGTTCAAATTGATGCTTGTCAATTCCACCAGCGTATGAACCGCCAGCTTCCTCAAGCATGTCCGTTAATTCTTGATCCTTTACAGTCTCACCCAACGTCTTGGCGATCCTTCTGAGATCATGAATCGTAATCTTGCCCGTGCCTCTCGGATCAAACAACTCAAAAGCTCTGTCAACTTCACTTTCTTTGTCTCGAGACGTCATTTTCAAGGCGACAACGTCCAAGAACATATCGAATGTGACGCCTGCAGAGTCCTGACTAGACACCAATTGGGTGAGATGGGAGGTAATCTGTCGAGACTCCTCCAGGGACGGTTCGAGACCTAGTGCTGACATTGCGCTTCTAACAGACGATACTTGGGTTGTAGCAGAATTGTTAGCCACGAGTTCAAATGCCTCTTTGATTTCGACAATGTCGGATTCATCCAAGTTGTGCTCTTTCGCTAGCTTCTTGTTTGTCCTTTTCAGTGGCATATCTAGCGATTGAAAAGCACGAACGTCATCAGTGGTGATTGAAGAAGTAAACAATTGTAGTCGCAAGATGTGCTAAGGCACGGCTCCACGAAATCGAGATTTTGGAGATTGGAATTGATTGAGAGAGATAGTATTCATGATGTCGTTAATGCTGTACTAAGGGGATAATCTACTTTTTGGTCTCTTTGACCTTGTAAACCAACTTTTGTGCGCTGACTTTTCCACTGGACATGTATTCAAATCCTTCATTCACTCCATCCAGACCACCTGAAATCACCTTGAGTGGAGCTTCTGTAATCTTTCCTTGCTCGAGCAAACTGGTCAATGTGGTGAACCATTCTTGTGCGAATTTCGCGTCTTGTGGTTGTGCTGGTATGTTGAAGGGACCATATTCAATCTTGAGTCCAGTCACTGTGTACGCGAATACATTGACGTACTCAACGTGGTCTGGCAGGTTCTCTGGCTTAGCCAATAGGAGGACAACTTTACCTCCTGTCTTCAAGCAGTTGGCTGACAGTGTCACAGTCTTCTGTTCCGAGATGCAATCTAGAGCATTTTCGCACGACTCATGAGTGTACTTCTTGATGCTATCAACAACATCGGAGGCATTGTAATCAAAACATTCTTGTGCACCAAGCTTCTTCAAATGATCAAAGTTCTTTGGGGAAGCTGTGGTGATCACCTTGTAGCCTGATAATGCAGCGAGCTGGATAGCTTGTTGTCCTACTGCTGAAGAACCTCCGTAGATGAGCACAAACTCATCATTCTTTTTGTTCTCGACTGGACCGCTGAGCTTGAGCTTCTGGTATAAAGCCAAGCAAGCGGTCATGTATGGGATCGGGTACGCTGCAGCCTGCTCAAAGGTGATTGAATCTGGTATGCGGAATACTTGATGGGGTTTTGTCACCAAGAATTCTGCGAATGCGCCGACATCCTTGAAAGCACCACCGTGCACAAAGCCTCCAACTCTGTCGCCTTTCTTGAAACCATGAGCATCATAGACCACGGTTCCAGCATAATCGCATCCTACTCCGCGATCCTCAGGAGTGATGTATGCGACATCTATCTTTATTAAATCTTTGCAAACTTCGAGAAACCTAATGCTTACGCTTCCAATCAGTAGGATCTACAGCCAGTCAGTCATCGTTATTACATGCAGGAAAGGTATACTCTGTCCAATTGCTTCGACCTCCACCAGTAAATCATCCTCGGCAGGTGCAGGGATCTGATAGTCGACCACAGCGGCTTTCTTGTCACTGACTGTGCGGAACGCTTTCATGGTAGACATAGTCAAAGGCATTCTTTCGGGATTGGCAGTATACAGAGCAGGTGTGTCCTTGAACACTTGTTATTGTGTACCAGCTGGGAACCTATCGAAGAGTTGTCACGACTTCTGGGAATGGAAGTGGAGAGCCTGGAAAGTTCCTGCGATGACGTTTGGGGTTGAAGGTTCAGGTTCTGCTGCTCCGCGACTCCCCGGACTTGGCGGCTTCATGATCACTGCGCGTGAGCACTCATTACAACTACCGAAATCCATTGAACCACAAATGAAATTCAAGATCACGCTCAGTCAATAGTGCTCATTATGAAATGATTATCTATACTGGCCTCGTAGTAAGTAGAGACGTACAAGATCTTTTGCAGTAGCGATGTCTCACTAGCCATAGAGCTCGTACTTGGCTCCTCAAGGGTCCATCTTGTATCGTGCTTTATTTTGGTGCCCAGCGTACCATACAGTCAATGTTGGACCATTGACTCCTGGCTAACCATATGAGAAGTAAAAAGTAGTCAAGCATCTTGAGAAGGACTCACGAACCTTGACTTTACAAGTATCAAGTCGTAGAATTTATCACAGCTTGCCTGTATTGCTCAGTACTTCATGGCCGGTGGTCGTCTTTGGCTCGTTCTCGTAGATCGGTACATCTCCGTCGAACCACCAATTTCTTTCTTCGCCCTCTCGCAAGAAGCTGCAGTCTCCATTGAGCTCGCATGTCCAGGCTTCCTGTCCAGATTTCCTGGTGTATTTTGACAGTGAACAAGTGCCTGTTTGTACGATCCTCTCTGGATCGTCTGTCAGGGCACGTCCTAGCGCGATCTATCCGTCAGTATCGTGCTTAAGCCGAAGCTCGGGTGAACTTACATTCGTTGCAGCATGCGTGCAAAGCAGTATAGCTTTGCACCCACTCTTCTCTGCGTCCTTAATGATGATCTCGATGGCCTTCCTCACCCTTTCGTGAATCTCTGCCATGGTCTCGCCCTTATTGCTCGGTATGATCGAGGGCAGGTAGTTCTCTTCTATTCTTGGAAAGAACTTTTTGAGGACTTCTATCGTGGCTGGGGAGGGATGTGTCGCTCTAGTCACTCCGTACCATTCTCCGATACCATTGTCGACGTGAATTGGCAGGTTCAAGGCTTCCGCGGTGTGATCTATCGTTTGTATACAACGATAGAACGGAGAACTGTATATCTTCTGGATTCGAGAGTCCAGACCTTTCAAGTGCTTGGCAAGTTCAATTGCCTGATCAACACCATGAGACGCGAGTGCTGGATCGGCATCAATGCCTGTTGGAGACGGAGACCATTTCGTGTTTTCCCAATTGCTGCGAAAGCCGTGCCGGGTGATATATATTGTCTCTAACATGAAAGGAAAGAGAGCCTAGTTGATGGCGATTGCTCTAGCCTTTGCTAGCCGGAGTCTGAGATGCAGCAGGCCTGTTGTTGTGGTGCAGGCGCGAGTTCGAAGGACAACTCTATGTCGTGCCGCAGCTAGAGTTTCACATGCTCCGGTGCTTCCAATTTCAGTCAGCGGCGCCAACGCCCAACATCCATTACCGTAGATAGAGCCACTGTCGCGATTATCAAAGCCCGCCGCATCCCTAGATTTCTTTAATTCTCCAGAAATGTTTCATCGGTGCCGACATCTGTCAGAGTAACACCGCTGCGCAGACGCGATTATCATTCAAGGATCTGCTTATTCGAGGCGAACATGAAGCCGAGATCGGCATTGAATCATGTTCAATGTATAATACATAACAGAAAAAAGTGCTTCAGCAAGAATGACGCGACTCGACGATTCAATTCGACCTCATCACAAGATTCCCAATCGAAGAAAATCCAATGGAAGCCTATACCGATCGGTCTTGGCATTGCTGTCGTTGGCGCGGTATGGTACAAGAAGAAATTCCAGGACCACTATGCAGTCGAGGCTCCAGGCCAAGAGAAAATACGACCTACTGGTCCTTGGCAAGTTTACGTACTTGAGACTTTGCCATTGCGAAGTATATCTCGCGTATGGGGAAGGTTCAATGAGATTGATTTGCCTGTCTTTTTGCGAGTCCCAGGTTACAAACTCTACTCTTGGCTTTTTGGTTGCGACCTCTCCGAAATGAAGGAGAAGGATCTGACCAAGTTTCGAAATCTAGCAGAGTTCTTCTATCGTGAGCTCGATGACAATATACGCCCTATAGATCAAGAAGCTACTATGGTCTCTCCAGCGGACGGAAAAGTTCTACATTTTGGACGAATCGAAGGCCGTCGAGTAGAACAGGTAAAGGGCATATCTTATTCTCTGGATGCGCTCCTGGGTGGTGAAAACAAGGGCGACCCACTCTCAATTGCATTCGACAGCGACGGTGACGCTCGCGTCAAGCAGGAAGAGGATTTTGCAGATATCAATGGCATCAACTACTCATTAGACGATCTTTTAGGAGCAGAAGGCGGACAAGATCAGGAGTCATCAGGCAAAGATGCTAGCGTTGCATCTGAGTACACGTTGACGAAGGCGAAGAACGTGGTGGAGATAGCATCTCAGGTCGCTGTGGAAGAGAGCAACGGGCGACGACTCAAAGAAGGCAACAGTTTGTTCTTCGCTGTGGTCTATCTGGCTCCAGGAGATTACCACCGATTTCATTCACCCACAAACTGGGTAGTCGAGAAACGAAGGCACTTTGCTGGAGAATTATTCAGTGTTTCTCCCTACATAGCTCGGCGTGTTGCTAATCTGTTTGTCTTGAATGAACGAGTGGTACTCTTCGGACGCTACCGGCACGGATTCATGTCAATGACGCCCGTTGGAGCGACCAATGTTGGCAGTATCAAGATTGCGTTCGACAAGGAATTGAAGACAAACACGTTAAATAGGGACAAACCGGAACACGGCTTTGTGGAAGCATCATATAAGAATTCAAGTCGCGTTCTAGGGGGACACCCATTGAAAGCAGGAGAGGAGATGGGTGGCTTCAGTCTGGGAAGTACAATTGTTCTTGTCTTTGAGGCGCCCAATAATTTTAAATTCACGGTAGAGGAGGGACAGAAGGTCAAAGTTGGCGAGTCTATCGGAAAATAGTCACTCGGTAAATCCGTTCTTCGATGGTCCAGTATCAGTAGAATTGGACGACCGCTGCATGTCTGGCATTTTATAATAGCATAAAAAACCTTAGCCACCATTATTTCAATGTATTTACTATGAGTCTGTATCAAAGCTCTAATTTCGCATGCGCTAGAAGGAAGCGGACTCGAACTCAAGAGCCGAATTTCTCTTGACCCGCAAAGTCAAGATCAGAAGACATGAGCTGGGTCCCGCTCATCGATAGAAATAGTATTCAAGAAGAGAGCTGGGCAAGGGACAATAATGCGTCCATGAGATGCCTTGGACCCGAAACACAATTTTCTCCCTTTGGGCAGGTATCCACAACCCTAGTATTTCTGACGGGTTTTATTTGTCTCCACGAACTACCGTGCGGTACCGTACTGTACATCCTGGGTGGAGGGGCTCTTTCCAGGTGTTTCGCTTCCGAGCTCGGGAGGTTGTCGCAACAGCCTTCCAAAGGTTGGAGCCTTAGAACTTTGGTACCACCCGCATGTGGAGTCAAAATTACCAAGCGCAGACACTTCCAAGGTTGAGCCATGCACTGAGCCTCTCGTGCTTATCGAGAGAGGCATACGCAAATCTATTGTTAACAACTGCGAATCAAGGTCTATTCCATCTTGTGACCTGTCGAAACCATCTACAAGCACCGGCATGAAGAGAGACTTGGATGTTCAGAATTCTATCAATGACCGCATCGCATCGGAGACGAAGGTATTGCATGATCGAAACAACAAGATCGCCTCTTTGAAGATGGTTCTGGCACTTCGATCAGCCAACTACTGGCGTGAATACGTTCTCACATTCTATTGGCTGTTCAAAACTTTCGAACAGGAAATCGACAGAATACGTACACATGGTGAAGGGCGTCTACGAGAAGTCTTTGACGCGGTACACGACCCAATACTAGCACGTACAGACAAGATTGAGCAGGATCTCTTGTTCTATTTCGACCAGGACAAATCAATTCTGGAACGTTGTCAGTCACAAGACGCGAAAGACTACATGGCACATGTTAGACACATTGCAACAGAGGAACCTATTCGTCTTCTCTCGTATGTCTCAGTAATGTACCTGGGACTCTTCGCTGGTGGACTCATTATTAAGTCCAAGATCGTGAAACAGACTGGCTTTTACCCTGCAAAGCACGGTCTTACACACGCTGAAGTGCTCGACAGGGGAACGAATATATTCAAATTCGATACTGACGACACAAACAGATTGAAGCAAACCCACCGGGCTCGCTTCGACAGAGTCTGTCTGGAATCTCTCACCGACACAGAAAAAGACCTAGTGGTGGACGAGGCGAAGAAGATCTTCATCAAGAACGAGCACTTGATTGGATCAGTGCAAGTCTCTAACGCTCTTATACTCTTGCTACGCACTTTCCAGATTCCTATCCTCTGTTTCCTCTTCTTCCTATGTGCCGTTCTCTACCTCCGGCGCTCTGGTCACATCTAGTTCAGATCATTCGACATTACAATCGATCTCGGGAGAAACTGGAGATGCCCAGGTGAAATCCAATTGTGGGTCATTATTGCCGATCGTTTGCGAAACGACTCCACTAATGCCGCTAACGCCCCTCTAGCTACAAGTATGTTACATTTCATCCCAGTGCTGATACTGTCTACATAAGAAGCTCGTTCCTGGATATCTGCTTGGCATGTCGAATGCCACTGAATCAGTTCTGGAATCCGTTGCTGGTGCTACGCAAGACTTTTCCCCAACGAAAAATATTTGTGCATTCCTCAATGCCTTCCATGTTTACGACTCCGACAGGTCTCGGTCAGTAGAAGCCAATCATTACTGTGCTCACCAGGCGAAGGATCTGAGGCAATGCCTAATCTATGATTCTTCCGAAAAATCTGCACGTCTAATTGGTGTTGAGTATATGATCCCGATAGCGCGCTTCGAAAAGCTGCCCGAAGAAGAGAAGAAATACTGGCATTCTCACGTCCACGAAGTCAAGTCAGGCTTGCTTCACATGCCTAAGCCCTCTGCAATTCCATCGACCGTCTGGGATGCTGCTGAGACGCGAGAGATGCTAGAAATAGTGGGGTGGATGGGAAAGTTCGTTAAGCTCCGCACGATCGAACTTCTTGCAGCTAACTTTGCAGGACGTATCATTTCTGGCAGACAGACCGCGGTGACGAACTACCTTTGGGACCTCCACAGCTCATGATGTCCATCCTCGAAGATGGTCAGATTCATTCGGATATTATCCAGGGTAGAGACGAAAGATTCGGCATCGATTCGGGAGAGAAGAAGGAACTACGCGAGCAGATACCTATCCCACGTATCCCCGTCGGGGCTGATGTTGGATTGATGAATTAGTGGTGTAAAGAATGTCTGTCGGAAGTGTATTGAGTGTGGTGTCTCAAGTTGAGTCTACAAACAATGTTGCTTCTTCGGTGAAACAGATGCCCAAAACAACGTTTCAGAACCAAAAGACAAGTATATAGCTACTGTCAAATTTCTTGCTTTACCACAAAAGTTCCGAAAACGTCAAATGGCAAGACGTTCTCACGGTCCTGTCTCCGTCATCATTCTCCTGGCTACGGTGTTCCTTCCACCACTGGGAGTCTTTCTTCTCGACGGTTGCGGACCTGAATTCATCATTGCCATTTGCCTAACAATACTTGGCTGGTTCCCTGGTGTCATTTATGCAGTATTCCTCTGGCTCAAAGCTGGTGGCTTCGCGGCTAGTGGCAGTGCTGAGGTGCGAGTAGACAAAGTCAAGCAGAGATGTGTTGATGTACAAACGAAGATAAAGGCAAAGAAAGCACAACGAACTGTCGCTGCCGCATCAGGCAGTGGTAAGCCAGCTGGACGTCAAGCTGCCGGTGAACCACCACAGCCGATTGCGAGAGTCATCGAAAGTGTCCTACAGGAGGCCGCTGAAGAAACACCAAATCCTGGCCTCGCTTCGAGACGGAAGCCCATGCGAAAGACTATGCGGGATTCCAAAAAACCACAAATGCCTTCTATTCAGGCTGTAGCAAGTTCAACGACTCCTTCATCTGCGGTAGTCGCCGCTCGTGCCGCGGCAGGAGCTACCTCAGCTGTCCCAAAAACAAGTGCTGGGACAGACTGTGTTCCAACAGAGACTGCAGATCAAAGTGCTACAAGGGTGGTGTTAGATAAGGCTACGGCGCAAGAAGCAGACATCCCAAGAGCATCTATTGCGCTAGGCCGAGTGCTGCAGACCGACGACGAAGCCAAAAGTGCTGTTCAGACATCCGTCACTGCAGAGACTTCAAAGGCCACGGCAGAATCAGCCCTCCGTGTGCCCGGTGGCTACGAAAGTCGACCTCAATCTGCTGCAGCGCCAGGCACACCAGGAGCCAGTGCTGTGGTCAATCCACAAATTAGCACCATACGAGCAGTCAAGGATGTGGAAGTCAAAGATGCATAGTGGGACAGGAGGACTTCCTCGCATCAGTCAAATGGTTCTGTCTGAAGACTTGGACCATCGCAAGCAGATATAATATGTAGCAGTTCACTTTTATTGGTTCGCATTTGTTTGATTGTGTTTTCATGCTTGAGATCAGTTCGTAACCAATCCGTTACACAGGTGATAGGGCGCAGCCCATCAGGTCTTGCACAAGCAAACCAAGGCTTGGTCATAGCCAGGCCGGCTGAAAAACTTGAGCTAGGCGAATCACCAAGGCTCCAGGGTGTCCTCGAAGCACGATTGCTAGGAAATGGTCGTGCAAGCTTGCGGAACACCACACGCCTGAGAAGGAAACCACCTGGGCAATTGGTGTGGGCGCAAGTCAGGCTGACATGAAAGGCGGATATCAGATCCGTCCACTGCGCCTTTCGCACGATGCAGATTCACCTGCACATGTGGACCACAGTGAGCCACGGCCGATCGGACAAATCTCCTGCCTGGGACGACAGTTGGATACGGCAAGTACAGCGCCCTGGCGTGAGCCCAGAGGTCTGCTCATGGTGAGCATGCTGCGCCCACTTTGAAGCATGAGTCTCACTCTTCTTTGCGCGGTCGCGTGCAGGAAAGAATCTTGGTAAGGACAAAAAAGGAATGGAAAAAAAAGAAAAAAGTGGTGTCGTTGTCCCACGCAAGCGCATCGAGGCGACGCCGAACGGCAATTGTAAGACAGAATTTATCAGGGGACTAAAGTGGGTTGTTTTATCACGGTGGACGTTGAGGATGATGATGATTATAAATCACGGATGATCATGATACTTAGGTCAGCTGTTGCATGCAGATCCTTGCTCAGAGATTCGCCTATGCATCTGCAGGAGAGAACGTCGATGTCGATCGAGGTCGCCAATAGAGTAATAGATACTGTAAGAGCAGCAGGTCGTACGGTAGCCCTGGAGAGTCTGACGGGAGCGGACGAATGGGAGTGATGGGAGGAGCGGGAGGAGGAATGATCAGATAGGGAATTTATGTGGCTGACTGTGGCTTTTGGTAAATGAATCTGATGAAAAGTGGGCGTTCAACCGCAGTCTTATCAGATTCCTTCCTGCGCACCACCACCACCACCCGCCAATCCACACGCCGGGCAATTTCTTTTTCCCTGCCTCCCTCTCACAGGATACTTCTCTGCTCTTCCGCACAGCCTGGTCCTCTGAAAATTCTCTTCGCGCCCGATATAAGACCTACACAACCTCTCACTTGACCTTCTTTCCCCTGGCCAAAGTAGCCTTGCAAGTGGAAAAGTCGATCCCTTCTGGAAGAGCGTAACACACCTGACGCTCACCATGGAGAACAATACATCACACGTCAAGAGTGACCCCGCCCATGTACACGCACGTCAAACGGCAGAACTCAACGATCAGAACAAGTTGCTAGACGACAAGTCTCCGGGAGTCAAGCGCGTGGAAGCTCTAGCTGCTTCGTACACAAATACTTCAGTGCTGGTCTTGCTAGCGTCCATCTTCCTCATGTCCTATGCTTACGACCTCGACGGCACGATCCGATACACTTATCAGACCTATGCCACCTCGAGCTTCAAGAACATCGGTCTGTTGTCGACCATCAACGTTCTCCGGTCCGTCATTGGCGCTGCATCACAGCCGACGTTTGCAAAGTTGGCGGATGTCTTTGGACGATTCGAATTGATCCTCTTCTCGCTGTTCTTCTTCGTCATTGGAACCATCGTCGAGGCCACTGCAAAGAACATTAACGCCTTTGCTGCTGGCGTGATATTGTACCAAATTGGATATTCTGGCATTTTGATTCTCAACATTGTCCTTATTGCCGACATGGTTTCACTCAGGTATCGAGTCCTGGCGACCTTTGTACCACTACTTCCATATCTTGTCAATGTCTGGATCTCCGGAAACGTGACAAGTTCAGTGCTTGGCAGAACATCATGGAACTGGGGTATCGGTATGTGGGCCATCATCTTACCAATCGTCACCCTTCCACTGATTCTCAACTTGTGGTGGGGAGGTCGCAAGGCCAAGAAGGCCGGAGTCCTCAAGGATCTCGCCAGTCCTTTCCATGGTCTCACATGGTGGCAGTCGGCTGTACAGGTATTCTGGCAGCTCGATGTAGTCGGAATCATCCTCATGATTGCTGTTTTTGCACTGCTTCTCGTGCCACTGACTCTCGCTGGAGGAGTCACTTCAACTTGGCGCAAGGCTCACATCATTGCTCCTCTCGTTGTCGGGTTCGTCACCATCCCAATCTTCATCATCTGGGAGCTCTACACCAAACATCCAGTCATTCCATTTAGACTTCTCACGGACCGAGGAGTTTGGGCTGCCCTTGGAGTAGCCATTTTGTTTGACTTTGCTTGGTACATGCAAGGCGACTATCTGTACACAGTCTTGATCGTCGCCTACGATCAATCCGTCCTATCGGCCACCAGAATCACCAGTCTGTACACTTTTGTTTCCACACTCACCGGTACTATTACCGGCATGGTCATTGCGCTCCCACGAGTACGAAGAGTCAAGCCATTCATCGTCTTTGGTACGGTAATGTGGCTCCCAGCATTCGGTATGCTCATCTACTTCAGAGGCGCTGGTAACGGATCAGTTGCAGGAGTCATTGGGGCTCAAGTTTTACTCGGCTTCGGTGCTGGTTTCTTCACGTATCCTACTTTGACTGCGATTCAAGCTGCTTCCAAGCACGAGCACATGGCTCTTGTCAGTGGTCTATATCTTGCCCTGTTTTACCTAGGAAGTGGTTTCGGCTCAGCTGTCTCTGGTGCCATGTACACCAACTTGCTTCCGGGACAATTGGCCACTCGTGTCGGTGCCGTCTCAGACAACACGACCCTGGCAGCCGCCATCTATGGTGATCCATACACCGTACTCGTGTCCTACCCGCTCGGCACTCCAGTCAGGGAAGCCGTTGTTGACTCTTACAAGCGTGTTCAAAGATTACTGTGTATAGTTGGAATCTGTCTTGTCGTTCCAATCATTGGATTCGCTCTATGTCTGAGGGATCCAAAGCTCATCTCAAAGCAAAGTATTCAGGAGGACAATGATAGCATTGCGACAAAGGAGTCCCTTGAGTCACGCTGAGTGTGTGACACAATCTAGCATGGTATCTATGGCATAGAAAACAGTAATTTATTCTTGGGTAATCTATAATATTGTATAAGAGCACAAACCCATATTCAATGAATGATCAACGAAGATTTGGTGGCAAAATTGATCGGCCAATACTCCACAATGTACCAAGTAAGTAGCACACGAGCTAATCAGTGCTGCATTTATCCCTGCTAGAATAGTACACTTCAATCAAGTCTATCAATCTGCATGAGCATGAAGACGACACCGGCGCGCTCTTGCGTGTCATGCTACACTTACGATGACTCGGCGAAAGGAACCACGCCAACACCATGTTGTGGTCGCTTCGTCTGCGGTCTTTGCGCACGACGTAATCCACGACTGGTGGAAACCTGCATCTTGTGCCAATTACCTATTCCCGAAGACTTGTCGGTGTCGGAGACATTGCCGGACTACGACGAGTACTTGCCCGGGTACCAACCAAATGAGGACGACACCCGTCACTCGACGTGTCCCTTCGAAAAAGGCCACTCGAGCTCGGAAAAGTCAGGGAATGGCACGACGGCCGGCAGTGTGGAAGGATATAAAGAATTAGGAGTCCAGCATTTCGTTCGCAAGGAAGACTCTGTTGCGTCCTTGTCGTTATCGTACAACGTTCCCGCGTCGACCATAAGGAAAGCGAACCACTTGTTTTCGGATACTTTGTTGCAGGGACGCTCTTTCATCGTGGTTCCCGGGGCGACAAAGTCATTGAGTGATCGGCCCGGCGAAGAGGACGTCAAGAAGGGAAAGTTGAAGCGGTTCATGGTTTCCGTCAAGTGTACCGACTATGATATGGCGAAAAGTGAGTACTTCTTCATGACGGGTTGCGATGGATCGATGATTGACTTGGTAGCGTATATGACTGATTGTGATTACTCCGTCGCTGAGGCCGTCGAGCGGTATCTAGCAGACAGTCAGTGGACGAGAGCCCATGCCAGAGACGTCAACCATACGGGACCATCAAGTCAGCGATGAGATTCCAGCATTTAGAGTGGGTTTGTGGATGGCTGAATGAATGAATGATAGAGTAGAGGCGATGTGGCAAGTTTCATGGATGATATGTAGATGATTGTGCATTACTGAGCTATTTACAGAAATCTGCCTCTTCGAGTCCTCTTTTGCCCACACATACTGGCACGCTGAGTCGTCAAGAGTACAACCAGGCCCGAAAATGTTTCCACCATGAAGAACGCTCTGACTGTCGAAAACACGCAGCAAAGAATGAACGTGCATCAACAGGGACCCGATACTCGCACCATGACCCAAGCCTTATTGCTCTTTCGATGCCCTTCACTTCTTCTAGTGTTCCCCTTGTCCAGAACAGATCGGAGAACGATGCCCGGGAGAGGTCATTTGGGGGTAGATGATGTTCCGTGATGAAGAGCAACACGCAGGCACATGCTTGGCTGAGAAAATGATCATGTACACCGACTACACGGGGAAACGGATCGGCCCATGTCTCGCAGTAGTGATCTAGAGTCGAGTCCGCTACGCTGTTGAAGAATCTAGTGGCCAAGACGCTAGACTTGAGAAAGGACAATAGAGTCGTTGGTGGTAGGTATCCGATGAGATGTGGCGCCAGATCAGTGTTGAGCAGGAATCTAATGCCTGACGAGCGTGCATTTGAAGAGGCGGTGAGCGTACGTGTCTGATCGGGTGTCGTGCAGTCAGATTCAGTCTCTCCTTTTCCCATCAATACTTGATCAATAGTCAGTGAAGAAAATCAAGGAACACTTGGATAGGTTTCCGTGACCCGTCATCGACAACAATTGAACGAATAGACCAGACAGAGACGGAACATGCGAGGTTTTCTGCGGAGATTGACCTCATGTGACATAGAGTGGACAATCAATTGAGTCCGCAAGTCGCTTCACCCTTGAGACAAACATTGCAAGAGTGGCTTGACTTGATCCGACTGGTGAACCAGGAAGTTTCAGAACAGTACTCGAGTGAACTAGGATAAGTAGCAATATTTTCCGTGTCTGTCCTAGCAGGTACGATGTCGCATGCTCCTCCAGTTTCGACTCATGTGCTTGAAGTATGTGTAGAAGTTCCCATATGGCTCGTTACAGATCAGTGCTTAGTGAATACAAGTGATCACCAACCACTGATCAGTGACCAAAAATCTATCGTACTCAATACGACAGGGAATACTGATCAGATCTCACGTGTGGGCGGGACTGCTCCCGCAGGACTGGTACGAATTCCACTTTGTGCAGGTCACCACTTTTTCAGGCACTGAGCGACAAACACAGACAGTTCTTCAATCATCGCTACTAGCAAAATCAAGAACTAATACACCGATAATGTTAGTCTCCAATACTGCGAAACATCCTTGAGCCACTCTCGATACGCCTCCATGCGTCAATGATTCTTGGATACCGCATCGAGAGCAAGGAGCTAGGAATGTTTGGCATACCCTAGTTCTTGAGCTTACGATCTGTAGTCAATATGGTTAGACAATCTGTACTCAACGACTGTCTCAACAACATCGTCAATGCTGAGAAAGCTGGAAAGCGCCAGGTCCTCATCCGACCTTCCTCGAAAGTCATCGTGAAGTTCTTGGAGGTTATGCAGAAGCATGGTGAGTCAAATTTTAATGAACTACCTATTGGGGAAAGCAGGGCGGAAGACGACAGTGTATCGAGAACAATCCGAGCGATAACTAGGCGCATACCCACCGCAAGGATGGTTACGGAATGTGTCTTTTAAAGTTTTCGGGATATCAAATCGCGTTCTCCGGGTCTACCTCTAATTATAGAGGATGACTATCATATTTCTCGATACATCTTCTTGTCTTCTGCTCTGTACCTTCGACGTAGTCATCGTATGCTTTGGAACATGTATTGACCTTTGCAGGTTACATTGGCGAGTTCGAGGAGGTCGATGACCACCGAGCTGGCAAAATTGTCATCCAGCTTAACGGACGACTCAACAAGTGTGGTGTCATCTCACCACGGTTCAACATTCAGTTGAAGGACATTGAGAAGTGGGTTACTCAGCTCCTGCCATCGCGTCAAGTCGGTTTCATGGTTCTCACCACCTCGCGAGGTATCATGTCACACGAGGAGGCTCGTGCCAAGAACACCGGAGGAAAAGTTTTGGGATTCTTCTACTAGACACCTTTTCTTCTTTTGATGACGATGATTGATACGAGGAAATCTATATAAACTTTCTTCGTAAGATTTCTAAGCATCTACTTGCATAGCGAATATCTTTCCATCACACCCGAATCACTGAACAATGCTATCTTTCTGCCATTTTAGCAAATTTGACTCATGAGCCCAGAACTCGTGAAAAAGAGCGGGTCTGACAACACAAACTTGGATTGACACGCAGACCAGTAAATCATACGGCAGATCAAATCTGTTGAACACCAGGCTCACAGGTAGCACTTGGCTGTTGTGAATGAAGGGTGAGTGATGATGGATGGGGGAGATGAATGAAGAGGGAGAGCTGAATGTGGCTGGGGAAGTGGACTGATCGCCCTGAATGGCAGGGGCTGATGTACTTTCTGGTGTTCCTGGCGGTGAAGTGCGGCATTTTCTCCTGATGATCGCCCATTCCGTCATCCTTCCCGTTCCCTGCCTGCAAACCTCTTCTCCACTTGAAAGTGCTTGTTCACGCCTGCTGCAGGGTGACACAGCCTTGCCTCACACGATTGCCCAGTCAACTCGACAAAGCTCTACACTCTTTGGGTTCCGCGATTCTGTTTTACTGTGGAAACTTTGCGAATTGACAACGATTGTTCGGAGGCAACGCTTCGCTAGATCGAATCTGGTGGCACAGAGTTTGGCTCTAGTCATTTCTTGATGAATGCACCTCAGAATATCCGTGACATCGAGAAGCGCTACGATCCGAGAGCTTCCGGGTTCGTAGACACCGACAGTGGATATGACGAGGGCGACTCGGTCGGAGCCAACGATCCATTTCATGGACTCTACGGAGTGCGCATGCACTGGTACTTTGCCATCATGTCAGTCCTGTGCCTAGTCCTGTACGACTGGTCATTTCAATGGTTCATCTCTGGCGCACCGTTATTGTGCTTTGTGCTTCTCTCAGGACGTCTGGGATGGCTTTCAGAGTCGCCAAAGTTGCTGATTGTGACGCTGTTCAACGTAAATGCGGCTTATGCACTGCTCAGCACCTCGTGGCTCTTTTATGACTTTTATGTAGTAACGTGCTATCCTGCGGTTTTCGTCCTCGCTATCTTGTCAAGTAGGCGGTTGCAGAGGATCGTGCGTCGGACTATGAGCTTTCTGCTCTCTGGCTTCAACTTTTATGAGGACAAGCTTGCCTTCTTTGACATCCCTGCAATAGACATTGACGATGGCGATGTGCCCTGTCTGCTCGTCATTCGAGGATTCACCTTTAGTTTGAGCACCATGACGTTCGTGGTTCACGGTGTTGAGGTTGGAGTAAAATTGAATGACGATATCGAGCTTGCCATACAAACAGATCGATTCACTTGGCGGATTTTTCGGGATATTAGCATCGGTGATGTTTATGGCAGTGTCAAGAGTTCTTTCAAACCCGATGAGTTGCCTCACCGAGACAATCTGCAGGACAACAGGAAAGCGGAAGAGGACATGACGGATGGCCAAAGACCAACGACGACCAGGGATCTGTCCAAGATGCAGGCTCACGGTGATGTCGATCGGGTGGCGAAAGAACGCTATGAAGCACGCCTACAGCACATAGAGAACACCAACACAGTCATCAAAGCTAGGAAACAAATTGGAGCTCGCATAACTAATGACAATGAAATCAAAGCTGCTATCGGTGCAACAATTTTCTCCGACAGATCTGTCCCCAACCCGCCAAAGCAGCAGATCAAGAGCAGCTATCTGAATAGTCTCATTCCGGGCTGGGTCATGGCGATTCTCAAAGGTGTGCCCGTACTGCTACGGCTGTTCCTCAACCCTATGTCATATAACCATCCCGTGCACTTTGACAGCGTTGTGCTTACGGGCTCTGGTGAGTATATCAACAAGATACTCGACACACAGTTCTTCAAGTACTATCCTCAGGAAAACAAGGAGATCCGCAAGCTGCATGAGGAGGTTAAGAAGTTCCTCGTCAATGGCAACTTTAGTGTGATATTGCCAAACATTCTCGGACTTGCATCAGTACCAATGCTCACTCAGTATGACATAGTCACCTTTGTCAAGGCTCCCAAAGTCTTGCTACTGCGCTCGAACCAGGAAGAAAACACGATGTCAACGGACGTGTTATCTGTCGATGAGGTGGCGGAAATCACTGGAATCGCGGCGACTTTTACTATACCATCCTATCTCTTACCCAATCACGAGCACTTGATACCTCCTCCACCCGAAGATCCATCGGAGGAAGATGCAGCACAGGTCAAGATGTCCATCATCGGATCTCTGCCCGGGAAATTCCACCCTGACATGGTTGAGTTTGCCATCAACGTGGTCAAGGCTTCGCAGGTCCTGTCGCTGCACAAACAAGCAAACAGCATGTCTACCGTCGTACATTCGGCTCTCGACTTTAGCCGGAGCGTGGGCAAGGCCACGGTGGAGCAGACGAAGAAGAAACTCGTGGAAGCGCACGTTGACGATGCATGGCTGCACAAGCTGATCATCAAGGGCTTCAATGCTCTGCGGACGGCGAAGGGAGATGCCGGGTACCAGATGGACTTGCCTGTGCCGCTGAAGGACTTGCGGGCGACTACATTCGTTGGACGCGCACCACTGCGGACGACACCGAACGAGTCTCGGAGGAGTTCGTTGATGTCGGCGTACTCGACGGGTTCTGATGGCATAACGACGGCATGACCAGACACTGACAAGGGCAGGAGACTGAGAGAAAAAGAGAGAGTAATGACGAATAATGACTGTAATTAATACGTGTACCACAATATTATAATATCCTCTACCATTTCCCAAAACCTCCAAAAGCACGTTGGATCGGAGTCATGTAAAAAACGTGCTTTGTGTCGCCATGCAGACCACCATTAGGGCTGAAATTCCACTGTCGCAATTGCTTCTCTCTTTGTCTAAGTTCCCCACCATTTCATGTCGTTCTTCGTAACTCCAGTCTTGTTTCGTCCTTGCGGGAGAATGTCTGGATTAATGGTCGGGATGTGACCATGTATGGGACTTGACATGCGAGAGTCCCAAGAGTGCGCAAAAGGCGCATCCCCTGTGATCGACCGAGGCAGTCTTTGACGATTTGGCCTGCTTGCGCTGTGGTCGAGGAGGGGAGGGAGGGGCGTGCAGTGGTTCCACTAGGCTTTGAATCTGACTTAGTGACGTGGTGCTCGATGAACGACTCCATGTCGCTTCGACCTGGATGACGGACAGAGAAGGGCGTATGAGTTCTGCTTTAAGCATGTCGGCTGGAATGTCCACTTGTTTCGTAGTATTGAGATTGATGGTGTGAGTGAAGATGAAGGAAGTGGACTGTCTTTAAAGGTCCGTCAGGGCATGACCATGATAGAGCCTGCGCCCAAGTGCCTTAACCTGTATTGGGAGATATCAAGAGTCCGCAGCGACGAGGAAAAGGTGATATAGGGGATCGTCGAGGCTACAAATAGAGCAAGTGTTCGTGTGCTGGGTTGTGCGGAGAGGGAAGGAGAGGGAAGAGTTGTAAGGGATTGATTGATTGCCGCTGGACGAAAACGACTCAATTGCCGTTTGTGGCTGTCAGAACTCGGATCCGCGGGAGGAAATCCTCAGTTTCTCAGTTTCTCCAGCCAAACTTCCACTGGAACAGCTGCTGCCAACGCCAGTTCCAAGATCCTCCCTTCCTTCCTTCCTTCCTTCAGCTGCTGTCTCGGATCACCCTAGGCCTCCTGACCTCTACCAAACTACTGTCGCAGTCAAACTATCCATACTGCTTCTATAGTCAATTCCTGAAGTAGCATGATGTTTACAATTGCAGTGACTAGCATATGCATGAGATTGCTGCAGCAGCAGCAGCAGCACCACCACCACCTGGGGGAAGAACGGTCGAGACTCTTACTCCAGCTGCTGGAGTCCTTTTCTGCCCCGGAAAATCTCGAGTTTGTGGAGGCGCAAACGCTTTCCTGTCAATCAGAAACTTCCGCTGCCTACAACCAATTGATCAATTGATCAATCAATCAATCCTCTCCTTCCTCCCTCCCTTCCCCCAAAGTTCCTCAGCGCCTGCAAGTCTCTTCCTCACGCGACCCTCGGCGAGGTCCATGCAGCTGCGACCATCCCGTCCGTCCGTCCGTGCTCGCGTGTACGGAACAATCCTCGTCCCCAACCTGCACACTCTTACTCGACATTGTGCGCAAAGGTCACCTGATGTCCTCGGCTCCGGCATTGACTTGGCACACTGACATGTGAACAACAACTGTGGATTATCAATAATCTGGATCGAGTTAATTTGTTTTGCGTGTAAGTTCTAAATGTAAACCCGAGCTGATCAGCTCGTGCATGCGCAGACACAGCAGCAGATGCATTTCAACGCTGCGCATGCAATCTGCCAAGAATAAGTCGTCTATGTCATGGACTTTATCCATTCAGGCTGGCTGTGATGATTCAATCACTCTATTCTTGAAAGTCCTGGCACTTCATCGTGGCATCATCCGCTTTGGAATACATGTCAGCCCTCGGTATTTTAAGCCTCGAGCTGTGCTTGTAGGCTCGGCTCTTGTCACCCACTTCAGCTGCTGGGCTTCACCGGGCAGGGCGATCGGAATGTTCTGCATTTGGCCTTTCCGAAGCTGTTCCCGAATTTGTCTCACAAGCACGCGCGCTTTCGACACTTTGGCAAACTTACCGGTACAACGTCTATACTGTAAAATGTTTGTTTCAAGGATATGTCTAGTGCATAAACATCAAATGACGGCAGCGTATGTCAAATGCACTCTAGACTTTCAGTCACCTCATCTAGATTGTGTGGTGCCTATCCACGAGGCTGCGCACGGGACGTTGCATGGCCAGTGACATCCGTCATCTTGTACAGCTATGGAGTGTCATGAGATTGTGTATTATTACCGTTGTACATTATTCATCATCATTGTAGTCATTGTCTCATATATCGCTTTGCAACGTTCTGTACGGCTTTTACATGTCTTGGTACCTGATCGCGGCATCATCTCGGTCGAGTTGTAGATACTAAGGGCCGCAATCAGCAGCAGCACGGAATTGGAATAATGTAGCAACATCCTCCATCAGGCTATTCTCATCAATCTGGCGCCATTGTTCGGATGGTAGAGTCTTACACATGGAATGCAACCTCCTCTCATACGTTGCAATTGACCTTCTTCGCCCTCGTTGATATGGTCCTGCCCCTCCATTGGCGCTCGGGAGATGGTCATGCCTGACATCGGCGTCGGCTGCGATGATGGTCCTAGTTCGATGTTCTCCATTATTATGAAACTTGTGGTGTAGTAATAGTGTCTGATTATTACCAAATATATGCTGTGCTAAAGATCTGTTCTTGAGAGGCAAGAGTGCGCTACCGTTGTGAAAGACGACTGCGCCACGATGACGAAGGTGCGCGGATAGAAATGCTAGCCGGGAGTGGAGTGCATCGCGTTCGTGCCCAAGCGAGCTGAATAATTTACTAGTTCTACTTGCGATATCATACTCAAAGAGAAAGTTGTCGACGATTTTGAGACAGCTTGATCTTCAAAATACCCTTCCTCATTGATACCATGTCAAGTATCAGGTGGAGACCGATCGAGAACAACCCTGAAGTATTGACCGAATTGAGTCATGCGCTTGGCCTCGACCCGTCTCTAGGATTTCACGACGTATACAGCTTAGACGACACTGATCTGTTGGCATTCGTGCCCCGTCCGGCATTAGCTCTAGTACTCGTCTTCCCAGTCACTGACTCGTATGAGAAGTTTAGACACCAAGACGATGATAGTCTTGAGCAAAGTAATGGTCTCAATGAAAAGGGAGTAGTCTGGCTCAAGCAAACCATTGGCAATGCGTGTGGGACGGTACTTTCTTCTATTGAACTGTATGCAGTGTACTGATTGTATAGATGGCGATCCTACACACAGTGTCGAACAACGAATCCAGGATCAGCGAAGACTCGGAGTTTGCTAAATTGCTCAAGGAAATCAAAACACAGGAGACATCAGACCGAATCAAGACAATTGAAGGATCGAAACTCGTCAGCTCTGCACATCAGTCTGTGGCTGAACAAGGGCAGTCTGCAGTCATCGAAGCGGATGAACGAGTCGATCTACACTTTGTCGCATTCATCAAGTCTGAGACCAATCAGCACCTTTACGAACTAGACGGTCGACGCAAGGGTCCAATAGATCACGGTCTGCTCAGCGATGATGAAGACATGCTATCCGAGAAGGCATTAAGTATCGTCAAGCAATTTGTCGCGAGGGCCAGTGATGCTGGAGATCTGAATTTCTCACTCTGTGCACTAGCTCCTAACTGAGCAGTGTCTCATACTTCAAACCGAGCCACACGCAAATCATGCAGGATCGAAGCGTCAGGCATACATAGCCTCGTGCTGACAAGTCTACCGAGCTCCGTCATCTGCGTGATTTGTGGTCAATTGCTAATCAGTTCTCCACAATCCACGAATCTTAGTGGCCATGGCAATCCTGTTTCCAGGAAGTCAACAACAACGCTAGAACGGAAAAAGCAATCTGTTCTTGTGTTCTTGTGGTCTCTTTCCAGGTGACAAAGAAATTCCCAGTGCCCGTCTTAAATTATCCATTGTCAGGAATGCCTTTGTTCGATAAGAAAGGGGCTATTCTAAATTAATATAAGGTTCGACTATCTGCCGCACAAATTCATCATACATCCACATTTCCAGAACCATCACGTTCTGGAGAGAACAAGAACATGCGTTCCTCAACCGATCGCGTTCGTCCATGGACCAGTCCAGATGCGAAAGTTTTAACACAAGCGTTTAGAAACGCAGATGTCAAAGGGGCTCTGGAATTCCGACAGGCACCAGTCTACACCACAAGCGCATTAGAGCTACTCGACGAAGACGACGAACTACCGTTCACTAGGCTTTTGGGCAGTGTTCGGACCTCGACTTCCGTGGATGAGTGTTTATGGCTCAATTGTAATGTGCCACAATCAACAGTAGTCTGTGGAGTACAAGGTTCAGGGAAGAGTTATACAACATCAGTTCTGCTCGAGAATTGTCTCGTCAATGACAGAAGAATAGGAGATAAGCCAGAGCCATGCAGTACTTTGGTCTTACACTATGACCGGGACTCCTCAATATACAGGCTACCATGCGAGGCTGCGTAAGTGTTAGGATGAATGTCGTCCTTGTAGCGGTGCTCATTCTCGATAGCTATCTTTCGAGCAAGATACCCGTCCTCGTTCTGGTGTCAAGTTCTAATCTGCCAATCATGCGCCACGTCTATTCTGGTATGAAAAATGTGAAAATTCTGCCCTTACTTTTTGACGACAGCGATCTTTCGTTTGATGTCATGTCAAAACTTATGGAACTTCAGGAAGGCGGAGAAAAGCCACTTTACATCAGTGTCATGCAGTCTTTACTACAGGAAGCACATGCAGAGTCCGAGGGCGGTGTGCTTGACTTTCTGAGATTTATCGCAATGTTGGAAGCAATAGAGGAATCTGACCCTCAACGCCCCTCGAGGAACAACAAGCTGAAATTGAACAGAAGTCAGAAGGAAATGTTGAACCAACGACTCAGGTTATTGAAAAGCATGTCTCTTACTCAACACGCGCATCGGCGTTCACTGGGCTATCAGAGCATCCTGGATCTAGAAGAAGCTCGTGGTTCTTGGTTCCGGCCTGGACAGCTGACCATCGTCGATCTGTCTGATCCATTCATTGACTCGAGTTATGCATGCACTCTTTTCGAGATATTGCTTACCATGTTCCAATCACGCAAAATCCCAGGTCCGAAAGTGTTGTGCCTTGACGAAGCCCGTAAGTCCTTGGGAGTTCGCCTCGCCCTCTCCACTGACCGTGCAGATAAATACATCGGCGAGACGCTTACACCTTCGCCATTGACGGAAAGCGTCCTGCACGCGGTCCGCTTGCAACGAGTAAGGATTGCACAGACAGTCACTATCCTACTCACAAAATTAGCACAATGGCATGCGAATCATACTATCCACACAAGAACCGATGATCGTTCCTCGGGCAGTACTTGACCTCAGCACAAATATTATTGTTCATCGGTTCTCTTCTCCAGCCTGGATCGAGCACTTGGCAAGACACATCTGTACCGAAGACGGAATCGCCAGGCTATTCGATATGATCACCAAGCTGGACGACGGAGAGGCCTTGGTTTTCTCGCCCACTGGACTCATGAATTGGAAGGGACAGGCCTCGAAAATGGGCCGCTCATTTGCCTTCACAAAGATTCGGAAACGAGTTACCGCAGATGGTGGCAATTCTGTCATGGCCACAAAATGAGTGATGTTCAGATATATTACACTCAGCTCTGGCCCAGCAGAAACAACCTTGATAGCTCCAATTATACTCAGACGGAAAGCGCCCTGTTCACGTCATATGGCTGTCTTTGTGCGTGCACACGAAGTAACCCCGGAGTGGCAATGCGATGCGTATCCCTTTGTTTATCTTGCCTTTGTCTAACCAGGTCGTTGAGTCATACATTCAGTGCGCTACATGTGCTAATTATGAGAAGGACTACAACTTCGCTAGCCCAGTGGACAAAGGAAAGTGCAGAGCTCTCCTACCTTGGTGTTCTGTGACTCGAACATAAAACACCGTAGATACGCACATTCGGAAATTCTACTGCTGTTCTCGCTAGCCCTTGGACGCACGAGAAGTCCCAAGCAGTATGTTGAGATGTTGCTTCCGTTCGATCCCACTCCATGCCAGCTTCAGTGAAGGAACACCATACTTGAAACTCATCCCGGCGACCAAAATTTCCTAAATTGAAGTTAATCAAAAACTTTGAGGATAATCCACTCATCTGTCTTCATCACTCCAAGAGTTTAATGCAAACACAATAGGCTATGGCTGCACCACCGAGAGTTACATTTGTACAAATGACACAACCATCTTCAAGCGGTACGGTTGGTGAATCGACTCCTCCAGCGGTTGACAACACCGACCGTCAAGGGAGCAAACAACATCCAATATTTAGGAGTCCCCCGGGTGCTGCACTGAAGATCCTTCCGACGTCGCTACTACCGAACGCTGCAGACCCTGCAAGACCGAAAGAGGCTCGGACATCTGGATCAAGTTGCATCACAGCACTCGACGAAGCTAAACCGTCCATCGCGCCTAGGACTTTAACACCTTGCAGAAAGCGCACTTTTGAAAATCAACCAAAATCCTCTGACCAGGGATGCGTCGAAAAGTTTGCTTTCAAGGTCGATTTCTCTCCTTTCAATTCTACCTTTGGAGGTATAAGCTCACAGAAGACTTCTACGACTACCCACACCTTGGATGAAGGTAGTGATTGGTCACCAAGTTTAATCAATCATAAGAGCGATGCACTTTCCGAAAACTCCATACTGGAACAGAAGGTCAATACAGCAATGCCAGGCAAGTTCACTTTTGCCCGTACCGTCTCCACTTTTGGTAGTGCAATATCCAGTTCGCCCAGCAATTCTTCCAGCACTTCCAACACTTTCGCGCATTTTCAAAATCTTGGATCGAGTATGCTGAACAGTACCTTCCAATTGAATAAAGGGCAATCTGCAAGATTTGTTTCCAGCCCAGGTACACAAGCCAATTCACAGTCTCCTCAATGTAATAGCGGCGCAATTGCAAGTGCTCGAAGCTTGCGCGGAACACGAAAGCTCCAAGTAGAGCTTCCATTTTATCAAAAGGACACTGCCGGTCTTGGAGACTTATATTTCCATTCCCTGACAGCTCATTCAACCTTCAGCCATATGTCTGCGGAGGAATTGCGACTCGAGGACTTGACGATTGCGCAAATCGCGACTGATCGACCCCTGCCTTGGGACAATCCAGAAATCTTTACATTAACCCAGAAATTCAAAACCAACATATCCAAGGGTATAGTAGATTTTCGACACGCTGCAATGTACACAACAAGCGCGATCAGAGCGAGAAGTGTTGCGGAGGATTTACCTTTCAGTAGATTACTGGGCACTGTACAGACTCCAAGTAAGAGTGAAGAATGTATGTGGCTCAACTGCAACGTCCCCCAATCTACAGTGATTTGCGGTGTTCAAGGCTCAGGCAAGAGCTACACAACTTCGGTACTGTTGGAAAATTGTCTGGTAGACGATGACAGAATCGGCGATGCCCCAGAATCGATGAGCTCACTTATCTTGCATTATGACAGAGACTCGTCTCTTGAAAAGCTACCATGTGAAGCAGCGTAAGTTGATATCCGCACCTTGTTGTACAATAGACTTATGCTCAGGTATCTCGCGAGTGCAGTTCCAGTTCTCGTCCTTGTGTCGAGCTCCAATTACACTACTATGGAACAGGTCTACTCCAAGATGACGAATGTCAAAGTGCTACCATTACTCTTTGGAAATAATGATCTCTCGTTTGACGTCATGACCAAGCTGATGGGACTGGAAGAGGGTGGAAACAAACCACTGTATATCAGTGTTATGCAATCCCTCTTGCAAGAAACACACGCAAAGTCGTCTACCGGTATCTTCAGCTTTTCGAGTTTCATAAATCAGCTCGAGAGTATTGAGGAGTATAATCCAAGACGGCCGAGTAACAGTGATGCTCTCAAGCTTAGCAGAGCTCAAAAGGAGTCGTTGACCCAACGACTGAAGCTGTTGAAGACCATGTCTCTCGCTCATCAAGCTGGTCGAGGACTCCTTGCCAATTCCAGTCAGGAAAAGCTGAAAGCAGCTCGTAAGCAGTGGTTCAAGCCAGGACAAATCACTATCGCGGATTTGTCTGATCCATTCTTCGATTCCGCGTTCGCATGTGGTCTCTTTGAGATTTTGCTGAACATTTTTCAGTCACAAAAAGTGTCGGGTCCGAAGCTTTTGTGTCTTGATGAAGCACGTAAGTCAAATGCACGAATCATACAGCCGTTTAATTGACCATTCAGACAAGTATATTCGCGACACCAAGTCTTCATTGACCGAAAGTGTCTTGCATTCGATTCGCCTGCAACGAGTAAGGAAGGCCACAAGGACCAGGGCGTATCACTAATGGTCACAGCACAACGGCATGCGAGTCATCTTGTCTACTCAAGAGCCCACGGTTGTGCCGAGTGCAATACTCGATCTCAGTACAAACATCATTATCCACAGATTCTCGTCCCCGGCTTGGATCACTCACTTGTCGAAACACATTTGCAGCGAGGAGAGTACAGACGAGCTCTTCGACCTCATTTCCACACTTGACAATGGAGAAGCTCTCATCTTCTCACCAACAGCTGTCATGAGCGAAGATGGCAAGCCCCGAAAAATGGGACGAACCTTCGCATTCACCAAGATGCGCAAGCGAGTCACGACTGACGGTGGTAATTCTGTGATGGCCGTTTGAGTGTCACAGTGTCTTGATCAGTGGGTCGAGATCAAGTCGCTATACAAAGGGATGTCCAGTACGCATAGTTTCATGATTGACAGAGCAAATACAAAGATTGTTTGAGAGGACCACCTTGCTTTGCACTCGCGTATTCCCTGTTTATGCCCGGCAATCAGCTCATGTGCTTGGTTTTGTGGCCGAGTGGCCGCTGAAACCTCAATTACCTCGAGGCGCACAATACGCCTCACCAAACTATCGGCTTGGCAATACTTGACATGACATCTTCCACTTCTCCTTTTCCATGACTCTGAGCAATTACACTACAGTCCTCTCGCACGACCATATCATACCCTCACAACCTTGCGAGTCGCGCGCAACTGACAACAATCTTCCTGCGGACAGGGGCAAAATCCGGGATGGCGCTCTCTCATTTCCTATACACCTTTACCGTAACGATACTCGTAATCGCCTCGATACTGTACTACTTTCGCGCCTTTTGCTCAGGTTGGTTGCCACGTCGGTACAGGGACACATTAGGACGATACATGGCCCTCCCGTCATTCGAGGGGGACATTGAATCTGGCCTGACGAGCGAGGACTTTGATTTATCGCACAACGTGGCGGAGGGGGACGATAGATATGGTCTGGATGGGCCCGGTCGTGCACAAGTCAAGCGCATCATGAGGAGCAAGGCATGTACTTTTGACCAGGCGCGTCTCATCCTGTTGCAGGATAAAATGAAGAGTGCGGGCATTGATCCGCAGACGGGACTTCCCAGAGACGCTAAATTCGTCTCGTTTTCGTGATGAAGGAGGGAGGGGCCGAACACGTTGCGTGTGGTGAGCGAAAGGTGTATTAGTAGAAAAGGCAGGCAAGCAAGCAAGGAGGGCTGATTGTACGATTAGAATGGTATGAATTCATTCACCAACTTTCGTCACACGCGTTAGTGTCGATTGTTTTTCGTCTACGAGCTCGCGCGCGTCGTCGCTTATGTGTCTGCTTACTTGTGCTTGCACTCGAGACGGGTGATTTGCGCCTTGGCCTTGACTGTTCATGATTGATACTTGGAGCGGTCGCAGTATGACGGCCTTCAAAGTTATCTGCCACGCTGTCATGTCCACAACATTTTTCTCCTCGACGCTTCTTGTTTGACCTTGACATGTCTTGCAAATTCTCCTCGACCGAATCATTCGCGGAACGCTTGTGGGGAGTCGCTAGCGCAAAGTCCGGCACCGCACCCTGCTCGTCTTCATCGTCTAATCGACGACGCTTCTGTTCACGAAGGTTTGTGGGAGAAAGCTGTGCCGGTATACGCTTAGTTGGACTTGACATGTGCTACCTGGATACGAAAGTGAACTTCATGTTGTAAGATTACTGCAGCGAGCGTCAATCGTACAACACATGTCACATCAACTTCAAGACAAAAGACGATATTCAGATGCACATGAGGCAGGAGGGTCGAGACACGAGGTGTCGAAGCGATGCAGGAGCTCACATATAACAGGAATAGCCACGGACCGTGGAAACATGTTTGGGTCGTAATATTGTGAATTTTTATATGGCTGCTATTCGCAGGTTGGGAGCATGTATGTAATTGTGCATGGTTCACAACCTGAAACAGACAGTTGTGATGCGATGAACTTAGGCCTTGGTACCACGGGTCTTCTTGGCTGGGGTGTCCTTCTTTGGCTGTGAAGCCAAGATGCAAGCGGAACCACGAGCAAGGGCCTCGAATCTAAGGTCGACTCTGTATCCCTTCTTGATGGTAGCGTTGTAGATGTTGTGACTGACACCCTTGGCGGACGAGTTTCGCAGGCTGGACTTGATCACAGTCTTGGCTGGCTTCGAGTCGTGGTCTGGCTTTGACTTGGTGTAAAGGGTGACTCCCTTGCCTGACTTGCTTGGCTGCACTCCAATGATTCGGTTGTTGGCAAGTCCACTGTACTTAGCGGTGTGCTTGTTGGTGAGGTTCATTGGCTCCCGTGAGAACATCTTCTCATTTGGTCGCTTGACAATGAAGGACGAGTTGTCCCTGATGCAGAGCCATAGGAGATCGTTAGAAAAGTTTGCAGGAGTGGCAACCATGATTAATATGCTTGTTGTTGTCAAGGTAGGAGGAAATCGACCAAGATATGCTTCCAGTATTGCACTCTGTACGGTATCTCAGTCTTGTTCGTATGAAAAGTGGGAGGAGTGTCGGGAGGAGTGCGAGTATACGGTACCAAGTTGTTAGCTCGAAAGCGGTGAGCGAGACTGCCCAAACTTGCACACTCCCCACAGTGAAGCCCGCCCTCGAGGGCAGGAGTTCTTAGGACCGCATGTGGCTACACACAACTGCTTATCGACATCGAATCTCATCGGGTTTCTTTCTGCTTGTGCTTGAAGTGCAGACTAGAAGGACTAGATGGCAAAGCCAAGAAGTCATGAGTATGGACCGTTCAGTAATGTTCTGCATGCAATTGTTCCATCAAGATGAATAGGTCACATAGCAATTCATACTTCTGAGATCTACTCTCGCAAACTTCAATGTTTGATCAATTACAAGACGATAGCAGTGAGATTGATTCGCACGTAACTCGATAGCATTGCTTGGTTGAAAAGACGATTGATATACAAAGACATCAGCAGTCTCAGACAATTCCTTGACATTCATCATGTGTTTATCTATCACTCGATCGAAGAGCAGTACGAAATGGGTTGTCAATCACATGCTGCATCGATATCATGTGATTCTGTGAAGGGCGGCTCACTGCAGCCTTCGATTGGCGCGCTCTCCGGAAAATTGAGTGCGGGAGCGGTCCTCCCCCATTCCAAGGTTGATGCCACCTGCCCAAGGTCGATCCATGGATGGCTCCTCTCCGTTCCGACTTTCCCCTCCATTTCGTGGGTCAGTATCGCAGTATGGTCAGCTCTCTCCACTGAACGACACACTGTGCCATCTCCCTCATCAGACTCAATCCTGGTTCATTCTCCACATATACACATACAAAGCGAATCATGAAGGCAGTAGTACTCGGAGCAGCTGGAGGAATCGGACAACCTAGTGCCCTATTGCTGAAGAACAGCCCATTGGTCACTGAATTGGCACTTTACGATGTCGTTGCAGCTCCTGGTGTAGCTGCCGATTTGTCACACATATCGACCCCAGCTAAGGTGACTGGATACCTTCCAGACAACGATGGGCTAAAGAAAGCCCTGACTGGAGCAGACATCGTCGTCTGTCCAGCAGGTCTTCCACGAAAACCTGGTATGACCCGAGACGACCTCTTCCAGAAGAATGCATCCATTGTGCAAACTCTGGCAGAGGGCTGTGCTCAGTACTGTCCAAAAGCCTTCTTCCTTATCATCTCAAATCCAGTCAACTCGACCGTGCCTATCTTTGCCGAGGTATTGAAAAAGCACAATGTCTTTGACCCAAAGAAGCTCTTTGGTGTTACGACATTGGATGTTGTTCGAGCAAAGACCTTTGTTGCTGAGATCACTGGCGGTTCGGCAACTGAATACGTTATTCCAGTGGTCGGTGGTCACTCAGGTATCACCATTGTGCCACTGATCTCACAAGCCAAGCCATCCGCTAGTATCGAGGGCGAGAAGCTTGATGCTCTTGTGCACCGAATTCAATTTGGAGGTGACGAGGTTGTTGCTGCCAAGGCTGGAGCTGGCTCGGCCACACTCTCTATGGCCTATGCTGGATTCCGTTTCGCAGAATTGATCATGAAGGCTGTCAAGGGCGAGAGTGGAATCGTCGAACCAACTTATATCCACCTTGACGGTGTACCGGGAGGTGACGCAGTGAAGAAAGAAGTCGACGGTGCCGAATACTTTTCATGCAATGTTGAGCTCGGCCCAGATGGAGTCAAGCAAGCTCACCCATATGGCCAAGTATGTCTTCAAGTGTGATTGAGTAATGGACTCCCGCTAACCATCACAGGTATCTGACTACGAAAAGAAGCTCATCGCCGCCTGTATCCCAGATCTCAAAACCAACATTGCGAAAGGTGTCGAATTTGTCAAGGGCTCTCCTGCTTCAAAGTTGTAATCCTCGGACGCCTCGCAAGTGTCCATGTTCTCCATATATTGTTCTGACGTTTCGATAGATAAGCACTTAGAGAGAATGACAATGCAATAAAGTTTTCATTGACATCAACGGCCCGCGCTAAAGGTGGACTACTCGTGGCATCATACCTGTCCCAACTTATGTTTCCTTCACTATAGTTTTTATCTGAAAAGTCACCCCTGGTGGACCACTCGGACATTCTGCGATGACCACACTATCCATTCCCAAATTTGCCAGTGCTCCACGAACGACTCCGCATGGGAACCACAGATATGCACTGTACTCTCTCCCGACTCCTGCCACACCTTTGCCCTTGTTGAGTGCCTCTTGACTAGGCTTGAGAATCGGATGATACGACATCTTACTGAACCACCTGAATTGATTATCCGTCAGGACGTAGACACCTTTATGATTCGTCTTGAGATTGTCGATTTGCTTATGATACAACAACATCCACAAGTCCTTGCAGACAAACTTGATGATGTCCAAGTGCTCGAATACCATGGGTCGATCTTTACTGAACCGCTCAATGAGTCCGTGACCGACGCGGTACCCTATACTTTCCAATTTCGACTCTAGTATTTCCGGTTCGGAGAGGTCGTCTTCGTCCGCACTCGAAGTAATGACTGTTTTCGGCTCTGATCGGGCTAGCATGGTGCGTTCCGTTAAGCGATGAGCCAGAGCAGTCATTTCAATCATGAGTAGTTCTTGTAGTGACGCATTGACGTAGTTTTGAATCGGTTGTGCGGCGTAAGGGTCTGCCATGGCAGATATGCTGGCCATTCCGGCTCTCTTCTACTCTATCTGAATGTTTTACGAGTATCAAATTCAGTAAAGAACTCAGGAAATCAATCAATATTGGATGCGTAGCTCACAAGAATGAGATGCATGAAAGCAAGATGTGGTGAATGATGTTGAATGAAAGTGGAACGGATTGAGGAGCCGAACACTTCAAGGCATATCACGACACATTTCGCGAAATCCATTATATATCATACGGTGAAAACATGTGTTTAAGTCTATTTCAATTGCGTGATCTCATTCCCCCCATACGTCCTTCGTGTAACTAGTCATGAAATGCAGTATCTATGTCTCTATTTGCTTGCTTCAGCTTTCTTGGCCTCTCGTACTCGTCTCTCAGCTTCTGATTTCTGTGCTGCATGAGTGATTGCCCAACTGAACTCATAAGTCTTGACTCCATCTGCAAAGCTAGAGGCAATGAGACTCTGGTCCTTTTGCTCGATAGCGTCGATGAATGAGTCGATTTCAGTAAAGTATGGATCATCCTCCGGGAAAGTGTATGTCTCTTCCTTGTCATCACCAGGAGATCGTACGTACAGTCGTGGCTGATCATATGGATCGACCAGTCGCAGCTGGTAGCCATCCGCGTAGACCTCGAGAGTCGTGTCATACTTTGTACCTTGCAATACTAGTCCATGAGTCAATGAGCCAAGAGCACCAGTGTCCTTGAATCTCCAGGTTGCCGATGTCATTCGATTGATTCTATCCTCTTCTGCGATCTTGGATTCGTCAATAGGCAGAGCAGACAACTTGCCTGCTGGATCGTCCCAAGCAACTGAATTTGCCTGTATCGACTCAAGGTCCACTTCACCGCCAAAGTATCTGCACAAATCGCAAAAGTGAGTTGCCTGTTCTACCACGGCACCGCCAGACTTCGAGAAAGTCCACCACTCTGGTTTCGCAATCTTGGCATAAGAACATACGTATCTGGCGATCACGGCAGACGTGACTTTACCTTCCATGAGCTCCTTCATCTTCTGAACAGCAGCAAGATATCTGAACATGTAGCCCACGGAAGCTATGGTGCCTTGTTTATCAAGAGCGTTCGCCACTGCCCAGCATTCCTCGGTCTTAGACATCGTCACTGGCTTCTCAACAAAGAGTGCAACGTCAGGCAAGGCCTTCGTCAGTTGCAATTCGACGTCTTTGCCGGGCTGAGTAGAACCATGATATTGTGGGGGTGAACCAACAATGACAGCCCTTGGCTTGTCTTCCTCCTTGAGGTCGGCAAGATAAGCCTCGATTGTGTCATATTCCTTGGTGTCCTTATAAGCTCTTTCCACGAAGGACTCCCTCTTATTCCTGAGAACTCTCTCACGATTGGCTTTGCTTGGGTCAATCAAGGCAGTGACTAATAATCTTGTGCCAAGTTTGCTGACTGCTGTTAGTATGCGCACTCATAGAGCATCACATTCTTACTTCTCAATTCGGAAGGAGTGGTTCCAAGGACCTTCATCAGTCCCAAAATTGATACCACCAGCACCGACAATTGCTACACGGAATACCGGACCGGGTGCAGGTGGTTCCACTCGTGAAATTGACATCTGCCTTGTAGGCTTTCGCACCGGTTTCTTGAACGTCTATCGAATCAATCATTAAACACACAACATTGTCTCAGCTCAAACCTTCATTGGGCTCACTGTCTCGCTCATGTTGACTGCTTTCTGGAGAATTGAGATGTTTTGTATCCTGAGGGTTCAGAAGGGCGGCTTTAAGATGGACAGGTAATGTCAAGCACTCAAACAATTCACAGAGTATCCTTTTGCATCTATGACGGCGATAGTGGAAAGGAGATCCGTGGCAGCGGCTAAAATGTCAAAATACGGCAGAGCCACGCGCTCCCACCCGTGCGCTTCCCTCAGCTGCAGGAGCAGCCCTGGAGGATGGAAGTGATCATCCTCAACGCCGAGCACCAGATCCTCAGCGACGCTCATGATCATTCCACCAACACGAAGTCTTCCATCGCTCATCACGTCCGTTCGATTCCGCAACAGGACACTGCGTACAACTGAAGCTAGTCGCGCTCAATCCGCGAGAGCCCAAAACACAGAACGGTCGTGACCATACCCGCCATCAGAACACATGACATGTATGACCTCGCTTGTGTGATGGGCCAGATCAGGGGTCTGGAAAATTAAGCGGCGCGCAACCATAGAAGCACTAAGTTGTTCACTACAGTACTATGCAGCCACTGTTTGAGCTTCTTATTTAGTTCTTTCGGCTGCATCAAGTCATGGACGATGTTCTGGAACATGTGCTAGAGCATATCGCATTCTCAGGAAACCTAGGACTTACTATAGATCAATTGTGGGAGTCGTTGACGCATTACTTTGAGAGACACAACATTGATCAAAACATTGATCAGTCCTATAAAGAACTGATCTGGAATCTTCTTATCGCCCGTAACGATGTTATACCAGGGACAAGAGAATCAGACACTAAGGGCGTGTCTAAAGTCATGCCGCTCAAGGATGAGGGATATGATCGAGGTCTAGATCATGTACAGAATCAGCATGGCCATAGAATTGTGGTCTTCACAACCGAAGAACGACAATGGTTCGCGCTTACTGGTCGAGCGATAGACTATAAATCCGTAAGCCTCCCATCCGACAAGAATATAGACTAAAGTCAAGATCCCCAACATGGTGTTCGTGTGCTTATCTGCGATATCCAGCTCGAAGGAGAAGGGCATTACATTGATGGACCTATACAGGCAGACGGGTCAGGACAAAAGAAGTGCACCAGCACGTTGTAAAAAGCTTCAAGCTCAAGGACTCGTGTATGACTTCTCGCATCGAATTCCTTATGCTGACAGGCCTTCAGTAAAGGATACCCAATTCTCTCGGGAGGCACGAATACAACCTTGTATGTTCATTATCGCTTCCTTGCTGAGAATGCACTCTATAGAGAGCAGCAACCAGATTTTGGTGGAAAGTCTCGAGCACTTGATCTTCACCTCGTCCGCAAAGGAATTTCGGACTTGCTCGGCGGCAGCACTAGTCGCATTCTGAAGATTCGGGACTGTTGTATTCTAATGAAAATGACATCCGCCCAGACGGACCCATGGACCCAGCGTAGATTCTATACGCAGCTACATGCCATGAGAAATGCTGGATACGTAAGACTCATCCGGGTGCCAGGCAAGTATTCTGGAGATCTTATCGCATGTGTTGAGCTGCTCAAAGACTATACTGATACAGACATCAGTTTGGAAAAGAATGAGCGACAAGCTGATAATGCTTTGCAGCACGCTGTTGCGGGAGAGGACGAGCTCGTTAACGAACAGGACGAGGACTTCTCCAAAATAGATCCAGGAGAAGAGCTTGATTTGACGGCCATTCAGCACAACGAGCCAAGCTCATCTACTCAACACTTGTCAATAAACAAAGATCAGGTTCTAGAGCTAACCATCCAGCAGACCGTGACTGCCGCTGGACGTGCTGGTCTTTCTGGACCAGAACTTCGCCGCAAGATTGTTGGAGATTATTGGAGTCGCCCTTTCGACGAGAACATAAAGCGGCTGTGTCCAACATCGGACATTGCAACGCAGCCACCGCTCTATTCTCATCTCGCCATCGCTCCAGCTATCGAGGAAACAGTTGGGCGTACTCGACAGTACAGATATTTCTCATTGTCCTTAGCTCCACAGTCTCATGGTCACACTGCGAATCACAGCACCAATGTCAACGAAGGTGCAATCGCAGCAGGTAGTGAGAACGTGACGGAGCACTTTAACCCATTGCATAAGTCCGAAGCACAGAAAAGAAAACATGATCAAGTAAGTCATGAATTGCTACCGAGTCAGGCAAACAATGATACGACGGACCTGTCAGTGACGATATCTGATGGGACTGGTTACATGCACGACAAGACAATTCGCACTCAACTTCCCACCAAGCGTGGTCGTCTGCAATATGCTGATTATATAGATGAGCAAGCTACGGCACCTACAACTGAGTCGCCTCAAGACGGAAGCACTGTCGACGCCGCTACACCAGAGTTGCCACAATCTTCGAACAGCCAGAGCAATCCTCGAAGAGGTCCTTACTCGAAACGGGATCTCCTCCGCAAGAAGACGTTGAACAGCACCGCTATGCGTCGTCGGTCTCTTGTCATGACAATAATTACACAAGCCGGAGGGATAATTGTCTTAGATCGTGAATTTTTGTTGGAGTACGACAGATTGTTGTTTGAAGACGCAGGAATTCGTCAGACGACTGATCGTTCGACCTTGAAGAAGACCTTGGATGAACTCGTTTCGGAAGGTCAAATACAGTCGACGACTCGCATGCTGTCGAATCACACGGGCAGAACAACGAACAGGCGAGACATATATTTTATGCACGGTATCGATCCGGAAGGAGCACAGGTGATTGACTTCATTGATGAACTCAAGCTCAAGGAGGCTTCAAAGAAGCAAGTCTTCACCCCACATAAAGTTCTCGAAATTGCTGCACGTCCTGAAATGGACATTATACCCACAGTCGCGCAAGCCAATCGAAATAGGTCAACTCTTGGCCCCTCGAATTTGACACCTAGTGAAGTTGCGCAATTGAGAGTCCGACTAACGGAGAAGGATTCAACAAGTTCACCAAGCTTGCCGGCTCAGTGGTTCGCTGGCGATCGTCGTCTATTTACACTCAAAGAACTTCGTGAGCAGAGAAGTGAGCGGATATTGCTTGAAAAGAAAGCACTCGAGGACTTGAAGAGTGTTAGGTCAAATCGAAGCAATGTTCAGCGACCTAAACTTCAAAGGCCACCTCACCAACGACCGGCACCCGCAAACTTACCGAGCGAATATGATTTGCTTGAGCAAGAAGAACTGGGCCCGTCCATAGAGGACGAGCATACTTCAGATGAGGAAATAGCTCCGCACGAGAAACCGAAACGTTGTACTCGAAGAGCTCCAGGACCTGCTAGAAACTCTAAAAAGGTTATATCGAAGAGAGCGGACAGATTTGCCGACCAAGAAAGCTTGTCTGCAATCAACAATGCTCCTTCTGAGCCGCTATCACGACGACCGCGTTATCAGTTCAGCGATGCTGAAGACGATGCCATCATCAGAGCGGCCAATATAAGCATGATCTTCTTCTCCAAATCCAGTCTCCAGGCAAAGATCGACTGGGACGTGACAAATCTAGTGCTACCACACAGAACACACGATGATTGCAAAAGGAGATATGCAACGATCAGAAATCGTCATAAGCATAAAGTCGTTCAAAATTTCATACACAGCGACACCTTCGCGCAGCTCTATAACGAGGCAGTGGCGAAAGGGACATTACAAGCACTGCCAAGTACTCCAAGTGCTCGCGATCGACCACTCTGCGATGTCACATCTGTAGTAGAGTTTTCTCGACACTTCGATCCTGAGAGGAGGTTAGCTTTCAGTGAGCCCCTGCCTCCCACTATACAAGAGCTCAATCGTGACTTTCGAGTCAAATGCTGCTCCGAGGAACAAATTACACCTTATTGGACGGACGCTTTCTTTATTGGCAGCTCGAACACGGTGAAAAGGAACATTCTAGCGGAAAATTCATTCTGTGTTCTGCAGGAGGATGAACCACCAGAGTCTGACACAAGAGTAGCACATTGTAGAGCCATGATGAAATCACTGTTACTTACTCCCGAGGCAGATTACGATGCAAAGGCAGCGGAGAAGGCCATGGCTACTCTTGCTACAGAAGAAGAGACCGAACGGCTTTTGCTAGAAATGATTGAAGACTCCTTGGTGGTGGGAGCCAAAGGTAATGAGCAGCGAGTCCTACCTGGACGAAACTATCAATTGTCGGATCGATTCTTCCAAAAGTTCCGAAGTCCAATTACGAACAACACATTGAAGCTTGCAGACGAGTTTGACGATCTCCTTAAAGACTCCTTCCAAGACGCGAAATCTGTGTTGTACCCACAACTGGCCAACAATGGGACTTCAGCTGCTACTATTGAACTCGCCATCAGGGGAAATTTGAATCTCGATCAAGGGGAAAAGAATTGGGGTGAACATGGCTTGATTCGAGATTACTCTGTTCGACAGATAGAAGGCCAGCTGCTTGACTTTGACATCATCTTAGTCAAGGGCACACGACCATGGCCAAGCCATGAGCAAGCTAGAAAAATCACTGGCTCGACTGATGTTCCATGCTTCTGGGTCGACATTCATGGGAAATTGATGCCCGATGTTTATCGAAAGGCCTTGACTGTGGTGCTTGGTATGATTATCATTAGAGGGCAGATCAGCGAAGGTGAACTCTTCCGACAGAGCAAACCAGTGTTTGAGAAACACGAGTTGCGAAAGTGCTTGGAAGAGTTGACGGAAGGGAAATTTATTGAGGAGCATGACGGTTTATTCACGGTGATGGAACGATATTATCAAGTAGCGAAGGCGGTTTAGTACAAAGCGTGGGCATAGGCATGGTCCGTCATTCGTGTCAGTAATTCGTGTAGCCATAGACAAATACTAGCTTTACAATGATGTTTTTGTGCTATGCGTGGTCTCGTGCTATTGTGATTCGAGCTAGTCTGAGTTTACTCCTCATCTTCCTTCTTCTCCTCGTCCTTCGATTCCTCTTCTTGTTCTGCTGCAGACTTATCTGCCTCTGGTGTGGCATCCTCCATCACGCTGCTCGAGGCATCTCCCTGTGGGCCGTCCTTCTCAGTTCCTCGCGAATTTCTTGGTTCAACAGTCTTGCTGCTCTTTGCACTAGGGTTCTCACCCTCCTTGTTGACTGCAGGTACCATGTGCTTGGTCTCTGTATTGGACAGACCAGATTGCTTAGAACCGATGTCACCTCCATCAGGCTTGGTAGCACCATCTTCACGTCCGGCCTTGTCATCTCCACTGACAGCAGGTTTCGATGTGTTTTTTTTGGCTTGATCACGCTTTGATTGCGGAGATTGTTGCTGCTCCTTCGCTTGTGATCTAGAGTCTGGTCCGTGGTGCTCGTCGGGGATCGCATCCTCAGCCTCTTCAGGCTCCTTGTCAGTAATGCCAATCTCAGCTGCTTTTGCGTGGACGGCCTTGTGTGCCTGTGCCTTCTGTGCTGGTGGTGCAAGTAGATAACCCAGAGCTGGGACGGTCACTGCAATTGACGCAATCATCCAACGAGTATCTCCTCCCGCTGGAGCCGATGAACTACTGTGTCTCGTTTGACGAGCTGCGTTGACAACATGTCGCCTGGCTGATTGCAACAAGGGTCTGAACATCTTTGCTCTCTATACCAAGGCTTGATGCTTGAGATATAAATGTGTAGATAGTGATATCGTCCTTCACGGGGATGCTGCACTTAGATCCGCAGATGGTCATCGGAACCTTCCTCGGCTACTGCAATACGAGTCAATACGATGACTTGAGCCTCTCCACAATGGGCAACTTGAACATTTGTGAAGTGTGCATTCAACATTGCAAGGTAATCTGAAGTGTCCCACTCTCGTTACAGGTGGCCTACAGAACACAGTGGGACATTAGTCGCAGTGCAGACTTTTCTTTGATACTGGTCTAGAAATCCTGGGTTATCGGCTTAGACAGGGTCGCGAGCTGCGCTTGGGATGGAGCCTCCACCGAGCTACGAGTGGGATGAACTGGGGTCTGAAACATACTACCACAAGTTCGAGCTATACAAGCTATCATGGTCAGAGATTGACCTTTCGGAGGTCATACTCTCTGCTGCTCCATATGGTGGGGCTGTAGCAATTACCCGCGATGATGAGAAGTTCCAGAAGTATCGGGGTCAGTCACAATCAAAGAATGCTATCCAAGTGTTCAGCTCTGTGGGAGAGCTCTTGCGCGAGATTCGGTGGGAAGGTGTTTCAGTCAAAGCCCTTGGTTGGACCGATGAGGAGCGACTCTTGATTGTGTCCAAGGATGGCCTAGTGCGGTATTATGACCTTCTTGGTAACTTTAGCCAATTTAGCTTGACGAAGAATCCAGACGAAGGTGATGTTGTTGCATGCAAATTCTGGAATTCAGGGATGATTGCACAAATGTCTAACAATTCCTTCATCAAGGTCGACAATTATCGAGAGCCACGGCCACATCTGCTGATAAACACCCATCTTACTCTTGAATCGGTCATCCACAGTTGGACCATCACAGCTCCTGCTTTTACAGTTAGTCGACAGGCCGAGTGTTTGGTTTCACTAGACAAGACGATAATCTCACTTGATGGTGCCGATTCACAGAATCTCTCTGTTGACCATGGCCCGTTTACGCACCTGCAAAGTTCACCTAATGGGCAGTTTCTGGCATTGAGGACTACTGAAGGCAATATCTTGGTGGCCTCCTCGGATCTGCAACGCACTTTGACAGATTACGATGCTGGGGAGGACTTTGTACCTGATCAATTGTCGTGGTGCGGCAACGACGCTATCGCGGCCTCGGATGGAACGATCTTGACTATAATTGGGCCTTCCGGCGAAACATTGCGCTATGCGTATGATTCGTTCTTGCAATTGAGCACAGATGTGGATGGAGTCCGGATGTTCTCTTCGACCGTGTGTGACTTCCTAAGGAAGGTTCCTGACACGAGTGAACGGATTTTTGCACCAGGCTCAGCTAGTGCAGCGTCTATTCTGCTTGACGCCGTCGAACAATTGGAGCTGAAATCTGCAAAGGCAGACGAGAATATTCGACTCATACAGAGCTATCTTACAGAGGCTGTGGATGATTGTATCAAAGCCGCTGGAGAATCAGTCTCCGAGCATTGGCAGAAACAACTTCTTAGAGCTGCAACCTTTGGTAAAGGATTTTTGGACTTGTACAACAGCGATGAATTCGTGGACACCTGCGAGAGTTTACGCATCATGAATGCAGTGAAATACCATGATGTTGGCATACCCCTGACCATGGACCAGTACATTCGTATAACTCCTGAGGGTCTGATAGATCGACTGTTGCAGCGGAAACACCACTATTTAGCTTCTCGCATATGCGAATACCTCGGAATATCTGCAGACCACGTTTATGTGCACTGGGCTTGTCTGAAACTCCAGAACTCGGACGAGGAGGCGACAACAACCTGCGAAGCAATCGTTCGCAAATTAGGGTCCAAGAAGCAAATCTCGTACGAAAAGATTGCACGTACTGCTTTTGCAGATGGCCGAGTTGACTTAGCAACTCAATTGCTAGCGCATGAGCCTCGAGCCGGAGCACAAGTATCTTTACTATTGGACATGGATCAGGAAGAGGCAGCCCTTTCCAGAGCCATCACTAGCGGTGACCCTGATCTGTTAACATTTGTGGTCTTCCACATAAAGTCGAAGCACTCCTTAGCAACCTTCCTCCGCTTCATCAATGACAAACCAGCAGCCGTCGCGATAGCTTTGGATCACGCGCGAAAGCACGATAAGCAGTTTTTGAAGGATTACTATTACCAAGATGACAGCAAGGTCGAAGGCTCCGACGTTGTACTCATGGAAAGCTTAGTTGAGCATGATCGAGCGCAGCAATACACAAAGACTAAACTGGCAATGCGAATGGTCAGTGATACGAAAGACCACAATCTAGAAACACGTATGCTCGAGGACGCTGCAAGGCTGATACATCTCCAAGATTCCTTGACCAAAGAGCTTGGTACCTCTTTTGCTGGGACTTCTGTCAATGAATTGTTGTTGAAAGTGCTAGCCACAGGCAATCTTAGCAAAGCACAGAAGATTGCGTCGACGTTCAAGGTGTCTGATATGACCTTCACCTGGTTACAGCTTCAGTCGTTCGTCTCGTTACGCGATTGGTCGGCCTTGGAAAAATGGATCTTTCGCATGAAGAGCTCGCCCGTACCGTTCGAAGTGGTTGCCGGTCACGTACATTCTGCTGGAAACAAGAAACTTGCAGCCCAGATTGTCACCAAGTGCAACTCTTCGGCGTTGCGAATCGAGACTTATATGAAATTAGACGAACCGCTTTTGGCTGCTCGAGAAGCCTACAAAGTGAAAGACCTAGCTGCTCTGCAAGAGGCAAGTACGGTGATTAAAGATGGCGCGGAGCGCGGAGAAATAGATGATATGCTTAGACGACTGCAAGAGTCGAAGTAAAGTGTGATGGCAAAAATACAGTAGCGACGGCGAGCACTTGTTCACTTTTCATAGTATATACTATTGCAAGATATCAACAGGCCACTTACGAGGTGATTTTTTTAAGCTTTGAATAATGAAGTCGCAGCGCCGTGCTAGTCTTGCCGAGAAAGAACTTCTCCATCTCCGACCACTTCATCTTCTTGACTTCCTTGAGATACATGATGAGCCGGTCTTGGTCAGGCGTGTAACCTTTACTACCGTCTCCAGTATCTGCCGCAAGTTTGGCCAAGTCGTCGACGTTCATACCACGAAGGACTTTGTCGTGATGTAATCTGACAGCAGTCGCTGATCTACCTATCAAGTACGATGCGACTTGGCATTAGTCTCCATCAATGGCAAGAATCGGAACAAGTAGTACCTTCTTCCCAATTCATCCCAGATCCTCGCAATGACATTATCAGCAAGTCATCTGCTAGGGTGTATCCTCCTGCTTTACTTGGTGATGTGATTGTTGGGTATGCGCTCAAGCCGTCCTTAGCGAGCGCGGGTAGTTTTCTCTTTTTGCGAGGAGTTCTTGGTATTTCGGAGACAATGCCGATATCAGAGTCCGACATGCTCTTCTGCGTCTCAAAAGAGCTGAATAGAGAAGAGCAGAAGAGTGCAAACTTGGCAGAACTGCTCGTTGAACTCGAAAGGATTTAAACAGTCATCAGGACTGCAAGATCAAGTATCTGACTTTGGTTCCGACAAAGGATTCGACCAAACATAAACTTGTTTATATCTGCCATATTGCATAATTTATATTCGAATTTAATCCAGAACGCCCCCGATATTCAAAAAGTCTCGAATAATTTGACCAAATTGCCGTCCGGTTCTGGTCGAGCCGGTCCTCAAATATTTGAATGCATTCAACCCCAAGACATAAGCAAATTGCGTAATGGTTGGCCAGATGAGGAAATCTACTAGCGTGACTCGACATCCTGCAAAGTATGACCCATCGGTGCGTGCGAGCGCAGCGAGATATGTTTGTTCGTGGCGGAGGTCAGGTAGTGGTTGACCCGATGCCGTGGTTGGTCTCTTCTTCTCTGCCGACGGCTCAGGCAGTACCTCTGGATAATCCAGATTAGAGCTCGTGTCTAAGATGACAGGACGATCATCAGCGACAGTAGCTGGTGCAACTTGTGGGTTGTCCTCCAAGTGTGTATCTTCCACGATTGTGTTGAGTAAGACACCAGCAGCATCTGTCGCTGCTTGCTCGAGCCCTGACATCTCACTTAGTTTGCGTCAGAGTGGTGGAAGCCGCAACGATATAAGGGCGTTGGATACCGCTAGCGAGTATCTCTAGCCTCCGGATGTTAGTATGTTGCGGTTGTCCTTGATGCTGTGAAGGGGTTCTGGTTGTGAGGACATCCATGAATCTCGGGAAGTCATGAAACCTTCTCCACACTTCAGTCGCTGAATACTTTCCGACCAATACGAATTTTGATGCATGCTGCCCAGCTTGCAGTTGATCTTGGACCTGGACGCAATTCTTTCCAGCTACTTAGATATTATCGCGACCATTCCGTTCAGTATGTGCTTAATGCTTCTCGAGCAATCCTGAGCTCAAAATCTGAAGCTAGTGCTAAGTCAAAATGAAGATGTACGTAAGGATGGAGAACTGCATGATTCTAGGACACATCCTGGACCAATGAAAATAAGTCCGAGTCATATCTGCGGCCGAAGGATGCGCAATGGCTAGGCAATTTGCGAAGTACGAAGTGGGATTGCCAATGCATTTCTGTACGGCAATCGATCACAAGACCACCCTTGATTTACACGGCAGCAAATGACACGTTTTGTGTGAGGCCAATAGAGCACGCTTAGTCAGGATACTTCACGATTTCTTTTAAAATGCTGAAAGAGAATGTAAATCAGAGACCTTGAGCGGATCTGATTCTCCATTCATGCAATACAACAAGGATGCTCCGTCTGACCCTCGCCCGACCCCACTCCTGCTCAATGATGTCCTGGATGGTCTAGACGCAAGCTTTCGTCCCACCTTACAAAACCTGCAGGAGCAGGAGAAGACTGCGGTAATTGGATTTTGAGGAGTAGCGCCGAACGAGTTCCAAGCGATTGGTCCAAGCACACAAAAGTTGTCCAGCCACATCCCACGCGAATCACCTGCCACCCACTCCGAAGTCTCTCCGACGCAGTGACTCGGCCGCGAAGGCACAGAAGGCACAGGAAGTGAATGCACTTTAGTGTCTAAGGATCCAATCAAGAGCAGTGGCCATTTCTGAGGTACTAGAGAGTGTTGCTACTAGCCTCGCATAGGAGACGGATATAGCAAGCCTATCGTAAGGCCATCTAAGGTGGTGCACTCTTATGCGGGGTAGACTGTAGACGAGTTGTTCTGCACAAGCTCTTCTGTTTCACTTCCAGCACCGATGAAGCAGACTCTGGGACACCAGTGGATACAAGACGCGTCCGGGCTACAAATCACTTGTTCCCTGTGTGTCTGTTGGACATTTTCAATCAAGAGACACAATGTTCGTATTGCCACAACTTCATGCCAGCACTGGCGCTTTCTGGTTCGTCAGGTCAATGGCGGCACTCGCAGACATCAATCAAATCTCCAAGCCGGGACATGTCATTCGCGAAGAGAGGCCGGGCCGGTCGAATTTGCGGGCTGATGTCCTATTGGCGCAAGGAACTCTTGGGGTAGAAGCCAAGCCCTAGGAAGTGGGCTATTGCCTGACTCTCTCTGCCCCTCCAAGCAGACGCCTCAGAAATAAGGCCGTGGGGGTAGCAAAAGCCACGAAGTAAGATCCGGGGTCACAAAAACGTCTATATAAGCGTCCTGTTTCCTCGAGTAAAATGTAGTTCTCAGCATCATCTCAATTTTACATACAGACTCTCAGCAAGACATCGACTATGGCCGGTGGTGCAGGACCAATCGGTGTCAACACCAACACAAACTTCCTCCGTGGTCGACAACTCATATGGCCACTGTCCCTCGTCATCTCCCTCTTCTTCCTATGGGGCTTTTCTTATGGTTTGCTCGACGTGCTCAATAAGCACTTCCAGACTGTGCTCGACATCACCCGACTCGAGTCTACAGGACTCCAAGTCATGTACTTTGGTGGTGGTTACTTCTTCTGGTCTCCGGTCGCCGCTGAGGTGCTGAGACGACGAGGCTACAAGTTCACCATCATCATGGGTCTCTGTTTCTATGCCATTGGAGCCGTCTTCTTCTGGCCGACCGCTCACTTCACTTCCGCCGACCACAAGCTTTCCTCATATGGTGGATTCCTGGCATGCACTTTGGTCATTGCCTGTGGTCTCGCCACCCTCGAAACATCCGCAAACTCGTACGCCGTTGTCATCGGCGATCCAGCCTCTGCGTCCGCACGACTGCAGTTCTGCCAAAGTTGGAACGGAGTGGCAAGTTTCATTGGACCACTCATTGCCTCAAAGTTCTTCTTTACCGGTGAGAACCAAAACAATTTGACCAATGTCCAGTACGTCTACTTGGCCGTTGCTTGTGCTGGTGCAGCAGTCGCAGTCCTCTTTGCCTTCTCCAAACTGCCAGAAGTCTCTGAGCCGGTATTCGACGAGAACTGCAGTGATCTGCCAGATGTCGGCCCATTGCGAAAGCAGTACAACATGATGTTTGCGTTTGGCGCGCAGTTCTGTTACGTTGGTGCACAAGTCGCAATCGCATCCTTCTTCCTCAACTACGTCACCGAAAACTCGACCATCCCAACAAACACTGCGTCACAATACCTCTCTTACTCCCTCATCATCTTCACCGTCGGACGATTCTTTGCTACGGCACTCGCCACCATTTTCCAACCAGACTTTTTGTTGACGGTCTACTCCCTGATTGCCATCGTCATCAACTGCATCATCCTCGCCACGAAGGGCAAGGGCGGAGTCGGCGCACTCATGGCAATCTTCTTCCTCGAGTCTCCCATGTATCCAACCATCTTCACGCTCGGCACTGCGAATCTCGGAAGACACACTCGACGGGGTGCCGGCATTCTCGTCATGGGAGTCGCTGGTGGTGCCGTGTTTCCACCGATTCAGGGTGCCATTGCCGACAACGTCAGCACTCGAGTGTCGTACGTTGTTCCTCTGATTGGATTCATCTACGTGCTCGGATACGCCGCGTTCCACTGGACGAGAAGCGGACGACACGTCATGCGCGTCAAGGACGTTGCCGTCGTCAACACTGCACCAGTCACTCTGTCTGAGATGGAGAAGCCGGGCGTCGAGTCGTACGAAAAGAACAATGTTTCCGTCAATTACACCGAGCACGCATAGACGCTCCGAAGAGAAAAACATCTCAAACTTTTGTAGAATAGAATTTCATTGCCAATACATTCATTTGTGTCTCATGACTGCCGCTGTGTCTACCGGACCCACGCGCACCGTCGAATGAATCCCGCCATCATTCAAGCGGCGGACCAGGCCTTGCCAGTCAATAAATCATGAACCTGGACATACTTTTCCATCGTCCCGCTCACCACCTCGGGGGGCACAACGACGCCCTCCTTCTTGTCAATGTCATGGGAAGTGAGGTAATCCCTCAAATACTGCTTGTCGAAAGACGCCTGCGCGCGTCCGGGACAGTACGTGGCTGCCGGCCAGAACCTGGAAGAGTCCGGCGTGAGGACTTCATCGACCAAGACCATGACGCCGCGCTCATCTACGCCAAACTCAAACTTTGTATCCGCTATGATGATCCCTTTCGTGGCGGCGTAGTCTCTGGCCTCGACGTACAGTTGTACCGCCAGACTGGCCATGCGACTGGCCAAGTCGGCGCCAATCAGGGCAGGTACCTCGTCCGGATGAATATTCTCGTCGTGGTCGCCTTGGTCGGCCTTTGTCGAGGGCGTAAAGAGTGGTTCTGGGAACGGGTCTGATTCCCTCATGCCAGGCGGCACCGTACCGAGTCCGTGCACCGTTCCCGTCGCTTGGTATTCCTTCCACGCCGAGCCGGTGATGTATCCCCTCACAATCGCCTCTATCGGCAATATCCTCAACTTTTTGACGAGCATCGAGCGGCCGGAGAGTTGTGCGGCGTACGGATGGACACTCGCTGGCATGTCGTCGATGGTTGTCGTGATGAGGTGGTGCGGACACAGGTGAGCCAGTCGATTGAACCAAAACTCCGACAGGGCAGTCAAAATCTTGCCTTTGTCCGGTATGCCGTTCTTCATGATGACGTCGTACGCAGAGATGCGGTCCGTCGTGACAAAGAGGAGTCTGTCGTCGTCGATGGTGTAAATGTCCCTGACCTTGCCGCGCGCCAAGAACTGCAGGTCGGGCAGCTCGGTGTCTATCAGTGCCGTCTGTGTCTGTGCTGAGCCGTTTGTGACTGACTTGTCGCCGTCGGCACTCGTGCGGACCATGTTGATAAAGTACTCGTGCCATCGATTGTCCGTCGTCAATTCGGGGTGAAACGATGTTCCCAGGAAATTGCCTTGCCGTACCGCAACAATCATTTTTCTGCCTTCATGCTGCACCGTGGCCAAGACCTCACAGTCCTCGCCATAGACACCATCCTCATGGACCGCCGGTGCTCGGATAAAGACTGCGTGGAACGGTTCTCGGCCCAACACTGGCGACTCCATCTGTGCCTCGAAGGAATCGACCTGACGACCGAAATAGTTTCTCTCAATCTCGACATTCATGCCCTGCAATCTATACTGTCCCCCCTCCTTCTCCGACAACAGACCGCGGGCCGACGTCTTTTTGATTTTATTCGCGAGCAGGATGAAGCCGGCACAGGTACCAAACACCGGCCTGCCCCGTCGTTGCGTAAAGTCTCGCAACGTGTCCCCGAGATCGGAAGCAGCCAACCACTTTCCCTGGACCGTCGACTCCCCGCCCGGCAGAATCAGGCCATCCACGCCCTCCATGTCTTTCGTCTGCTTGACCTCCCGCGCGACCACGTTGGGGAATCTGTTGAGGAGGTCAATGTGTTCTGCGAATGCACCCTGCAGTGCCAACACGCCGATCGTGATGCTCGACATGATGTACTGAGCTGTGACGATGTAGATGCTCAAAACGACACGTCAAGCAGTGTTTTTATACATCCGTAGGCCTAGGCTATCGATGCATATGGATCCGGATGAAAAGTTGAGTCAAGATTGGTGCCAAAGATTGGCGGGTGTGGCGCCCTCAAAGACGGCTCGTCCCGAATTACGCTTTCACTTGCAGCACGACAATTCTCTAGATTGACCCGATCGATCGACATGACGTTGACAGCAGCAACGGCGGCCCTCATCCGGAGCAGAAATCATTCTGACACTGTTGGTAAAAGGGAGGAAGAAATTTTTCGTTTGTATATGTGTATATGTTCTATCGTGAGCGGTCGTCTAAAAATGTCCGTGTCTCGTCTATTTCGTGTCTATATGGGTGATATGCTACATGTCTATTTACATCATGAAAGTCATAGATGATTCATTGCTGTCTCACGTGATGGGCACTATTTGGCACGTATGCCAGCGCTCGATCGCTCACGAGAGTTGATGCTCGTCCTCGAAGACACCCTGTGCATGCTGCGGTTCGCACCCGAGCTTATCCTTCGCAGACTGGTGTCTAGGGCTTCCCGGGTCGAGCTGTTTCGTTGAGTCATTTGCGGTCGTTCCTGGGCCGGAGCCGTCAACGAGTAGCCCGTCCCCGTGACCAGTTTATAGACACCTCCGTCCTCAATCTCATCGTTGAATAGGACTTCGTCGTTTCTGTATATCGTGCCATCCGTTGTCGAGATGCCCTGTGCTTTGTACCCTGCCTTGAGGTAGAGCAAATGACGAAAGTTGTCTGCATGGTCTGTACACTTGTTGGACAGCTGGATGCTTGCCTTTCGCCCGAAACTCATCTTGATGGTGATGGTCTTGGTGACGAGGGGAATGGTGGGATAGTACACGAGTTCCTCAAAGTAGGCAGGTTTCAGATACCCAGTGACTTGTGCGTCCTTGTACCCTGGGAGGTGACGACCCTCAGTCGATGGCCTCGTATCGTTGTACATAGGCGGCGTGGCCAGACATTCGACATAGGAAGGCGTGTAGTCTTCATAGAGGACAAAGTACTCCTCATTACTCTTGATCGTGGCGTCCCGCATCAATTCTTCGTCATTCTTGTAGACCACATCACCGACCAAGATACCGACCGCTCCGTCACCCAACTTTTGCCGCAGAAATGAGGGAAGATGGGTGATGGCACTAGCTGCTGCCCGGTTGTTCGTGTACTTGTTGTACAAGAGACTGATCCGGAGCAATCGATTACGGCCCTTGAGGACGATCGAGTAGGCCGTGATGAGATTGACCGGCTTGTAGGTCGGTGCCAGGGCCAGGGAATTTGAGATTGTAGGGAGGGAAGGCATGTCGTGCTGGTACGGGGGAGGACGAAGAAGGGAGAGAAGACTGTCACTACGTCAGTTTGCCAGCTCAATCTGAATGGGCAGATTTCTGCAAGAACAATGTCTGGGCTAGTTTATCGTTTGGATGAGGGACTGTGGGAGGGTTGATTTAGAAGAGAAGAGAAGAGTACGCTGTAGCTGTAGGTGGCAGCTATAGTGCAATAGTGACACGGGAGGACGATAGCAGGAGGTCGACAGAGGGAGAGAGGTGAAGGAAAGGGAAGGGGAGGCAGATAAGGGCCGCTACCACTTGTTTTACTTGCAGTAGTGTGTGAGAGAGAGAGAGGGAGAGAGAGAGATGTTGAGTGGATCCACTCTCTAATCTTCATTCAATCCTTCCAACCTCAAAAGACTTCTTCTCTCCACGGGAGGGGAAACTCGGGGGAAGGGGAGGGAGGGAGGAGATTGATTGGCGGAAACCAATTTATCCGCTGGGAAGGAAGATTTGGTTCGTGATTGCTCGTGATTGCTGGTGATTGCTCGTGAATCAAGAAACTTCCCAGCCGATTTGCTCTTTCCATTGGCGGATTGGAACTCCAATCTGCAGACAGAAGCCATGGATCTTCTTCTTCTTCTTCTTCTTCTTCTGCATCACCATCACTCTCTTGCATCTGCAGCTGCACACCATCCACACACAGTCTCAACCCTCATTCCTATCCGATGATACCATAGATGTCATGTGCATGCATGTGACTTTCACATGATCTCTGCAGCCAATCTAAAGTTTATAATCTACCAAGACTAGTATGCCGCCTTCGCTTCCCACAAATCCCCTCACACGAGACACTCAACACTCGTCCGTTTCGTCCCCTGAACCCCGGGGCTCTACTCTCTCTGGTTCCTGCAAAGCATCCTTCTGCTTCTGATCCGTATCGTGGCTGAGATTGATTGCAATGAAGCTAGCAAAGACCATTGCAGCACCCAGAAAGAACCACACATTCGCCGAGTGAGAATACAACAAGTGATCCCCAAGCAGTGCCAGCGGTATACTCATGCTGATGCCAACCGTGACCACGAGAGGCGAGGTCATCAGCATTGCCAAGACCCATAGATAATCGGAGATGAATGTGATTGAGGCATTCGCAGCCACAACCAAGCTTATCTGTCTTGTGGAGGGCAGCTCGAATGTCTCAAGGCCGGTCACGTTGAGCAGTATAACCACAGGCCATAGAACCAAGATGTTGAAAACCCCAACAAAGCCAAAGAAGAGCGTCATAGACACACGTTCTTCGTTGCGAACCTTGTACTTTAGAAAGACTGTGTAGCAGCCGTATAAAGCAGCACCAATTAGCGCCAAAAGGTCCCCAATGATCAGATCTGTGAAGAAGGACTCGGAATCTGATGCAGCAGTGTCCTGTGATGTCACTAGAACAACCCCAAGAATAGAGACCACAAGAGCATATAGCTTGGCCATAGTGAAGCTTTCCACCCTGAGAAGTGTGCCAAGTGCCAAGGTGAAGAATCCACTCAGCGAGGAGATGATTGTACTGTATGCGTCAGTTTTTTGACATCTAGTCATGACTTTCGATAGACTTACAAACTTGCGACATTGGTATATGACAGGGAGATGTTACCTGGCCGTGTTAGCTCGTTGAACATTTGAAGATTTTGCACTTACCAAAGTAATTTGCCGCAAACCAGAGCATCGAAAAGACGCACCCTAGTTTCGCCGTTTCCATCGTCGTCAAGGGTATCAAGTCATCCCGAGCGACAATGTCCTGACTGCCAAAGGTGCGCACCGAATTGGCCGTAGCCAGTCTGGGTCTGTCCGAGTTTGTACTCCCACGAAGGCTGTGCTGCACATTTTCCGGCAGCAATAGTGAATTGTGATTCTGATCAATCAAAGGCGAGTGTGCGCTATGGTCCGTTAATTGAAAGTCCTCCTGGCATGCATTGGAAATTTCGGACCTGTATTCTCCTGACTCTGGTTCTTGTGAGCCACCGACTCTACTGAAGCCGGCACTTTGACTATGCTGTCTCGTCGAAAAGGCGCTACGGATCGCCCAGGGTATGAGGTAGAGTGAAAATGTGCCTGTATTGATCCAAGTGACCTGCGACGTCAGTCTATGCTTGCAATGGAGACAATTTTTGTCTAACAAGAAATGGCTTGTCGTAAGTCTTGTCCTCCCCAAAGATCGATCGCATGAGAAAGGATGATGCGACCCACATCATGACGACAACAGCCAGAAGAGTGATGCCGAGGACATGGCGGGCTGTGAGCTGAAAGTCCAGCATGTGGTACGTTCAAATCGAGGAAGACGAGGATTCTTCAGGTGCGATATGCCAGTGCTACGAATATGGTTGACGGCATAGATGCTCAAGTTCAGACGATGTAACGTAGCTTAAGCATGCTGACAATGCGAACAGCTCTCATTCGTCTGGTCAAAGGACAAAAGGTGCCTCGCAGCGATAAAGTAACATTGTAGACGCTTGTGAATATCACACGATGGTTTCGATGGCGCTTTCATCACATGTGGCGTGCGGGCATGCCTTTCCAAAAGTTTACCGTACCAACTTGCACGGGCAGAACAGACCTCGAGATTCACTGATCATGAACACCACAATCTACTCTGACCGTTGTAGAGCACAACATTTCATCAGCCAAGTCAGCCTGTTGCTTGAACTCTTCTGACAGAACATCAATTCATTAAATTCTCGAATACTGCTATGAGTGGGTGACGCGCTCCGGCTGATTGCAGTCTCGGACGCCGGAAATAGGAAAAAAGCGCTAGACGCTATGGTTGCAAATTCGTTTTTGATACATAAAGTCCTGAGGTTGGCTGAGCGTTGATGACGCTTCACAGGAAACCTGACTCCTGCAAAAGTCTGGCAATCTTTTCGTCTTCGCGCTCGCGAGGTTCACGCTCCAAGCTGATGTGATAGAGTTCCGAGATGTCTCTCGTTATATCCATACAGCTCCGGATATAATTTTGTATTTCAGGAACAGGCTGCAGTGAATATGGCACAGCCTGGTATTGTTGTATGTCGCGGATGACATCCGCAGTCTTTTGTCTTTTCGAAAAGTTGATGAGATGGCGAGCCTTGACAGACATATTCGGGTTCCCATCTTCGATGAAGGTGAGATCTGTCAGGTATACACCAAGAAATGGTACACAAGCCGGCATCGTAGAATGCAGTGCTTCCCGATACTGAGAGAAGTTCTTTGAGGAATTCATGAGTCTGTTGAGGTCTTCCGCGGACATAGCCACGCGCGCATTCAACAGGTCCCATGTTCTTCGAAGACGATGAATTGGTGCGGAGTTTAAGCCAGATATGATTGCTGTCAAGGTCGAAAAATTGTTCAAAACTCGACATTTCTCTGCTATAAAGACAAAATGCTTGATGAGGTTGACACGTTTCTTGAGGTCCGTCTGATAGAGTATAGCTTCTGCCACCCAGGCAGTGATCTGGTTGGAATGCAGAATCATGGCCTTGATGTTTTCAGCACCCTCGGCAGCGTCGGGTTTTGACCATGACTTGTCTAGACACTCGGTGGGTTTGATTTTGTTGTAAAGATTGCTTTCCATGATTGTTAATTGTCGCGCTACCTCCAATGCATCAAGGTCAAGCAATCTAATTTTCTTCAGATTCCGTGGCACAATCGGCGTGGGCGCAGTTCCGGAGTGACTTGGTATCAGCTTTCTGAAGGGCACGTCGCCCTGGACCATTCGCATCTCGATCAGCTTGATCAGTACAGAGGCACTGGCAATGCTCTCAGCCATCACTTCTCTGACAAACTCTCTCATTTGAGTGAGCCAAGCCTTTGTGACCTCGTTCGGTGGCTCCATGAAGAAGTTCTCCATCCAGGACTTGAGGATATTGAATACTCTGAGCTGAATTGGATGCTGCTTCTTGCGAACCCATATATCGAATTGCGCGGGCGATAATCCTTGAGGCGAACTGATCAAGAAGCGATTCCTCAGCAGTGCAGAAAGCTCTTCTGCTGTAGTGAAGGAACGATATGTCAACAAAAAGGTATTGTTGTATACCGCGTCCAAAAGATCATGACGAGTGAGTCTCTCGACAAGCGCCAGTAAGGTGCCAGCTTTGACATTACCCTTGGAGTCATACGACAGATCGGACTCGAGCTCGTTATCCAGAAACCATAAGTTTTGAGTTGGCGAGCTCGCGCGAGAGCTTGCCAACCGATCATGCTGATGCTGGGGGTGTGGAAGTGACGCCGAACGCAGATCCACGGAATCTAGTACTTGATTTTCCTCAAATGGCCGCTGTGTTCTGGTGTCAAGTCGCATCGGCACGGCTTCCAATATGATCTCGGTCTCCTGTTGCTCGGCACTCGAGTCTGTGTACTTCGAGTGATACTCCTGCACCATGAACTCAACATGCATCACAATTGCTTGCACTGATCTTTCGAGATCGGCCAATGCACCATCCAGTGTCCTGACGTTGTCCGGTAGATTCGTTCTCGGGTCTGGCGCTGAAACTGAGCCTGTCATGCCTTGTGCAGCAATCATCAGGGCACCAGAGGCGTCGTATAGCATTTGCTTAGACTTTGCAAAATCTGAAGTCGTGGGTGAGCGAACAAGTAAGAAACCGGCCGCAGGGTCTAATGGAGATAGATCAATCTGCTCACAGCAAGCCAGCATTTGACGCACATACTTCAAGGTCTCCGCGGCATTTCGTAGAATTATGGAGCCAGAAATGGAGTTAGTGTCACTCTCGTATTGCTTGATTTTGGTTTTACAAATGCGCAGCTCGGCAAGGATTTCGCGAGAGTAGTGCTCCAGCTCGGCGACTGTGTCAGTGCTCAACTGGAATGGTAATGGAAGATGTCTTCCATGAGTGGCGATTCCATTCCCTTGCCATCCTGCAGCAGTGGTGCGTGACAGCAAGACCGTAGGATTCAACAATTTTGCTGTAGGTCGATTCCTGATTGCATTGGTGTTGTACGACAAAATTGTGGAATGTAATGCAGTAGCATCAGCGAGCAGCTTCTGTGTATCCGCAGCTGAGGACCAGTCTGAACATGCCATATGACTGGAATACATCACTTTTGCGAGGATGGATAGTATCTCATCAGGGGAATCCCTCGGCGACTTCAACGTGGTGGATGAGTCCATGGCGCCATTCCTCGGCGTTAGTGAGTCTGTAAGCATGCCATATGTCTGCAACATCTCGCTTACCAAGTCTCTCATGCTCGCACAACAATCCGCGTACTCACTTGTTGCTCCGGCTTCAACACGAGTTCTCAGGGAGTCGAGTATGGCCGACGATCGCAATGACCATTGCGCCAGATCTCTCGATTTTGTCGTTTCTCGATACACAGATTCCGAGATGCTGTTAGCCAGGCTAGACTGCGTAGCAAGCGTTACCATTCCTGGATCTTGGTACGATGATTGCAGCTTGATGTTGGGTGTTACTTTCTCAGCCACCTCGTGATCAGGACCAGCTTCCGTCCTCGAGGGACTTCTGTGACGATCGTCCGACCTTGCAAAGAGAAGAATTTCCGAGTCTTTGTCCTCACTGACAGGCGAGTCCTCGGACAAGATGTCATTTCCCAGTGCGTCTTTCCACCCGTGTGAGGAAGCGGAGAGTCGAGTACCCACGTACGGATTTTGAAGGACCACATTTCGCTGAGGATCGCTACTATCCAGGGGCCCACCTTCAACCTGCTGAGGACAATTCTCTGACATGTGCTCTCCTGGCGTCCGAACACCAGTGGTGATCGGAGTCTGACGGTTCTGGATAACTTGGGAGACATGAGCATGTTTGAACTCACGCAAAGGAAGATCCCATTGTGAGACTCCTGTGACGGTGTTGAAGAAGTAGACACGTCCCTCATTGGTCGTTCTCGGGATCCAGAATACAGAGTCATCTCGTTCTTCAGAATCATCCAACATTGATGTGGTCATGGTTGCCGACTCGGCATCTGGTCCGTCTCTCGATTGCACCAGGGTTTCCGCATCCCGAAAGACATCCTCTGCCTCATCCTCATTGTTGTCTTCTTCATCGGAACTGACAATTTCGACTTCCTCTACATAATTGCTGGGAAACCAACCTCGCTCGCCCCGCAAAAGTCCGTCCCACCAACCGCTCTCTAGCTTGGTAAGCACCCTGATCAGGTCGCCAGGTTCGAAGCCGAGTGAGCTCGATTCTGTACTGGAGAATGGATAGAGTGCACGGACATAGCACGCCTCCGGTAGCTTGACTGTACTCGTATGCTCCAGGTCGATTGTATCGTCTAGACGAACCCCGTCATATGCAGTCACAGATCCGTTCATAAACAAGAACCCCTACCGAAAATGGGTAGCGTCAATTTTCGAAGTCGTTGTGAGGTAGCAGTCCCCGCTGGACGGTCGCAACGCACCCTCAGCGTTTCAGGATGCGCAAATCCAGCTCTAAGAAGGTGTAGTGTGTTCGTTCTCGGGCTTCTTGTTCGCCTGCCTGGTCTGATGACCCTGACCGTTTGCTGCTGCTATTGTGTCTGTACGTGGGACATGAACGAGCGTGTCAGGGGAAAGGGTAGAATGTGAAGGACACCTACACGTCAACGTCTTGGACTATGAACAAGCAGTAGGTAGGATGGTTGATGAAGGGAGTGGCAGCAGAGTGTGGACGTGTGATGAAGATGGGTTGAAATTGCTGGAGTGCAGTAGGTAGCAGAGGGTAGCCAGACGTTCGATAAGGTGGAGGATGCATTCGGCCATGTTAGTGGGATCCAGAGGTTTGTGATGGTGAATTCCAGAGTGAGCTTCCAGCCCTGGGAAAAGGTGGAGGCAGAACACTTCATCAGGAGTCTGCACCTCCAAATGCAAGTGGCCATTGGGTTCCATGGATTCCAAAGGTTCTCATCCATGGCCCCAGCTCACGGAAGGCGGGAGGGCGGGAGCGTTCTGAGAAACGGCATGGCGCGGCTGCTTTCGATGGGTCCAGGGAGGGAAAAAGGGGAATTTCACTGTGGCAGAGCAACTTTCAAGATCTTCTTGCGATCGCTGGCCATGGACTCGCGCGCAGCTGCAGCAGTACTAGTTGGGCCATAGACAGCAGCTGCTATAACTATACTGTCTATGATAACTAGCAGCACGACCTTTGCAACTGGAAAGAGATGTCATCTTTGCAGCACAGCAGGGCACCAGAGGATAACCACTTGAGGGCCACTGATCTGTGACCTTGTGCAGTATTCCCAGATTCAGTATGAAGATCGTCCCAGGTGAATCTACTGACATAAATGTCCAACTGTTTTCGAACTGTTGGATGCTTGTCCGGCCATGAATCATGACATGGACGGGTCTGATTTCAGGAGATCTAGAAGGTTACGTGGCAGTGGAGACAGTTCTCATTGGTTTCACTTGCTCACTCCTCGAAGGGCATTCCGTAGCTTCAAACCTTCTTCCTTCCTGGGTTTCGGCGGCTCACTTGTAAATCGTCCATGGTGACGGCCGCGTGGTACTGGTGCCCGCAGGTAGCGTGGCCGGTGTCCTTGCGCTGAAGCGGTACGATACGTGGCTGCAGCTGAGCAGGTAAGCGAGATGACGGAGGGCCCGACGGGCATTCTTTGGGCGCGAGCGAGTGAATCACAAGCCCAGTGCAAATGGTTACGGACAGCGGCACACAAAAGATTGGCGTCCTGGTCAAGCTTCAGGGAATCAATGGATCCATTCCAAGGTTTCCAGATGCAGCCCAAGTCCTCCCTCACTTTTCCCCTTTTCGGTCATGCTGATGGCGCATGCCCAGAGCTCCGTTCACACCACATCAGAAATCGGTTGCCCTCTGGAGGCCATGTGTCTTCCTTGTGCATGCAGCTGCTGCAGAGAGCCTGCGCAGGCATGTTCCACCAATGGAGAAGAGTTGCGAAGATATGCGCATCATCATTCTGAGAGTTGCGAAGATATGCGCATCATCATTCTGAAACCATCGAAACCTTCCAGACTCTCGGAACATGAAATTGTGGGTGGTTCCTGTGCATGGCTGAGCTACCTGTAGCTATGAGGGCTTCGATCCCACACCTGATCTGCAGCTGCAGCTAAGAATGATTGTGCGGCTACTCAATTGATTGTACGGATGCCAACTGGAGCTTGTCTCGCAAGAGTTCTGTGTTCATAACAGAGCAGCAGCAGCAGCAGCATCTGATCAAGGTACCTCGTTAACATCTGAATCTAGCACATCTTCCGTCAAGCTCTTTTCTCATGTTTTAAATACCTGCATTGCATATTGGCATTTGACTGAGAATTTCCATACTTTAAGCATACTTGACTTGCATAGGCATCTGTTGATAGGCCAGGTTATCATGTACACCAATCCTTGATTCTACTGTCTGTTGATAGATGTACAACATCTTTGAGCACAAGTCTCAACAATTCAGATAGTGACCATTCACATGAACACAATGAAAGTCTGATGAGTTTGTCAAGAGGCTCAACCATTGAATACATGCAAATGACCTCTTGACAGTGCTGATTTTATTCAAACATATGCATCGATATCAGTCCCTTTAGCAAAGACCACATATTCTTGGCAACAATTGATTCTTGAAACTGCCCAGGTGGTTTTAGCAAGGCTGGGACTTGCAATGCAGGTCACTCAGATCGCAGATCGCATTTGTAGATGACCATTTGTCTGTGGTCACATTGTGTTGCTGTCAACAATGGTCAGCGCCCAGACTTGCTCTGTTGCACCGAAGCGCCAGGATGGTCCCCAACCATTGCTACGACAATACTCGTGATCGTTGTGCTTGTGATTGCAAGAGGTCTATAGTCCTGTCCGACCGGACTTTGTGGCAAAGCAATCCAGAGGATATCTTTGCATTCCTTGCTTGAATTTTCCGCTAGCCGCGCGACTTCACCCAATCAAGTCTTGGTTTCGATTGTCCTGCAAAGTGGGCAAGTAGCGCTAAGTAAAGTTATTCCAGAGGCTCGATACCTTACTTCCAACATTCACTGTCCTTGTCAGCACTGTGTCTGATGTCCATCATAACCTTACATATCAAGAGAAGTCCGATCGTCGGTGTCCACAAATCAGCAATTTCAGAAAGGTGTCGAAGCCCTATAGCGGTCTCCAGACTTTTCGTGCTCTCGAAGTGACCGACCTTGTAAAAGTTGATGAGCATCTGGTCCTTCTCGACGAAACGAGCATACAGCCATTCCTCAAACTCTTTCTCGCCCATAGGTATGTCTTTTGTAGCAAACCTTCTCCAGTGCATCTGGCATGTTAGTCGCTTCGCATTAATGAATATCGCCTGTACTTACATGGACTCTTTTCGGCGGCTTGCCCTCTAGGAATACAGATCTGAGCGTGTACTTTTGTGCGGCAAAGATCGTCGATCCAATAGGTTCGTACGCAATCGTGCAGTCGTACAAGTAGTCGACGGTTTCTTTCAGATTGTCGAGACAAAATCGTAGTCCGGTACTCCTTGGCAGTAGGGTTCGTTGCAGTAGAGGTCCATCTGTCTTCTTTGCATAGGCTCTAGCCTTCTCGATCGTCGTTGGACTCAGATTTGTACCTTCAGGATACAACAGCAACCACATAGGCCAGTCCTTGTCAGTACGAAGCTGTGCGAGACGTTTCTCCATAGCCGGCCTGTCCTTTTCCCAATTTCTCGCCATGAAAATGAATCCAAACAGTTGCATCGCTGTCCCGATGATTGGAATCCATTTGAGAGAGTCCTTCAGGATGATGTAGAACGCACCATGCATTCGAGATGTGTAAGCCGCCCACCACATGAACAGCCAGTCGGCATAAATCTGGTGATTTGAGATCAACACCATTCGCTCACTGAACCCAGTTTCGATGCGTCCGTAAGCTCCCTGCTTCAGAAGAGACGCTGTAGAGTCATCGCCAGAAACCACCACTATAGTCGGTGCAAACCACTGTGTGATCGTGACGCAGACCATGCCGAACTGTTGTTTTGTGCGTGCGATCCAGGCATAGTACCACGCTTTCGAGTAGTAATATAGAGGAAGACCAATAATTTGATTAATTTGAATGATGCAGCACGCGCAATTGAAGTAACAGACGAATGCAATCAGCCGCGCAAATTGGTAAAACACCGAAGGAGATGACTGCTGGATCTCTACCATCGTGCTATGAAACGCCGATCCCAGTCTCCGCTACTTGCGGGCGGAAAATTGTTTGTCACGCTGCTCGAAACTTTGCCTGAAAGATGTCTAGCGTGCACGATGCATGCTCAGACAAGACCGAAGCGCTCACACATGAGTGACCTTCAATTGCTCGGCACATCCCTGAAGGTCCGCCCGCCCCGATGCGACGATCTCCCGCTCCACACAATCGACTTCAAAAGGATCTCCCTCTGCGTTGAAGCTTCAGCAGTACAAGTATACGTAACTTATACATTCACAATCGTTACACGTCCCTGATCCATTGAGACATAACAACCTCAAAAGGTGTCAATGGAGTGTGCGTAATCTTATGACAGTGGCATACACACAAGAACCAGTTTTCTTCTAGCGCTTACCAATCTAAATGAGTATCATATCATTTCAATAGATTCATCGCTATTCGGCTACAATTGTGCTAAGGCGGGGAGCTTCCGGCTGCTAGTGTGCCCTCGTGCGTGAGTTTTGCAGTGGATCTTTTGTCCATTCGATTCAACCAAGCACTTAATTTAGAGTACCGTTCCAATTCTTGTGCATAGGGCGTAGCAGCAAGGTCAGCCAGTATGGGATACAGGAAGAGATCGCCCCAGGTTGTGCGGAACCCCATCAGGTAGGGCCCTCCCATTCGTGCCTCCAGAATTGACAAGACAACATGCATCTTCTTGAGGCCGTCATCTAGTTTGGCTGACTTGTCAGCGAGATATGGCTTCACAACTTCCTGCTCGACCGCGGGGAAGACATAGTTTGTGATGATTCCGATCCATTCTTCCACCTTCTGATTGGTCACCATGTCTTTCGCAGGGAATCTGAGAATGCGATCGTCTGCGGAGTCAAGATACCTAACAATACTGTCGGACTCGAACATAGACATGGTCTTGCCAGAGTGCTCGAGAAGTAATACGGGCAGTCTACCGAACGGGTTGTATTCGAGGATCTCCTTCGAGTGCGGTGGCACCGGTACCTGTGTGAAAGGGATCTTGAGTTCGTGCAGTCCCATTGCCACTGTCCTTGTATAAGTGCTGAAGGGAATTCCCATGAGAGTGTACTTGATTGGCTCTGCAGCTAGTTCTGCAGGTAATTGTACCTCAGGTCGGCTTCCATCAGCGAATTGACCAGTGACAGGACATTGAGCAATAGTCGCATTTGCTACGCTGGAATCGACACTTGCGTGATGCTCAGCGACAGCTCCTGTGACCGGACATTTGGCATTGCCATTTGCTTGTGATACTGAAGGATGTGAGTTGAGGTTGTTGTGGTGTCCAGCTTTAGCTCCAGTAACCGGACACGCCTGACCGTTGGTCGCCGCCGGATGATTGGGTGGTAGTACAGTAGCCGAAGTGCCTACTACAGGACATACCTTTGATTCTTCTGCTTGCTGTAAGACCGGGCAGTCCTTGGCCGTCGCATCCGCTGAGACCGGTGGATGTTCCTTTACTATGCCGTTGTGGTGGGTCAGAGTGGCTTTTGTCACAGGACAAACCTCGCCAGACGTTGTCGCAGGATGATCAGGCGGTAACGCCGTGACTTCTGAGCCAGTGACGGGACACTTGCTTGTCTGCGTAGCAGACCTTACTTCGTTAGGCTGTGTAGCAAAGATAGCACTTGTCGCTGGCTGATTTGTGGAAGAAGACAGAACAGGGCACTCCTGAGGAGTCGCAGAGGATGAAATAAGTGGGTGAGGATGCACGAAAGCTTTATGATCCGAAGTCTTGGCTTTCGTAACAGGACAGACGTCGCCGTTTGTGGTCGTTGGGTGACTTGGTGGCAACGCTGTTACGGAAGTGCCTACAACAGGACATACTTTGTCCTGCTCAGCCTGGGAGAGTACGGGACAGTCCTTGGCAGTCGCGCTAGAAGATACTGTTGGATGTTCATGGACTACATCCTTGTGGTGACCAATGGTAGCATTTGTTACAGGACAAGGTTTGTCACTATTACTTGTGTCGGGATGATCGGGGGGAAGCGTTGTGACTTTACTGCCAGTGACGGGACAACTCTGAACACTTGCTGACATGATGAGACTGTGGGAGGACCACCTGTGTGCAGGTGTATTTGCAGTACTGTTGAGCGCTGTGGTTGTGTTCAGGGGAGTAGCAGTGACTCTACTCTGAGAGTACGTAGACGTAGGAGGAAGACAGGAGCAGAAGGTGGGGGAAAGTTGCTGACCATTCGCTCCCTCCAGCACCCAACGCCACTTCCGCTACTACCCGTGGTCTGCTCGCGCGAGTCATGGATTCCAACGTCTAAAGGTTCGTGCATGAGTAATTCATCCATGATCTTGGTCTACGCATTGAGCCATATCTTGCTACCCTCACAAACAAGCATACATCGCTCCACTTATTCCGATCGAGCGAGACACAGAGAATCTTCAAAGACATTTCCATCTCGTGTAGTGCGGCTCTACACTTTACCATTTGTCGATTCAAAAGGTTGACTATAACTCGACCCGAACGCAACTCAGACGAACTGCGCGGCATCGACACAAACGACGTTCAATGCTGCTGACGAGGACGAGGTGCATAGCAAGTCGCTGTCTGAGGCGGCCGTTGTCGACAGCAACTGCATACCAACCACACACAATACCTAGTCATCCTTCACCGCCACGGGAGGCTTTCCCAAAGATACCCAACTTTCCAGCGTCTTCGCCAGCCTCTACAGCATTGCCAAGCACATCGCATACACAAGTAGAGTCGCCGCCGACAATAGACATACGTTTGCCTGAAAATGCGACAAAAGCACAACCTACACAAGACGCAAGCAGTAATCCACAGACAACGAGTCCCAGAAAGGCTCGTCGGCCACGGAAGCAAGTCTTGACTCTGACTGCGGAAGCCCTCTGTCGATTAAGAGAGATTCAATCGGAAGAGGGTAAAATGATCAAAATTAGTGTCGTTGCCAGAGGCTGTGCTGGTGGGGCATATAAGCTTGAGTATGTCGACAAAGCGGAGCGATTCGATGAAGTCGTTCAACAAGATGACGTCAAGGTGCTTGTAGATTCAAAGTCCCTGCTCAAAATCATCGGGTCAATCATGGACTTCCAGGATGACGTTTTATCTAGTCGTTTCACGTTTCGCAATCCCAATGTAGTCAGTACTTGTGGATGTGAGGAATCAGTCGCATTCAAGCCGACGACAGAGGGTGAGCTGGAATTGCAATAATGATGGTAAGGGGGAAGCAGGGCATGTATGGCGAGCATGGATAGCATAGGTGCATACATAGCGTTATGGCAATCGAGGATACCAATTCCTATCATCATTTCGTTACCTGCTGGTTCTATACAGTCGAGTCGAGCGCCCTCAAATTGAACAACTTTTCCTTCAGTCCTTGCGTGATTAGACCGTGCTGTTCCTCGCCCTGCAGGACATCCATGTCTCGACAAACTTTATCCAACTCAGTCACTTTCCTGGCGCGTTTACCTCCGCCATCCCCCGTGGCCTCGCCATATGTTCTGGTTGGGGACATTCCGCTACCATAGAGACCAGCACCGCCACTCCCAAAGCCTCGAGAATTACTCGCGTCCTTGTTGACCTTTTCAATTTTTTGCGTGAGGTCTAGTAATCGTTCGGTAGTGTACGCCCTATTTGTAACAAGTGGCGACTGTGATAATGTCGCGACCCAGTATTTATTCCATAATGCTTCGAGCAGCTTGGCATCTAATGAGGATTTGAAGTGAGTCACCTGCAATGGATAGTATTGACTTGCATGCACGCCAAAGTCCTCAATCTTGCCCAGCGGAATGTTGCGATACTCTGCGTCCGACGAATCCGCCGGCTTGTAACTTTCCGGAAATGTTCGGAAAGCACCAATCTCGACGGCTCCAGCAGATATTGTTCTATTGGGATCAATGACCACCGCGAGAAACGGATCCTGATATTTTTGATTCTCCATTTGGGTGCCGACGTCAATTCCAGACAACCAACAGCCGTAGCCTGGATGCGAATGATACCAGCCAACCACGTTCTCTGGTCGAGATACTTGTTCTGAACTCGTCCCGTATTGTATCATGTATTCGTAAGCTTCTGCTCCAGCATTCACTCTCGTCTCCGTGCCCTCCACCGGTAATGCGAATGCGTCCAGAATGATAATGTCTCCCTCTGCGGTGATCTTGCCTTGCATCAAGCCCATAACTTCAATAGCTCCACCTGATCTGGCATGCGTGACCATCTTTATCAAGGCAATCGCAGATATCCTTGCCCTCTTGAAGAAGTGCGGATCACTCGTCCATGGAGCATCGTTCCGGATAGCCTTTTGCTCGACTGAATCGTACTCGAATATCCTGTCGTTATTGTCGATTACTTGTACATTGTTTTCCAGTTCAAAGGTCTGCTGAGGAACAGTCATTCCAGTCGCGCCGACTGAGAAAGCCTTGAGTCGTTCGCAATAATTTTCTAGCGAGGCTTATATCAATCCAACGGTCCAATTATAGCGGGACTGTCGTCAATTCTGCGATCTTTTGCTGACTTTTACCGAATTGTAAACATTCAGAACTTTGGCCTGTGCTTCATCACGCATGTATATGTGGTCATGGATGGTACGAGCTCGAGTCGCTAATTTGTGGCGCCAACTATTGCGGCTCCGTAATCACAGCAAATGCCGACCCATAATCAATCTTAAGCTCAATAGCTGCACAGCAAGTCTTCGGAGAGCAGCACTTTGTACATTTGTCGAAAGGCATCCAGTATCAAATTACGGTCTATAGAAAGTATAAGCATAGAATAAGTGCAATCTGATGTATCTCAGATTTCCTAATAGCCCAGAGTCTTCCTGGTTGGGGCTAAGAACAATCCCTTGCTCTTGAGCATGGCAGTCAAGAAGCTGCCAATGTTCCAGCCAAAGAGCCAACCAGCACCTCCCTTCTTACCTACAGTAACGACAATGAGCTCGCGCTGTCCATCGTAATTCTTGATTGTCTTGTTCTCCTTGATCAACGATACTAAGTTCGTGGCAACCACAGAAACGTGGCCAGGTATCTTCGCGACTTGCTTCTGCTCCGTCAAATCCGCTACATCTCCAAGAGCAAAGATCTTTGGGTGGCCAGCAACTTGAAAAGACTTCTCGACCTTGATCGATCCATTCGAAGAAACGGCAGATGCGTCAAGGTCCTTGATCAGTCCGGAGTTTGGTACTCCGCCAGTGGTCGAGTAAATCAGATCGCAGGTCTGTGATTGTCCATTTGATAAGGTTACTTGTCCAGCCTTGAGCTCACCTTCAATCGATGTACCGGTAAGGACATGGACCCCGAGAGACTCTAACTGCGACTTCAAGTTCCGTCGTAACTTGCCAGGATAGACGTCGTTGAGGAGTGCTGAACCTCTGTGAACCAAAGTGACATCCTTTGCCTTCTGTCCCGAGTATTTCTCAGCAATCTCACCGGCCAGCTCTGTTCCCACAGCACCTCCACCAACAACGATGATTTTCTTGGCCGCAGCGATCTCGGATCCTTGTGCCTGCAGGACTTTGAGTGCTTCCGTCCGGGCATTTGGCAGGTTTAGCTGTTGCGCCCACGAAGATCCTGTGGCGATCACGAGGTAGGTGTATGCGATCTTAGCATCCGCATTTGAGGCATCAGTGAAGACATAAGAGTCGTCAATCTTGGTTGCTTCTGCCTTCAGTATCCGAGTTCGTGAGCTGCCTTGAAAGACTCGATCATAAGGGATCGTAGCCTGTTCTCCAACCTGTGGTTCTACCGGGGCACGAAGAGCCGCGACAATGTGATAGTAGTAGTCGCGCTTGTCGATCAAAGTAATTTTGACATCAGAAGGTAGTGCCGGCTTGTGCTTCTCCAGCGCTTGAGCTAGCTGAATCCCCGCAGGACCAGCTCCGATGATGACGATCTCTGGCATGACTTCTGGCCAGACGGTTGAACGTACTCGAAAGTGATTCGGCAGGTGGAAAGGCCTAGGCTTAAGGGTTTATATATCTGTCGCAATAATTAATGTTTTTGCTTTGCTTGTTCGTGCTCGGGCAATTGTCCTGTGGCTGACAAACTGAAAATAGGTTGATTGATCAGGGGATCAGTTGCTTCCACCTGAGCATCCGGGCAGGTCAAGTTGGCTTCTGGTCATTTCATGTTGGCCCGCGCTCAGCCGCCGCATCACACAACAACTGCTTCCTGTCCACGTACACGTACGTACACGTAGCAATTGCAAGTACTACAGGACTTTAGCAACAAAAGTAGTGGCTGGTCCTGCAGACACCGTCTGCACAAGAGTCACAGAAATGAAGCTATTCTTGTTGCTCTCAGCTGCTGTCAGCGCGTCCGTGACCGTCTTGACTGACGCTAATTTCGACTCGATTGTGCTCGATTCTGCCAAGGACGTTCTGGTAGATTTCTATGCTCCGTGGTGTGGACATTGCAAGAAACTCGAACCAATCTATAACCTGGTTGGGGATGACTTTGCAGACGATGAGCATGTCGTCATTGCCAAAATCGATGCCACAGAGCATCCAAAAGCTGCCAAGAAGTATGGTATCCAGGGTTATCCAACACTGAAGTACTTCCCTGCAGGGTCAACTGATCCCATCGACTACAATTCTGGCAGAGACCAGGACTCCTTCATTAAGTTCATCAACGAGCAGGCCGGTACATTCAGATTGCCAGGCGGTGGTCTCAGCGCCCTCGCCGGACGAGTGCCATCATTGGACGCAATCTCGAAGAAGATTGGTGGCGGTGCCACTGGTGAGAAGCTAATCAAGTTGCTGGAGGAGGGCAGGACAGCGGTGGACGAATATGCCAAATCCGCAAGTGACGAAGGCTACAAGTACTATTACAAAGTGCTCGACAAGCTCGCCACCAACGACGGCTTCGTCAAGACCGAGTACTCACGACTGACAGGTATTTTGAAAAAGAGCAGAAACACTATGACTAAAGAACTTGTGGATGAGATGAGGAAAAAGGTCAACATTTTGTCAGCGTTCTTGGGTCAGAAGAAGCAGGAATTGTAGGTGTCTAGCATGTATGGTACATAGACATCCGCTGAAGGCTATATGCACTCAATCTATTCGTCAACGACCGATTGCAATCCCGTCTACCGGTTGACATTCACAGGCTATAATCAAACAAAAGTCTGCGACCTTCGAAGCTTGATTAAAGGACGCTACGAAATGTCCTCCGAGTCGTTGTTTTGGATTGAGACAGAGGCTAATTTCAATTGACTTTGGTGGAGAGATAGGTAGTTTACACATCATTTAACCAATTGAGTGCTCAAGTCTTAATGCCTATGACAAACCAAAGTCAGATCAGATCTGTTCAAAAACAATGCAGGTGCTGATATAAAGAATATCAAGTCCGCGTAACAGGGTTTTAAGGATTCCGAAAAAAACTCAAAGGGTCGCAGCTGACAAGATGCAAGAACAATCAGGGACACAAGAGTCCAGCCTCGGACACGACAAAGAAGCTCTTGTAGTGCGATTCGATCCACCGGCATTCCTTCAAAGGCGTGCGTTTGTCTTAGAAAGCTTGCGATCTTTAAAGCCAAAATGCAAAAGCTTGTTAGATGTCGGCACAGGTGATGGTGGTCTCCTTTCTTTTTTGGTCCGATGTGACGACGATTTGCCAATAACAACCATGGTAGGGATCGATCCTGATGATGCAGAATTAGAGGTAGCACGCGCAAATACGATGCCAACACGAATAAACCACGAAGACCTGCGTTGGCGACCGCTTGAAATTGCATTATACCGAGGTGGTGTAGCAGATCTTCATGGCGAACCAGGAATTCTTGACTGCATCACGGCCATTGAGGTGTTGGAGCATCTGGACCCCATGGACGTAGAGGCACTTACGTGGAGATGTTTGGGACAATTGAAACCACGTTGCTTCATCGTCACTACTCCGAACAGAGACTTCAATCAAGTGTTCGCTAGGTTGAGACAACAGCCGGAGCATGTCCATGTAAGTATCCAGCAGTCGGACAGATTCCCTCCTCACCATCATAGCGACGTGCAGGAGTCGACTATGTGATGAGACACTCAGACCATAGGTTTAAGATGTCACGACACGAATTTGAAGCTTGGGCAGCTGCTCAGTGCAGACTGTACGATTATCAAGTAAGATTCGATGGCATAGGAACCGTGGAGAATGCTTTTGTTGGCCAACGAGACTGGCGACGAATCTTTCCGGAACATGATCTGACAGGGATTTTTGGAAGTAGCACTCAAGCTGCAATCTTCACTAGTGTCGCTCGAGCGTCTCTGGAAGTCGACTCATCGATCATAGTACATCTCTCGTCAATATTGAAAAATCTGCATCTCATCACAAAGCATGCATATCCATGGACCAATTGTGATGGTTACCCACCAACCAAGAAAAAGCTCATGAGCATTGTTGCACGAGCAGAAACATATTTCAGACCGCTATGTGATTCGACCAGGGATTATGGACGTGAAGAAAGATGTGAAATTGTGATCGACTGTAGAAAGTTCTTCGAGACTTGTTATGCAGTGCAACGAGTATCCCGGTATCACATGGACGCATTTCTGGCATGTGTGAATACCATGTTGAATGAAGAGATTCTAAGCGCTGACGTGATCGAAGACAGACATCCAGTTGTCAATGCAAGTCTGGAAGCAGATCATGAACCAACAGCAGTATCCATGAAGGCTGAATTTCGTGCTATGAATACTGCCGACCGAGTTTTGGTTTATACCTTTGACATAAACTCATTTTCGAGGGCTACATGCGCTTCGCAAGCGTCAGATGACAGTCTAAGTATTGATGAGAGTGGTTGGAATTGGTCACTGAACGATAAAGAAATTGAACCTATCGAATGGCACTAAGTTGGCCTCAGCACATCGTATGGCCATTGTGTAACAGGCATGGGTCGCAAGTGACCCAACATGTGCAGCTATAGATCTTCCCCAATCATGAGCTTAAGCTTAGGCACAAGGTAGTTGAGTTCGTCGATATGCTTCACAGTTCATGGACAACTGTTACCTTGAACTTTCAAGTGACCTGCAGGCTCCACAGATTTCGAGCGTCTAAGGCTTGTACCAGTTCCAGAACCTGTGATGCACCCACTGCAACTGAAGTAGCGACCTACATCGGGAATTGTCAGTGCCTCTCAGTCAAAGATGCGTCGAGAAACATTCTTACGCGCGACATGACAGTCGAGTTGGTAGTAGACCGATGAAGATTCATCATAGATATCGCATTTGAGGCAGGAGAATGAAGAAACCAAAGCACAAAACTCCAACCTTCTATCGTATGCAATACAATGGTGCCTCGGTCAAAGTAGTACGTGAAGAAGAACAACTTTTCGATCTGCCTGGATCCGAGGTCGACATAGCTGACTACGATGTCGTCGATATGTGGCAGGTGTCTGTGCTCCACAGGACAAGTAAGACACCAGCAGATCTTTTACGGGCGCATCACACTCGACCGGTCCGTGTTCACGGGATCGTGTCTGCCTACGGCGAGAAATGGCTCTTGAAATTCCCAGTGGTGAGTGGCTACTCTGTCGAAGATGGTGATCAAGGTCTTGATGGAAATTGCAAATTGTTCGCACTCGGGAATTGTCGATGGTACCGAATTCGAAGCGCCTCGGAGATGTTTAACCCCATGCTAGTATCCATGCATGCTGAAGCCAGAATCTACTGGGCCTTGAGAGATGCACGAGGAACTTGGATGAACAAAGTCGATACAATTATGGAGACTGAGCATCCAACCTTAATCGAAGGTACAGAAACCTGGACTCGGACTCAAGAACAGGTTGCAGTCAAACTCGAACACAGTGCTCATCAAAGCCCGACATCATACTGGCGAATCATTCATGGACAACAAAAACCGAAACCAGAAAAGATCTCAGCCAGAGAAGGTGAGCAAATGGGTCGAGCAGTTGGCAGATATCTGCTACAGCACATGATTATAGACCAAGCTAGCTTCTTGTGGAAATCGTCACGCATCTTTACTGCCCTCGGTTCGGGCGATCGGGATATGCGTGACCAGGTCTACAAAATGTATAACATTCCCATTCCAAAAGACGAAAATGGAACACGAGCTGTGTCCCCGCAAGAACATCTCCCCGGTGAAGAACGCACATCTGATCAGGCTCATGTCACGTCTGGGGTTGATCAAGCGAGTACAAGTACTGTCATACGAGATGATGTTGTAGACAATGCGTCGAGAAAGCGAAAGAGAAGCCCAACTAAGAGTGAGAGCGATTCAGTTTGTGTCCACCCGGACAGTCTGGAGCTCGAAAACAACAAGGATAAATCTAGGGGTTGGAATGAGTTTGAGAAAATTCAACGTCCGATACTAGCGCAGAAGCATCCGACTCTATCGAAAAAGTCTCTAAACAAGAAGTTGGGAAAGCTCTATCAAGAGAGCAAGACAATTGTGATCAAAACTGAGGATGACGAGCATCACCTACCGCTACCAGAACCTAAGCAGGGAGATGAGGACGAAGTTGAGATGACCAAAGAGACCATTGGCCAAGGGTCATTGCCCTGGTCTAATATCAAAGGCACCTCTGTGATCAGTCGAGTGAGTGAAATAAAGCGAAAGAATCCGTTCACTCAGCTCGTGGGTAGCAGTCGTAAGCAGTCGACTCTCACGCTCGAAACACTTCAAAGCTTGTTGTACGAAGAGGAGGTGGATGACCTGTGTATAGCTGACATGATTCACGTTTGGCGTCGAGACTTCAGGGAGCATACAGAGAAGGTTGGCGCCATAGTGATATCGTTTGCTAGAGAACTCTTACTTGGCCTGTCCATGACAGACCGGAGGCACCCATCGGCACGTCAGCGAGGTGAGCCTGTCGTTCCAGAGAACATCTGGCGAGCCACGACCTTGTATGATCAAATCTACAAAATCCATAAGATTGATGGGCAAGACTCTGACTTGCTAGCTTTGATCGATTGGGAAGCGCAAGATATATTTTGCGCCCTCGAACACAGAGAAGGGACTTGGCATGCCAGAGACCCAGGTCTGTTTCAAGCAGCACGATCGTCTCGTCCACGGAGGTGCACTAGTGCTCCGGATTCTATCATAGATCTTGACGCAATAGAGCTTGATAGGCATGGTGAAACTACTTTAAACCTATCTACAGCTGCCGGTAAGGGCACTTCATCGTTGCGACCGAGGAGCATGATGAATACTTCGCGGTTTATCAGAAATGGAGCTGGGCACAAATTGGAAGTGTCTCCAAAGTTACATAAGCCCAAGCGAATCAAGAGCGAAAGCGTCGATCAAGGAATGTTCGAGCTGCAAGCATCAGAGTATAGCTCGACAAATCACTTCACGGCAGGACAAGCGGACGCACGATGGACGACCAGTGAGCAATTTACACAATCTCGACCTGATCCGATATCTCAGTTGCGACGATATGACTATTACGACAATCCGAACATTTTCTCAAGACTCGTCGTCAAGCGATCGCCAGATACTCTTGGCAACAATGCTGACATCTGGCGATGCCGCATGCCAAGCTGCTACTTCTTCCAAGACAATGTGCATACCATAGAAAGTCAACAAGCAATTGCCGAGCACTACAATGCGCATGCAGATGCAGCATTGGAGGGCCTGGACCTGTTGGGTCAAGCTGGATATGGTGACAAGACGGCCGCACTTTTGCACAAGTTGGAAAATGAAGCTCAAATTTGGACACAAGCTATGAATACTGATCTGCTGTTGCTTGGTAATTAGCGCCTGCGCTTTGTAATAGTCTTTCTAATGTACAAATGCCTTACTTTAATCATCGATTGTGCATGAAATTACAAGAATCCTGCCTAGCATGCACAACCCGATTGGTCCTCGTGAGCTCCAGAGATATCGACGTTACCATTACCTGTCACTCGATCCGTCTTGACTTGCCGAGCAAGTATTTCCTCGGTCAGTTTTGAGAAAAGTTGCTTGACACCTGTTCCATCCTTTGCAGACGCTTCGTAGTAACCATCCGCAGACACTTTTTGTACAACTGACTCACCGTCCTCACGACTGACTAGTCGTCCGGGTCGATCAGTCTTATTCCCCACGACATATGCGACCACACCGCCCTCTTGTCGAGAACTCATGTGTGTATCCAACTCTTGGAACCATTTCGGAATCTGATCAAATGATGCCCTATTGCTCACGTCAAAGACGACAAGCACGCCTTGACAGCCTCTATAGTAACCTACATGGTCAGTACAAGCCGCGCACCCTCCTGCTCAAGGTCGTACTCGAGGTCAGTGTGCGGAATCGTTCTTGGCCTGCAGTGTCCCATATCGTCAACTTTACTTTTTGGCCCTTGACAGTCAATGACTTTGTCTTGCTACCATCATGTCAGAAAAGTCTACAAGAGTGTGGATTGTGGTACAAGTCTACGCCAATGGTCGCCTGGCTATCTTCTGGTTCCCAGACGTCATTGATGAATCGCAATAAGAGGGACGATTTTCCAGCGCTTGAATTTCCTATGAGCAACAATTTGAGCGTTTCAACATCGCTCATGGTATAATCAGAAACGCTGCGTCAGGTCCTTGCGCTTGTAAAAAGTCAAGGAGTGGTCAAGACGGTTACAGGCAGACCTCACAGTCGGTATTGTGATGCTTTGTGGAGTAAACTTTGATGAGCTCAGAAGTGAAACTTTGCTAGTGGCAACCAATCATCGAGAAGCCAGAAATACCTTTGACTAACACTCGAGAGACAGGGAATCATGATTTATAATGCCATTTTAGAGTGCTACAGAAACGCAAAAATAACTAGCTCTTTATGCATTCTCATGCTGAATCTCTATTTATACAGATTCAAGCACGGGTGGCTCGCCAGATCGGTCAACTTTCGTAGTGGTGTCCTCTGCTCCTCCGTGCAGTGACAAAAGAGCCTGCACATCCAGAGCTGGTCTCTTGAGAATCTTGGCCTTGTGTGTGTAGACGTTTGCGAGTGGGTAGATTCCTTGGGTGGATTTTTCGATTTCTCGTCCAATGACTTCTGGGATGAGCTTGGCAACGAGATCCTTCAGAGAGCATGAAGAAGCTTCCTTCTGGATGACTTCGAACATCTTCTGACGAATCTGTCGGATTTGAGCACTCTGTGCATACGAGGTCTTTTTGATCTGGTTTGGTCTACGACGAGTGGTGGCCATGACGAACAATCGAACAAGGTATCCATCGGTCGTTCGGACATCGTAGTGAGCCTCGATGAGTGACTGCCATTTTCGGACCAGTGAACGCAGCTTGTCTTGTGTGAATGACATGCCGTGGAAGTTCGTCAAACATGATCGGCCTTGAACCTCATCGACTCTGAGCTTGATCTTTCGGAAAGCGTGTTCCTCGTCTTTCTGGAGGTCACCGAGTGAGGTCTCAATGATACGTCCCTTGAGCGCATCATTGGCGTTCTTGAGACCAGATGATCTGTTGGTGAGAGTCTTGCCTACAGCCTTGTTTTCGAACATTGAAGGAGCCTTGACATCGAACCAGTCTTTCCTGGTGAAAGGGTCAACGACCTTTCTCTTGATACCCTTCTTTCCCTTCGACAATCTCTTGTTCTTTCCGACAGCCATGATGGAGTGTTTCGATGAGTGTGGTGTAGGAGATGTGAAGCGCTGACTTTCAGTTATAGGGACGGCGTGTTTTCGAAAAGAGACGACTGCTCCCGATCACAAAATTTCAAGTCTGCACGTGTCGGAACAGACGAGTTTGACCGCGCATCTTCGCCTCAGAGCTCCTCCATCAGGTTCAGAGGATAAAGTGTAAGTAGTGCCGATTTAGGCAAGACGTTCCGCCATCGTTGTACCGCTGCAGTTCTCACCTGGACAGTCATTGGTGTACCCGTAGCAATCATTGATCGTGATCATGATCAAGTGATTCACCTTAAGCTTGTGCGGTCAATATTAAGACTCGGATCCAGTCTTTGCCATTGCGATTGTTCCTAGTATAGCTGATACATCTGTTTGCTTGACATTTACCATCATCAATTGAGAATGTTGACCCGAAAGACATAAGGCCTAGCGTGTACAGTATGTGCCCAGGTTGAGCCCTCTTTACATGGGTCCGCGAGTCACTCCTTGGCGGGATGATCAAGAATGGCTCAACATAAAAGCGTCTTTCTTTCCGCGTGATCAGTCTATCAAGGATACGAGACCTGCTGCTCTCGCAAGAGTGAGGGCATGGTCAGTCAGAGGCAGAGTACCGCATGCAGTCACATCCACTGCTATGCTCACCTCTACACTGTTGAGGGATCAGACAGGTCAACTCAGTGCTCTCGAGTCACGAATGTTACTAGCGATGGCACTCACTCGATTTGTCAATGGTCTGTTGGATCCAGCACAACAGGCTGCTTTTGCCATATCAATGAATTCGCTGGCGAAGTCGATCGATCTGCCTGAAACATTCGTCGAAATCAGGCATAGTGCAACACATGATTCTCTACCATCAGTATCAGTCCTTCGTGCTGCTTTATTGAGGGCTCTCGACTGGCTATGGCACCACTACTGGAACTCAGTAGCACCGGACAAGCCGAAAACAAGGGTGCCAGAGGATGCCGCTGCACTTCGTGAACATCTCAGTAGTGTGCTTCGTAGATGGAGGAAATTGCGCAAGAATGAGCCCGATCGTCCTATAAAAAGTGGAGATGCTGATACTTTGACTAAACAGTCTATTGCATTACTGAAAGAGTTCAAAAACATAAAATCAGGACCAGTCGCTGCAGATCAACTGTCCGAAGCTCTGCTGGAACCCAAGAACTTGCTCTCTACGACCTCGGGCGGGTTGCCCTTGTGGCGGCCCTTGCTTGAAGTTGCAGTCGAGCATTTTCCAGATATTCTCACAAAGACCATCCTGTACGGAATATCAGTGCTAGGCTCAGATCATGCTTCCACATACATGCCTGACCCATTCTTGCTCGGTGAAGTCATGTCACAGGCACAAGTAGGAAAAATCCCAAACATTGATGGATCTTACACCAGGCTTCAAAATTGGATTCTAAACCTGATTGATCTAAGTTTGCAAGCTAGCTCACTCATCGATGCCAGGAAGATCTCCGAGACATTGGCTTTGCAGCTTGACTCTTATACGCTGGACATTATGGAACACATAAAGGACCGACCTACTTTTGAATGCATAAACAATCTGCTTATCATACGCAGGAAACAAGGTTCAATGAACAGATGTCTCAAGATCACCGAAGTATCCGTGCCTGCTATTGACACGCCAATTCGATCGGATCAAAGGGTACTAATGGAGACTGTAGGGGATTGTTCTATTTCATGCACATGGAGGAAGTCATGCAAAACAGAAAAGCCGATTGGATACCTCACTTCTTGATGCATAGATATACATAATGATTCAGTATATCAAATTTACAAGGACACTGCTCGTGATGATCGAGCGATAGGGCGATTGAGTAGTCCTCAGATAATCTTGATGGCTTCGCATTCCTTCCTTGATGGCTTAAGGACAGCTGAAGAGGGTCCACTCGGTCTCAGTTCGTACATTTTTTTGGCTCCAGAACCACTAAGACTTCCTTGCTGCAACCAATATAAGTGGACTTGACTAAGCCTCAGCAGTTCCCTACTTAAGCTTGACCAAACGACTTCCTCGCTCATATCGGAGCTTCTGTGGCTCCCAAACCGAAATGTGGGGGCATTGCAGATCTCGATAAAATGCGTGGAGCTCCAGCTCAAGTGACATATGCATGCATGCATGCCTGCCATGACACAAGACGAACGAGCCATGTCATGTTGTAGAGTATATGGAAGATTACAGATGATTGGAGTGAGCTCATTTCGTGTCATCACGGTCACACCATTCAAAGATGACGCTGTGTGAATGCCTATCTAAAAAGATTGTAAGCGGGCATGCAGAGCGATGCTAGCGACTATGGTTCCGATCAGGACTTCGATGAATTTGCGCACGTCAACGAGGATGAGCAGATCCTGTCACAAGTCTTAGAAGAGCCTGTGAGAAAGCGTTTGAAACTCGATGACAATCAAAAAGCAGATCTCGCTGCGTTCAAGAAGCAAGAGATTGACATCGACACTCTACGTAAGCGGTTGGCGGGCCCATCAGTTGCGAAACCCGGGCAAGAAGGGGTCGATCAGGACAAGGTAAATCAGATTATATACAAGGCGAGCGAGGGCAGCAAGTATTTCAACAATGAAAAGAAAAAGGACACCGAGTTGACTGAAAAGATTGCTCGCACGCAAGCCAAGGCACGCTCTATACTTGAAAGGAGTACAGAGCTTGCCGCTGATGAACGTCGCATTGACGAGAAAATAGCTCTTATCGAGGCGAATATTGACCTTTCTCAGTATATTATGCATATCGATTGCGATGCTTTCTACGCTAGCGTGGAAGAACTAGACAGACCTGAGTTAAAAGATGTTCCAATGGGCGTCGGCATTGGTGTCTTGACTACAGCAAATTATGCAGCTCGCAAATATGGAGTCAGAAGCGCCATGCCTACATACATAGCTAAAAAGCTATGTCCTGAGCTCGTGTGCGTGCCACTCAATTTTGAGAAGTACATAAAAAAAGCCAATGAGATTCGCGCAATTCTAGCAAGAGCTGACCCAGACTATCAAGCTGCTTCCCTGGACGAAGCATACCTGAACATCACCAAGTATGTTGATAATGTAAATCTCAGTCCTGAGCAAGCTGTGGAGGAACTTCGAGATGAGATTCGCCGTGAGACTGGACTAACGGTGTCCGCGGGAATCGCTGCGAACAGCAGACTAGCCAAAATTGGATCCAATCAAAATAAACCTAACGGTCAATTCCGTCTACCAAATGATAGGAGAGCCATCCTGGAATTCATGTCGGAATTGCCAGTACGAAAAGTGAATGGGATTGGCAAAGTCTTTGAGCGACAGCTGGACGCCGTTGGCGTCAAAAAGTGCAAGGACATATATACATATCGTGCTCTACTTTCAAAGCTTTTTGGCCAGAAGAGCTTTGACTTCTTGTTGGGTGTTTATCTAGGGACGGGCAACACGAATATCAAACCTCCAGAGGATCACGAAAGGAAGAGTATCGGTACGGAGACTACATTTCGGCAGCTCTCGGATCCATTGGATTTGAAAGCAAAGTTGCAACACATAGCTGAAGAGCTTCAAAAGGACTGCGAAAGAGCCAACTGGGCTGGTAGGACTCTGCATCTCAAAATCAAGAAGCACACATACGAAGTATACACGCGGCAAAGGTCGCTTCCACGATCAGTCTATTTGTCTCAAGATCTATACGAATTTGCCCTTCCACTACTCGAGAAGGAGCTACCAGTGACGTTGAGGTTGATGGGTCTTCGTCTAACACAGCTCACTCGCATCAACAAGAAGCCAGTGTCCAACTTTTTTGAAGGATTTGGATTTGATACAGGAAAGACCTCATTTGATGATACGAACTTCAGAAACGCACTATTCACTACAGAAGATGAAGAATTTTTAGAAGGTGATACGGTCGACCACAACACAAAGGATCAGACTGAGTCTTGGCTACCTGGGAACGACTCGGTCTTCAAGCAGCTCAAAAAGCACGAGAATCAGGACAATCGAGCCACTGAGAAACAAAACCAAGTATCCACTGCTGAACAGCCGCACTGTCCAATTTGTAACCGCAGAATTGCTGGCTCAGAGATTGCTATATCAAGCCATATTGATTCTTGTCTTAACAGTCGAGCGATCCGCGATGCGCTCGAAGAAGATCGTGGCGACAAGGGCATTAACCACGCTAGTGTTCACAAATCTAGCTTTGTCAAAAATACTGAGCTTACGAGCAAAACGTCTTCCTTGAAGTCCTGGCTTTCTTCCAAACAATGAGACATACACTTTGCAACATCTCAGAGCATTTAGCACAGCGGAAGCATTAGCGAGGGCAATCTAGTTTCTAAGCATTCTAAACTTCTATATATCTGCTTTAGAATTTTGCAGGCTTCAACTTGGAAGCATTGTATATGTAGTGCCAGCTTTGCCGCCACTGATGATTGCCAATTTTAGTCCTTTTTGAACTTTCCACTTGTGAATGAGCCTTGCATCACATCTACTTGTGCTCAACCACTTCGAAACATCTTGAGTTTGATTTCCACGGCCAATGCAGAAACGAGATGCCATACTCTTTTTCATCCCAGGCAATCCCGGCATCACATCTTACTATACCACTTTCTTTGATCGTCTAAGGTCTCTCAATCCAGGACTAGATATCATCGCCTCTAATCACATCGGATTTAATGCCAACGAGTCTCGCAAGTCCAGTCAATACGTTGACCTGAACGCACAGATTGCTCACAAAGTCAATCTATTGGATGACATTGCAGCCAAGATTTCGTCTGATGAGAGGACCAGAGGGATCCCGATCTTCGTGGCAGGTCATTCAGTGGGCGCGTACATGGCCATCAAGGTACTAGAAGCTAGACCAGACGTGGTTCGTCGTGCATATCTCTTGTTTCCCACAATCAACAACATCGCTGCTTCGCCACAAGGAGTCATTGCTACGGTCGCACTCCAGATTCCTGGAGTAATCATCTTGGCTACTCTCTTTGCATGGTTCATAACTAATACCGTGCCAAAGTCGCTCAAGTACGCTATAGTCAAGTGGTTCACTCAATTTCCAGACGATGCAGTGAGAGTGACTGCTGAAAAAGTATTGACAAGTACGAGCGTACATACCGCACTAAGTCTGGCTCGGTCTGAAATGGCAGAAATCAATGCACCAGATGCAAAGTTCTGGGAGGAATACGCAACGAGATGTAGTGCTTACTGGGCTGCTACTGACAAATGGGTATCCGACACGCATCGGACGGAATTGCTTGGCATAGCGAAAGGACTGGAGAGTTATACTTGTGGAGAAGCACCGCACGCTTTCTGTGTAAAACATGGAGAGCTAGTCGCTGATCAAGTCGCGAAATGGCTCATTCGAGATACAAAACTCGAAGCATAAGCGTGCAGGAAAAGACGAGTGTCGGTTCATTTACAGATAGAATGATACAAAAGTAGTAGAATAATGCAGCCATGTAAGATCGCTAGACGCTATTGAAAAATGCTTTCCCTATGTTATACCGACAACTCTTCAGTAGGCGAAGAACCATATGCTACAGTCTCGTAGAGCTTTCCACGGACACCAAAGACTCCCCAGTTGTTCTGGATGACATCTCGTGGGTCAAGGTCAGACACATCCCACTTACGACTTGCGAAATCGTTCTTGCCCGGGCGCAGTAACAGATCGTGCTCGTTCTTGCATGTCTCTGCAATGAACCTGATGTCCCTCTTCATGTCTTCTTCAGAATACCCTGTGACGAAAATACCACATTTTGATTCCAGAATTGCTGGCATGGTCGAGGCCCATTGTCCTTTCGTCATTGGATGGCCAAGTCCGGGACAAGGGAGGAAGAACACATCCAAATATGGATCGAACGGTGCGAAGGTCTGTGACTCATGAAGCGTATGGTAAAGCGCTTGGTGCGTGGTGAAAGTCAGTCGAGGGTGATAGTACTCAGTAAGTCCTCCGTCAACTGTTCGGACCACGTTTCGCCCCTTGGGCACAGTGGCTTCAGGACCGATAAAGTGGATGTGAAATGAGATATCGGGAAAGATGTATGGTAAGCCCTGCATCCACACGTCTCCCGGTAAAGTGGACTCTGCTCTCGCGCCTAGAACGAAAATGCGGAATGGTCTTCCCTCAGCTAAGAGATTCTCGCTCGTTGCTCCCGCAGAGACAGGAGGATGTAACGTCGCTCTGAGTGCGGAGATACTCCTCAGACCTTCTTTGGTCAGTCTCTTCCGATATGGCGATCCTTGATGAAGCACGGAAGCAACTGTCATTGGGTAAGTCAGCAGCTTGGATACATGACGAATGCTCCGTTCGGCGTTAACAGCATTGAAGTGTCTCGTGTACAAGAAACTATCCCAGCTCGTCATATTGATACCTTCCTCGACGTCCTGTCTACCAGGAAAGACAAATTCATCAAGTGCCCTACCACTCCTCAGATCATGCTCATCTTCATTTGTTTGCCTTAGGATAGGAATGAATTTATCATGTTCAGTATCTGCTTGGTACTCCTCTAAATCGTGATGTGTAGGCCAGCCAGATTTGGGACAATCGTAATTTATCGATTTTCCTGTTGGACTTTTCCCTATCCTCTTGATGTTCTCTGCTCGCTGACGTAGAGAAGGTATTGGTGAAGTCGAAAGTGGATGAAAGAGGTTGTCTTGTGTTAGGATCACAGGCGTATGGGCTGCAGACTCAACCTTGGGCGTTTTTCTGAAATTGAAGCCGAATAAAGATCTGCGGCAACATCTCTGGACCTGTCCTCGAGTACAATGTACTGAACTAAAACTGGACCTCAACATTGACTGTGACCAGCAGAAGGAAAGACGGAAAGAGTGAGCTGATAAGATGTCCTGGAAGCTAGAGCTGGATGCCATCATCAACCAAAAACTGGAGAGCCGCAACTTTTGTGGAGGAGCTCTGCAAGAGGCCAATTGCGCCAAGCTGGCGAGTGGGATCTCACTCTCACTTTCACTCTCCTAGAGTCCCCCCGCCTGCGTAATGACCCCTGGGCCAATCGACAAGCTTAAGCACCCCCTTCTATAGCTTAGACACTGGAACAGTCATAAGTAAGGACAAAGGCGCAAGCAGAGAATCAGACTCCAGTCTATACGCTAAGGATTATATTGCACACCACCCCTGATTCGAACCGTGCTATTTGTCTCAAACGCCTTTGGTCTCCTTACACTGATGCAATGCGATATACGAATCAGGTCGCCCACATATCCTATCACAACTGAGCTAGTTGTCGCGCATGATTCAAACGAGACTATATTGACGCTCAAAACCAAGATCAAGGACGGACTGCAAAACCCCGCCCTTGTAGAGTCTGTTCAGAAATTAATCTATGCTGGGCATGTCCTTGAGGATAACAAGACTCTAGAGCAACACAATGTGAGTTGTACATTTGATGATTCCCGCCGGAACAAACACTAAGTCACAATTAGATCCCCAACAGTGCGACTTTCCACTTAGTGACTCCTCCAAACATCGCCCCTGCGTTCCAACCAACACAACCAACAGTCGAACAAACACAAGATATCGACTACACCACTGAGGCTGTAACGACTGAGAGAGAGTTCATAGGACATTCGGGACAGGATAGTAGTGCGTCGTCTGCGGTAGTTCCAGATGATCCGTTAGCATCGATACCAAGCACTCCTACTGTCGCGGAAGCCACGGGACCAGCATCAGCGTGGACAAGTGGACCTCTGTCTGAACAGTCCGCTGTGGATGCTATAGGAGAGACCCAGTCTCCTTCAATCAATCTGCAGGGTTTGGCTGCACCAGCCCATCATTTCTTGGCGCAGCAGGGAGATGTGCAGCGGACGAGTCTTCGCTATGAATTATGCTACATTGATGGCTTTCCTTACTTGGTCAAGTCTACCGAGCGGCGGACTCGAATCAGCCGACGTGGACGGCCGTCCACTGCACTCGGACACCAACCACAACATTCTGGCTCGAACGGCCAGAGCAGTAATATTGTCCAGCCTCAAACTGAAGCGACTACAATCAGACAGCATCATGTCGACCTTCCCGCGACTGCAGCAATCCCTGTCCGCACCGCCGAGGGGCAAAGAGCTTTGATACTGAGCCCGGAAGGTGTCCGCGCAATGGCCGCACAAGGAGTGAATGTCGAGACTGCAGGAGCAAATCGAGCCGTTCTCGGGGTCAACTCCGTTGCGATCCGCAATTTTGTGTCATCTAACATGCCGCACGCGTGGTTAGCGCTCAAGTTGGCTTTCATCGTGGGCATGCTCAGCACAAATAGTACTTGGACTCGGTTCCTGATTCTCAACATGGTCGCAATAGTCATCTTTCTTTGGCAATCTGGCATCTTTGGACGTGCCTTTCTCGGACGTGCGAACATTCAGAATTTGCCACAGAATGTTGCGAACCAAGCCCAGATACCGCATGCAGGTAGAAATGCTCAAGCAGCTCATGTCACAGGGGCTGACACATTGCCTGATCGTGCTACAGTGCACAACCGAGCTGCATCAGACACCAGAGCAGAATCGTCCTTGGCCGGAGCAGCGCATCAAAGCCCTCCTTTGCCTGAACAAACATGGCTTCAATCCTTTTCTAATGCATTTATCTCCAGTATCATGCCCGGCGCACCACAGCGAGATACACGACTTCTCAGAGCACCTGTGAACGGTATGGCAAGAGCCAACACAGGAATTCAGGTGCCTCCGCGGCCTGAGGTTCTCGCAGATCAACCTGTCGTCGATCACGTTGCAGATTCTCAGACTGCACCACCAGCTTCTCGATCTGAAGAATTGTCCGCCTCATTTGCAGGTGCGTCTCCTTCAATGACAGCTGCACAGTCTGTAGGAGAAACCTCGACCACGACCAACACCAACGACAGACCACGATCAGAGAACGAGCGTGATGATGCTCAAGCGCAGTTACAAGAGAATATGAGGCGAGATTGGTAGCTCATGGCTGAGTCTGTCCTCGGACCATTTAATGATTGGTCAAATTCCACACAGCGTTTGCGTGAGCAATATATTTTAAGTCTTCATCTAGATTTATATATACATATATCACTGATGATTGCGTTGGCGAAATAGCTCCGACGAAGCAGAATGCACGTTGACCATGCAGATTGACATTGATTAGCGACCGCCTGGAACCATAGAAGTGATGAACAGCCACAAGCCTATTTTAAGTTCCCCACATCTCATTCACCTGCAGGTTGTTGATACCATTGTTACCAAACTTTATTGCTTGGTTGTTACACCAGTAAACATACTGTTACAAGCAACTTACCTGAAGCAGTCGTTTCAATTCGGTTCCTCGAAAGGAATGCTCTAGGGAAGACAATAAGAATCTTACAGACCTGTAATAATTTGTGCATCTTTTGTTCATAATCACTTACATGTCGAATACACCAACTACCGCGCTCGAAAAATTACAACACGAGGAGATTCTGGAACTTGAAAGCCAGATTCGCTCACTAAACACAAAGATATCGGCGGCAGTCGATCATGCGGCCGACTTACAAGACGAAATCAGGACAATGAGGGCGCGCCAGAGAGAAGAGCATGAAGCAAGGGAATCACTGGCAAACGAGTCCTCGCTCCGACGCATGAGCACGTACTTTTCCGGCCGCCGTCCATCGACGGTAGTCAACACCACTGCGGTCCGCTCAAATTCCATGTCACCCAGTAAAAGCCTGCATCGGGACGACGACGACCTGTTGGCTCAATTACAGCGGGAGCGCGTACAGCGGCTCGATTGTGAGAGTCGGTATCGTGCGTTACAGGACGAAAGCGAGGCTTTGAGTCAATCGTTGTTTGAAGAGGCAAATAAAATGGTTGCGGTTGAGAAACAGTTGACTCATAATGCTACGGTCAAGCTGCAGGCTATGATGGACCGCGAGTCGGAGAGTAGACGGAGGTTAGAGGATCTCGAGAGGGCGGTAGAGAGGATAGGGCGGGTCAGAGCGGTCTTGGGCGGTACTGTAGCTATTAATTATATAAACTAATGTAAGCACAGGTTTGTCTATACTCTTGAGAATTCTTGCACATGAATCATGAAGTGCTTCGCATAATAAGAAGATGAGTGCAAGCTGCGCTTGTGATAGAATGCACGCTGCTCTAGCATAACCTTGTGCATGACTATGACCATTTCATTACGTTTGGGAAGATTTCCAGATTCTGCAGCACATCGTATCGGTCTCTTGTAACTCAACCTGGACAGCTTGGTCCATCTATTTATACCTAAGGTTGGAAAGCATCACCGCAACGTCAGATGTAAGCAGTATAACGATAACCTTCAGGAAGATCGTCCTGAAATGTGCCGCACAAGATACGCCAAGAATGTGCGGTAGTCGACTACATCGATTCTGCTCAGAGTCTCAGATAGCAAGACTTTGTTCCACATATCGGACATAAGAGTCGAAAGGTTAGCCTTGAGAACGTGCCATGCACATAATCTAACTTGTGTGCTGGCAAAGCGGGTTGTTGAACGGCTCAATCTCACAATCCAGTCCCATCACATACGCCAGACATAAGAACCATAATTGCATTCATGTCTGATTGTGCCATCGATTTTCTTTCGCGATTCTTTCGTTGATCCTGGTCCGCATATATTCGTTTACGGTCGTGCATTTTCCTAATGCTTCCTGTAGCACTTCTGGTAATTTACTTCTTTTGAGTGGACCTCGAGACTCAAGCATGATCAATTCCTTGGCTGGAAATGAGTAACAAGCTACATGTGTCCCGGCATTAGGAGACTCGACCACAGCGGCTGCCAGCATGCAACTCATCGATAGACCGGCGTCCACACTAGCGAGGATGATGCTGTTCAGTGTTGCTGCGATAGCTTCCAAAATTTCGTGGTCACTTTCACCTTGAGAGATAACTTGGCTAGTCACTTGTACTAGGGATCGCGCATGTAATCCCAATAGAAGACTAGGGCGTATCGCGCTTCGGACAATACTCTCAATGTAACGTTCTCGTGTGCCTCCGAGACCTGAGCTGGGCAGTATTTTGAGTTCCAGTGTAGCCTCGCCAAGTACTTCGTCTCTCAATCGAACCTCGATCGGTCCATTGACTGACGAGATGACTGTAGTTCCTTTAGTCTGTTTCCATGAAGCAGAGCCATCAGATTTGCTAAGAACGTCTATTTGACCGATGAAATCATCTGCACGACCACCACATTGTAGCAATGAGATTGCCATGTCAAGCTTGAAAATTTGACAGGAATCAGCCTTTGATCAGACTGAGATTCTCATGACCTTTGTCGCAGGGCAGTCCGTCAGCAAGAGTAAAAGGAGACATACAAGGAAAACTGGTGGAGCAGAAGAGTTCCAGGTAGATCTGATCTTCCTACATTGGTATCGATACGACAGGAGGAGTAGCCATGCACCACAGCCACCAAGTGTCGGCACTCAGCCGAATGCAAATGCACCGCGCTCGAGGCTTCTGCAATTGCAACTGCTATGGTCCTTCTTCTATAGTCAGGCTTGATCATTGCTTCGATGTGGCAGCTTCGTTACGTTGGAGTCCTCGACAGCACATACTGTCAGAGGGTTTATGACTGCATACGCTCTATCGAGCCATAGAGTCAGTCACTAAGTTTCTGAGAGCGCGTGTACAACCGACCTTCTCATCACTGTATTGAGCACGTTCAGATGTCTTATTTACCGACTTCGCGACGTAGGCGTGAAAGCCTTGTGCGCAAGACTTCGAGAGATGGAAGGAATGATGGTTTCGAGACTATATCGATGCATCACTCGCCAAAGTCGCGGTCGAGGCTGATCAGGATTGTTGGTCTATTGGCAGCGGCCCTGTGCGGCTTTTATTACCTCTATCCAGCAAGCAGTCTCCGAGTCTCATCGCTCGTGCACTCTAGTGACAGCGTTAAGGGCGCCAAAGATACCACCAGATGCTCAGCTCCGGCAGATCCGTCCAAACCTCTGGTACAATATGTCCTTATGATCGATGCTGGCTCTACAGGCTCCCGGATTCATGTGTACAAGTTCAACAATTGTGGTGAGGTGCCGGAACTGGAGGAAGAAGCGGCCTTCAAGATGATTCAGGGAGGGCTTTCAGACTATGGTAAGAAGGATGATTGGCAAGGGGCAGCGAACAGTCTCAACGTGCTCATGGATCTGGCCGTTGCGACCGTGCCAAGACATCTGCAAGGTTGCTCTCCCGTTGCGCTCAAGGCGACTGCAGGCCTGAGATTGCTTGGTGTTGAAAAGTCAAAGAAAGTCCTCTCAACTGTGAAAGCTCACCTGGAGACTAAGTATCCATTCCCTGTCGTCAAGAAAGATGGCGTAATTATCATGGAGGGAAAAGACGAGGGAGTCTATGCCTGGATCACTACTAACTATCTTCTCGGCAACATTGGAAGTCCTGAGAAAAAACCTACAGCCGCCATTTTCGACCTAGGTGGTGGCTCTACGCAAATTGTCTTCGAGCCGCAATTCGAAATTAATGGGGAGATGTCTGAGGGAGAGCACAAGTACAAGCTAAGCTATGCTGGCCGGGACTTTATTCTGTATCAACAATCACATCTAGGGTACGGACTAATGGAGGCACGAAAATCTATTCACAAGGAAGTCATCAAAACTGTGAAAGACTTTGATTCACCTATATCCAATCCTTGCATCCCACCAGGAGTAACTAAGAAACTGAGTCTTGAGATAGATGGCAAGGAGCGGCCAGTCACCATGGTTGGTCCTAGCAAAAATGGTGCTGCACAATGTCGCCACCTGGCTGAAACAATTCTGAATAAGGAAGGTTTGTGCAACAGCTCACCGTGCTCTTTCAACGGCATATATCAACCACCTTTAGCAAAGACTTTCGAAAAGGGAGATGCCTTCATCTTCTCGTACTTCTACGATCGGCTCACTCCGCTAGGGATACCTTCATCTTTCAGTCTTGCCGAAGTGAACGCTTTGACAGAGCAGGTTTGTGCAGGTCCCGACTCCTGGTCGTCACAATTCTCTGCCATTGATGGTGCTATGAAGGAGCTCGATGATCGAGCTGAGTATTGTCTCGATCTGTCCTTCATCACAGCCCTGCTTCACCACGGGTATGAGATGCCTCTGGATCGAAAACTCCGTACTGCCAAACAGCTTAAAGATAATGAACTCGGCTGGTGTTTGGGTGCTTCGTTACCATTGCTCGACGCAGGTAGTAGCGGTTGGGAGTGTAGGGTACAGGATATTTGAGAGCATGTTCATACTCAGTTCTTCACATAAAATTGTTTATGCAAAGTCTCAATTTGTGCAAGCCTTTTTAGTTCCACCACGGAGACGGACTGCTAGCTCCGCACCATCCTCCAGGTCCTGCTTCTCATTTGTACGCGTATGGTCTGCGAGGATACCTTGTTTCACCAGATTGTCCTCGCCCGTGATGCTACAAATGATTTTCATCTTTGTAGTTATGCTTGCAAATAGAGTTTCGAAGTCACAACCTTCTGTAGTTTCTTCATTGTCTCGAGGCATGTTGTCAAGCAATTCTCTCATTCTGCGGACGTGTTTCATGATCCGAGTATCTTGACTGTGCTGTGCTTGCCATATATCAACGCGACCATAAAGTCTACCTAGTGCCTCAAACCGTTCATAAGATAGCTCAGAGCCATATACTCGGCCCTCTATCAGTCCTTGTACTTTACCAGCCTCAAAGCCTTCCTCGTATCCTTCCCTGTAGTAAGAATCTTCCAACGAGAGACTCGACTCAAATTCCATGATTCTTTGACGACACAGGCTGAGGAGATGAGTCCAAGTAGCTTGCACAGACTGATCTGTGGCTCAAGCATTACAAAGAACTCAAGGATTTGTCAGGGAGTGTGGAACAAGTAGCTCTGGAAGTTCCTGGTCCTGAATTGGCCAGGTGAGGCCCCTAGAAGTGAAAGGTGTGATTCGGATAACCCGAGCACAAATGCATTACTGAGCACGAGCGTGTGTCGCTGCAGCGCGTGCCACCGTGGAAGAATCGCGTTGCAGTTCCCTTCGAATTTACTGCGTGGTTGCTATCAGAACGCCTGCAATGTATGGTGGTGTCCTGGAACTTTCAGCAAGCACTATTCGACAGCGAGAATAGCTATCCGTAGGTTGGTCTGGTTTGTATCGCGACGACAGTAGACTGGCTAATCCTCCGCGAACATTGCGTTGACTTTCGATTGCTACAGGCAATCACCAGAATGGCTGGAGTCATGGTAGCACAACCTACAGACATCATACGTCCTAGTATAACAGTGGCGAAACGCAAAGAAGTCCTGGCTGAGTCGGACGTGAATCGGTCTAACAAACGACGCACACTAAATGGCAGGACTGAGAAGTCGAGTTTTGAGGAGGACTTGGAGAGATTGACACAAGAGATCAAAGATGTTGGAGAACATACAGCAGAGAAAGATCAACACTGGGCAAGACCAGTTCTCCAGGAGATCAACGCTCAGAGAGATTCAATCAGTTTCCAGTCCATCGACATCGAAGAAAGTATGGACACCAATGGTCCTACACTACGGCTTTTCGGCGTCACTGAGAAAGGTCATAGTGTACTGGCACACATCACAGGATTCCTTCCATACTTTTTCGTACCTGCACCGAACGGATTCACAGCGAAACACCTGCAATCATTCATCAGAGCACTTGAAACCACCGTCGGTCTTGGGGGATGCCTGAGCCAGGAGACTGCGCTCGTTATGCGCGAGTCGTTGTATGGCTACCAAGGAAATCAAAAGTCCCCTTTCATCAAGATTGTAATGACAGACCCGAAGCATCTTCCGAAGCTACGAGGTAGCTTTGAACGCGGTGACTTCTCCTTCAATGGAATGTTTCCTGGACAAGTGATGACATTCGAGTCCACTTTGGCGTACGAATTACGTTTTATGATTGATACTGGCCTGTTCGGTATGTCCTGGATCGAATTAGCTGCTGGTCAATATGAGCTTGTGCCCGCTTATTCGCGAGTCTCAAACTGTCAGATTGAATTGAGAGCACATTGGAAGCGAATGAAGGCCCATGAGCCTGTAGGCGACTGGGCCAAGATGGCTCCGCTAAGAATTCTGTCGTTCGATATCGAGTGTGCAGGTCGTAAAGGTATCTTCCCAGAAGCCGAGATCGACCCTGTTATTCAGATCGCAAACGCTGTCACTAGGTTCGGAGATTCCAAGCCGTTTGTTCGGAACGTCTTCACGATTGACACTTGTGCGCCCATTGTTGGTTGCCAAGTCTTTGAGCACGACGATGGTGGTAGTCTCCTTTCTGCGTGGGCTAGGTTTGTAAGGGACGTCGATCCGGATGTCATCATCGGATACAATACAGCCAACTTCGATCTTCCGTATCTTCTTGATCGAGCCAAGGCACTAAAATGTTCGGATTTTCCATATCTGGGTCGCATCAGTCGCTCACAATCGGTCGCCAAAGATACCACCTTCTCTAGTAAGGCTTACGGGACTCGAGAGTCGAAGGTGATCAACATCGAGGGTCGACTACAGCTCGACATGCTACAGGTCATGCAGCGTGATTACAAATTGAGATCATATACACTGAACTCAGTTTCCGCACATTTTTTAAATGATCAAAAGGAAGACATTCATCATTCAATCATCACAGACCTCCAGAATGGCAATTCCGAGTCTCGTCGTCGATTGGCAGTGTATTGTCTGAAGGATGCAATGTTACCACAACGACTAATGGACAAATTAATGACATTTGTAAACTACACAGAAATGGCTAGGGTGACAGGTATTCCGTTCAATTATCTCCTGAGTCGTGGTCAGCAGATTAAGGTCATCTCCCAGTTGTTTCGAAAGAGTATGTCTGAGCAGCTCGTCATCCCGAACATCAAATCCGAGAGCGCTGATGGTGAGATGTATGAAGGTGCTACGGTCATCGAACCCGAAAGAGGCTATTACGACGTGCCAATCGCGACTCTGGATTTCAGTTCTTTGTACCCTTCCATCATGCAAGCTCATAATCTGTGTTACACGACCTTACTCAATGCCAGAATGATCGAGAAGCTTAATTTTCAACTCAACGTGGATTATGTCCAGACACCAAACGGGGATTGCTTTGTAATGTCACATCACCGAAAAGGACTTTTACCAAACATTTTCACAGATCTACTGGGCGCTCGAAAAAGAGCGAAGGCTGATTTGAAGAAAGAAACTGATCCGTTTCGTCGAGGTGTGCTCGATGGTCGTCAGTTGGCACTGAAAGTTTCTGCCAATTCAGTCTACGGATTTACCGGTGCTACGAACGGAAAGCTTCCTTGTCTCGCCATCTCATCGTCCACGACAGCTTATGGTCGTGAGATGATTGAGAAAACGAAAGCCGAAGTTGAGGCTAAGTATACGATGGCTAATGGCTACAAATACGATGCCAAGGTCATATACGGTGACACAGACTCTGTGATGGTCAAGTTTGGTCCTGCAGAGGTCAAAGATTGTATGGATCTTGGAAACGAAGCCGCTGATTTTGTCTCCGCAAAGTTCACCAAGCCGATCAAACTCGAATTCGAGAAAGTGTATTATCCATACCTGCTCATAAACAAAAAACGATATGCTGGACTGTACTGGACGAGGCCAGATAAGCACGATAAGATGGACTCCAAAGGTATTGAGACGGTTCGACGAGACAATTGTCGCTTAGTTTCCAATCTGATCGAGACGGCCTTGAGGAAGATGTTGATTGATCGTGATCCCGAGGCGGCTACGACTTATGTGAAGAACACAATCTCGGATCTGCTACAGAACAAGGTTGATTTGTCTAATCTTGTTATCACAAAGGCGTTGTCGAAGGCCGACTATTCTAATAAGCAGCCTCATGTCGAATTGGCTGAACGAATGAGGAAGAGAGATGCGGGTTCAGCACCCGCACTAGGCGATCGAGTCGCATATGTCATTATCCAGGGTGCCAAGAGTGACAAGCTCTACGAGAAGACTGAGGATCCGATCTATGTCTTGGAACACAATTTACCCATCGACGCGAAGTATTACCTGGATAACCAGTTGGCCAAACCACTGATGCGAATCTTTGAGCCGATTCTTGGTGACAAGGCCAGTCAGTTACTCAACGGAGATCACACCAGAACGATTACAAAATCTGCACCGACTCTAGGAGGATTGATGAAATTTGCCGTCAAGACAGTGACGTGTATGGGATGCAAGGCTCCAGTACCAAAAGGATCTAATTCTCCAGTTTGTAAGAACTGCACCGCACGTGGTCCAGAACTATGGACTAAACATGTCAACATCATGTCCACCATGGAGATCAGATTCGCTCGACTTTGGACACAATGTCAGCGGTGTCAAGGTTCCCTACATCAGGATGTCATTTGTACCAGTAAAGACTGTCCAATTTTCTATATGCGAAAGAAGGCAGGAAAGGACTTGAAGGATGCTGCCACCGATCTAGACAGGTTCTCTGCCTTCGACGAATCGGCGTTGTTCTAGCGTAAGCATGGCGTAGTTGTCTCTGTAGTGTTAAAGATCAAAATTATACAATGATAATCATTCTTGTTGTAGAACTGTTGAAGAACATTTATGATTTGGTGACTACACTGTGGGCTGTAGAGTCGTGAACAGTCTGAGCTATCTCAGACACGGCCCCGCATCTCTAGCGTAAACGCCCTCCAAAATTTCGTGTCGGCCTCTGATCAGGCCTAGGAATGCATGCCATGGCGCATAATCATGAATTCATCTGCAAAGTACTTTATGGACATGGTCCTTTTGCAGATGTATTGAGCGTAAGCTAAGATTCTGTGTAAGAGTAGATCTTGAAACATGAAATGTATCAGCATATGTGCGTGCTTTGTAATGATGCATGAAGCCCGCTGGTGATCGGGCAGCGGGATTACGAGTACATCATGGCACAATCTCTGCAGGCGATCCCAAGGTCAGATGTAAACTTGATACAATCCGCACAAGTCATCACTTGCATAAGAGCCGCGACGAAAGAGCTTCTAGAGAACGCAATTGATGCAGGTGCCAAGAAGATTACACTCAAGTTCACCAATTATGGACTAGACACTCTGGAAGTTACTGATGACGGGACTGGCGTCGCGGAAGAAGACTTTGACACACTCGTGGCGAAGCATGCGACAAGTAAGCTGTCGGTTTTCGACGACCTCGAAAAGATATCCACGCTTGGCTTTCGTGGGGAGGCATTGAGTTCATTATGTGCTTTGAGTACAATGTCAATCATCACCTGCACCAAGACGACGTATCCCCTAGGTCATCACTTGACTTTCTCACGCGATGGAACAGTCCTGGAGAAGAAGACTGTTTCCGCACAAGTAGGAATGACAATAAAGGTTCAGGACCTCTTTTCGTCATTACCTGTTCGACGAAGGGACTTTGGAAAGAATGCCAAAAAGGAATTCATTAGTGCTACCAAATCACTACAGGCCCACGCAGCAATCCAAGTTGGCATTCGGATCGAGGCGATACACTTCATTGGTAAGAACAAGAACCATCTGCTAGGTAGTCACGGAACCACAGGAAGTCATGATTTGAGGCGGAACATCTGTGATGTAAGAAGTATCTCATGGGAATCGTCAATGACTGATCAGCTTAGATTTTCGGATCACAACTGCACAAGCTGCTGATTCCCATAGACAAGGAATTCAGTTTTCAGAGCGCACATCGGCGCAGGTCAGAAATGACTTTGGTCAAATTTCGTGGCTTTGTGTCTGATGTACAAAAAGAGTACGGACAAAGACCAGAAAGACAATTGACATACATCAATTCCCGACCTTGTCATCTACCCAAGATATTGCGCATGATCAACGAAACCTGTTCCACCTTGGGCTCGAATCGTCCCCCTTTCGTTCTCTTAGATTTGTCGATGCCGCCAGACTCATATGATGTAAATGTATCACCAGATAAACGCACAATCTTCCTGCATGATGAACAAGTCATTCTGGAGAGTCTGCGAGAGACCATTACCGAAAAGTTCTCGACTGATTCTCGATTCATACCCATCTCTGGTTTCACTTTGCAAACGGCTCGACATTCGAACCTTACACAATCGTTGTTGCAGAGTCAATCGAATCTTGCATCCCCTGCAAAGGATCATCTGCCAGAGCAAGGCCAATCGGCATCGAGCGTCTCCAGGGAGAGCTCGCCGGAGCTACTGCAGGTCGCTAAGCATGACGAGGCAGATACGTATATGGAAAGTGATGATGACAATCTGGCAGGGGCAACACTGCAAGAGACAACGAATGACATCGATAATGAAGAGACCTCGAATTTCCCCAGTACATCGAGTTTGATGGATTTCAATTTCAACTCCTCTGTGTCAGTTGCTCATTCAACACGTTCATCATCTCTGAAGCGCAAGCGGTCGCCTCAATTGCCAAGCCAAGTGAGCGGGAAGCCCCATGCGGCCTTGCGAACAAGCCTGGTCACAACGCCGACTCGCGGTGATTACAGTTCGGACATCGCAGAAAGTGGCATGGAGAACTTCGTCGTGGAGCCCATGACCTCCAACACTGATGAACTGACTCATGAGGAACTATTGAACGAGCCGCTGAAGGATGAAGATAGACCCACCACTGTTGATGAGCCTCTTGATGAGACTGATGCTGTGCAAACACCTTTTGTACCCTTGCAGCGGTTCATCAAACGCCTGAATAATTTCGAACAGTCTAATCCAGCAAACCACGTCCATCAACTACAAACTGTGCTCGACGCTGACGCGGCCATGACAAACCCTTCAGCTGCTTCAGCTTGGGGCCGCGCAGGCTCAGAGGATCATTCGACAACACACTTGCAGAATGCCGGCGTTGATGACGCGCCAGAAATAGCAGAAAGAATGCTTTCTTTGAATGTCTCCAAATCAGACTTCTTCGGCATGACAGTCGTGGGCCAGTTCAACCTTGGCTTTATCATTGTTCGCCGCAATCAGGAGCTCTTCATCATCGATCAGCATGCCTCTGATGAGAAAAGCAATTATGAAAAGCTTCTACACAATACAATCATAAAGAGTCAGCGTCTAGCAGTACCTCGAGAGCTTGAACTTTCCGCAATCGAACGCTTGAGTATCAGTGAGCACCTGGATACACTAGAGAAGAACGGCTTCGAAATTACGTTACAAGAAAGCGATGATGGCGAGCCTCGATATATGTTGGTGGCTCTACCTGTGACCAAGAACATCACATTCAGTGAGAAAGATCTCCTAGAGATTCTGCACTTGTTGATGGAAGGCTCTCCTGCGACTTCTGTGAGGTGCACCAAAGCGAAAAGAATGTTTGCATCTCGGGCTTGCCGGAGTAGTATCATGATTGGTACTGCTTTAAGCCATGACAAAATGCAAGCTATTGTCTGGCATCTGGGTGAGATGGATGCACCTTGGAATTGCCCGCATGGACGTCCTACCATGAGACACTTGCTGAATATATCTGATATGCCAAGATTCGTAGACGACTACAGGTAATAGTAATGCATGACTCCGGAGGACGTATCGACAGGATGTCGTGTACGAACGTGTAAATTATGTCCTGCATTTGATTCGACTTCCAACGACATTGAAGCGCTTCGCAGACGAGTCTTGATCTAAGGCTTTTCCTTGCTTTGACCCAAGGAATAGGACGATTCGGCATTGATCCGCTCGATCCATCGTTCTATCAGGTGTTGATTCTCTTCCCTAGCAGCAACAAGCAATTCTTCAGATTTCCGCCATTTGTCTTCCATCATTTGAAGTTCAATCTAGTAACAGCTCAGCTGAAGTGGGAAGCAACAAGCTTCACGACTTACTTCGACTTGAAGCAGCTCATCTTGAATTGTTCTGATAGCATTATTTTTCTCTTCGCAGTTGCGTAGTGCTTCTGCATTGCTGTTTTGCAATTTCAGGTTTTCAGCACGTAGTTCAAGGATCCTAGTGTGTCAGACAATTAATTTTTACGATGAATTAAGTTTACTGCTTGAAAAGATATCTTTCTTTCTCGTGCGAGACTTCCAACTCTTCCTGTAACGTGCTGAGCAGTGTTACAGGCAAATGTGGCTCAGAACTTTGTTCATCCCGCAATTTAAGAGTGTTCAAGAAGTTTTCCATCAAGAAAGGCTAAAATACTACCATGAGGACAGCTCTAAGCACATTCAAGTGTCAAGGAACGGCTACTCGAGTAATCTTTCGAGCTCGATAATTCACTCTTCAGTCGCTATATGCAGATGTAGTCCGGTTAATTTTGGAGTTGTAGTGGCGGATCATGCTTGAAGAGTTCTCAGAAATGTATGCACGGTTGTAGTTACCCGATTAGGCTGGTCTACCAAACTCTAGAGCCTTGGTGGAGAAATATAACTCTCTTATGTATAAGCATGGAATAAGTAACATCAGACACATTCGCTATATCTCCTCGAAGCCCAGCTCACTCAAGTTCATCGCATATCTGCCCCTTTGACGACACGCATTTCGATAAAGTAGACAATCAAGCGCAATGGGTGGTGGCGACTTAAATATGAAAAAGTCCTGGCATCCAGGACTTATCAAGAACAGAGCGCAGGTGTGGGAGGATCAACATGCGGCTTTACAGGAGCGTAAGCGTATGGAAGCTCTGAAGAAAGAGATAGAGGAAGAACGAGCAGCAAATGAACTTCAGAGACTCAATGAAGCTAATGGAGGAGCGAAAAGGCAAGAGCGTGTGGAATTTCTCTACGCCGGACCAGGCGCAGGAGCTGGACTGGCTGAAGATCGCGAAGCCTATTTGCTAGGTCGAAAGAGGATAGATGATGTGCTTGGGAAAGATTCTGTCAATGGTGTCGTTCCACAGAGCAAAAGCGCTCCCGCAAAGGTCACTCCGGGCCTCAATCAACGAGATCTCTCCAACAAAGTTGCGCTGGACCCTTTGTTGGCAATCAAGAAACAAGAGGCAGCACAGTACGAAGCAATGGTCATGAAAAGGAAAGCCGAACTGGAAGCTGATGCGAGAAAACAAGCTAGAAGAGAAGCTCGAAATACAGGTTCCAGAAGCTATTCGAGGTCAGAGCGGGTACACTCTCGAAGTCATCAGAGCGACAGAATTCACGAGAGAAGTCACCACTACAGGCGCGAAGGAGACTCGTATCATAGGCAATCCGACAGCTCAGATCGCAATGTTGGGCGACACACAAATTCAAGATCAAACGATCATACCTCTCGGCGAGAGCGTCACACAAGTTCTGGTCGTCACGGCCGATCGACACGTTCTTATTCGAGTTCAGATAGCGATAGGTCGGTCAGAGCCTCACGGAGAGAGAGATCTCGTTCGTCTCAGCATCGTTACGCCGATAGAGAAAGCCGCACCAGTACACATCGTTGTTCTCGTTCTAGGTCGCCAAAATTGAGGTCATCTGACAACGAGGCTCGGCTCCGACATTCAAGGCACTCCGAGACGGCTCTGCAAACTGCTTCTCAGAGCAAGGAGCCTCGGGAACGGAAGCCGAAGCAAGTGGATGAAGCTGAAGCAGACAGGATTCGTGCTGCCAGATTGGCTGAGATGACTTCCAGTGCTCGAGACTTGGACGAAGACAGGGTACGACGACTCGAATTATCAAAAGCCAGAGACGACGAAGCAAATAGACAGGAGCTCGCCGGGAGAAATCAGGATGCGATGAAGTCTAAGAATTTTGTGAGAGACATGCAATTGACTGCCGGACTAGTACGTTAGACGAATAGGAAGACATCAAGCACAAATTCATTCTTACATTTTCAAACGGACTGTTTAGTACTACCTATGTAGGAGCTCCTTATCCGTGTGAATCACTCCAGAGGGCTGAATCTTCGATTGTCTGCATTATGTGCAATGTTCTGCAGCATTGTCTACTTTGTGTGAGTGCCGGGCTTTGCAGCATGTCTCAGCGCATGCCATGGCCATATGTACCTAATTCATCCTGACGGAGACCACAATCAGACAAGCTTCTCTGCTCTGTTGGCATATGCTTGCCTAAAATATGTGTAGCAGAGGATCACATGTCCAGTCTGATGCAACGACGATCATAAGCGATCGAGCTCCTGTGCAGGAGACACGAGAAGGCAGCAGCGCGGAGCATTGGCTGGAATTGGCTCCAGACTTGCCAACCAGACGTTGGACGTTCTCGTCTGTGCACCCAGAGACGCCATAATTGCCTGATTGGGAAGGATCGTAGGGCACCTTCCAATCTGATTTGTTGACATTGAGGCGCATTCTCAGTCTCTTTCCAGCCACTGCTCGCATGGGGCTGCCAAATCTTGTGTAATTGTCTTCTTCCTCTGCTGCCTGCCTCTTCCTCGTCCTTTGATCGCTCAAGCACAGCTCCAGAGCCCTTATAAGCGTCTTGTCCGCCTCTGCACGCACCAAATCTTCCCTTACAAGAACCCAACTTCGCTCTTTTCCACGCTCTTTCCACACTCAAGCATGGTTTCTAGACGTACTGCTTTGCTGACGCTCGCCTCTGCCGTTGCAGCTCAAAACTCGACTTCAAAGTGCCCAACTGGCTTTGTTGAGGGATTCAACTCACAGGTGCTCGATATTGTTGCTCAGCCGGCGGATGTTTGGAAGCTCATTGGAGACTTTGGTGACCTGAGCTGGGCAGGTGTTGCTCAGACGAATCTTTCTGACGCAGCACAAGATAACGTACCAGGTGTGTCACGAACCTCAGTCCAGCTCGCCTTTTTCATCAACGAGACCTTGTTGGCCTATTCTCCCTTCGATGGTGCTTCGTTGACAGCCTCTGAGCTGCATTCAGTGGCACCATTCTCCGTTAGACCTACACTGAACACCACAGTGTCTGCCTATGCAGATTCTCTTGGAGTTTCTCCTCTCTGTGGAGGTGCAGCGACTCGATTGACGTTCGATGTCAACTACTGTGCTGAGCCAGCATTCGCTTCGATCGTCGATACTCTATTCACTACCGCCCACTCTTCGCAGCTTCTCTCCGCACAGACCCTCTTGGATGCCCAGACCTACACCGAGAGTGCTTGTGTCGGTGGCACCATAGTCAGCTCCAACACTACCACAAGCACAAACGGCACCAGCGCCGCTGGTAGTGCATCTGGCGCAGCCAGCGGAAGAACTACAACACTCAGCACTGCTGTTGCAGGTGCTACTTCTACTTCAACTGCTGGTGATGCCAGTACTGCTGGCACTACCGGCAAGACAGGCTCTAGCAACACCACCGGTACTTCCGGTACCACCGGCAGCAACACTGGATCTTCCGCTGGAACGACTGGCTCAAACTTGCCCAAAGCATCGACAAGCTCAGCTTCGACCTTGACCTCTTCTTTCCTATCCGTCCTTGGTCTCGCCATGGCATCATTGATGCTTTAAACGTCAAGAGCAAATTTTGCTCTTCACATCCTAGTCCAGTGACAAAATTATCGACATCAGCTAGATTAGTCTTCGTGTATAAAGATATCAGTCATGAATTGTATGACCAGGATCTCCCTGCCTTGATGCCTTCCATTCGATCTGTCCTCAGAGCTGAACATTCAGAATGACTGGACTCACTCTCCACAATTCTACAATCTTGGAACTTTTCGTGTGGCGCATCTTGATGTGCATCACAATTTCAGCATTCTCCATCGAGTACATTAGTTGTCTGGCTACGATATCTGAGGTGCTGCAAGAGGGCCAGGTCGAGACACAACATGGAAGATACTGTCTATGACTTGCTCGTACCCACCTTATCATTCGGTAAGCAGCACATCCATCAAATTGCAACACTTTGCTGAACTATTCTAAGGAGCTGTTGGAGCAATGACAGGTAGTGTCTTGGCAGTCTCGAGAGCGAAGCCGATCTCGAGGTACATGGTAGCGACAAGTCTAAACTTTACTCTACTGGGTGGCTCGTTCATTGTGCTGCGGAAGCTTGGTCTGACGTTCACTCCCTCGCCGACGCCGGATCGCGTGTGGATCAGTACAGCGGCGGGTGCAGTAACGGGCGGTGTATTCAATGCTATGATGAGGGGCTCGAAGGGAATCATGGGTGCGATATTGGTGTATGGCGGCATGGGTGGACTCGGAGAATTCAGTGCCATGTCGTTGCAATCTTACTTCACACCGGGTTCTGCAGTTGCAGCACGTCAGCCGAAGCAAAAGGCAGAGGAAGAGTACGTTAGGGAAAGTGAAAAGAGTGTTTGGAGGCGATTGAAGGAGTCTAGTCCTCTACGCCCCATACCCGATCAAGAGTTTGAGACGATGATGAGTAACAAGATTCGAGACTTGGATGAACAAATTCGGCTCGTGGACGAAGAGTTGGCGAACACTCGAGCACAAGTGCAGCAAGCACGTTCGCAGTGATCGGGCATCACTTCCCCGTTGTACATACTGTATTCATTACCGTACAAACTTTCAACTGTTGTTTTTCATTTCTCGTAGCTTTGCCATGACCTCCACATCACCGCTGGCACCTGTTGCCTTGAGTATGGCAGGGTCAGACAGGCGCATGAATGGATTATATGATAATTCGTCCTTGATGGTGAACTTTCCACACGTCTCCTCTCCAGTCTCGCAGAACTTGACAAGCTTCTTGAGATCGGCAGACTCAGGGAGTACCTTGGTGGCAAACTTGGCGTTCGCAGCGGTGTACTCGTGACCGGGATAGACGAATGTATCCGAAGGCAATTTGGCCAGCTTCTTGTTAAGCGCGGTATTCATCTCCTCGGCAGTACCTTCGAAGAATCGACCACAACCAGCAATGAAAAGAGTGTCACCTGTGAAGACGGCTTTCGATCCGTCTTGCTCTGCATAGAAACAGATACTATCTTGAGTATGGCATGGAGTGTGAATGCTTTTGATGGATAGCTCACCCACCTGGAAGACTTCCCCATCTGCTGGTGTGGTCTGTACACAAGAACAGTCCTTTCCAGCAATCACTTTGAGGTCTGGATAGTGTGAAAGGATCTCCTTGTTACCACCCGCATGATCACCGTGGTGATGCGTTGTGATGAGATACTTTAGATCGATCTCCCCAGCCTTGATGGCTTTCTCGAGTACCGGAAGAACAGACTTTGGTTCAGCAGGATCGATCACAGCGGCAATCTTCGTCTTATCGTCTTTTACAATGTATGCTATGATCCATTAGTCGACCACAGCTGCTACAAATGTTAAGCTGTAGCTACCATAGTTATTCCCACTCCCTGCTTCCCTTAGTAGTTGAAACCATTATGCAGGCTTCACGAACCTTTCCACATTGGTATCGATTGAATATGCATTTGTCTTGTTATATCTCTCTTTATCCGGTGTAGATAGTTATGACGTGTAATAAACATGAGATCAGCTCGGAATTGACTCTTTCTTGTGCATATCTGAGCTCGAGCTCGACCACCGGTCTCCCCACTTTTACTGACGACATTTGGGCGCAGCGTAACAGTTCGCTGGAGAGCTCCACATCGTAGACACTCTAGAATATATTGACGCCTCACTTTCGAACCCTGGACGTGGCATATCTTAGGAGCGACTCCATCGCAGTCGAAGCGCTGTTGTCTTCACACCTGGACTGACAATGAAGGAGCTACCATATGCCGCAGATGTAGAGGCACCGTTGAAACCTGCACAACTTGAAGTGCTTAAAAAGCAATATGAATCTGAAGGCATCATGGTCGGCGCACAAACGAAATTCAATTACGCTTGGGGTCTCATAAAATCAGACAAAAGAAGTGAGCAGCTCGACGGCGTCAAACTCATGACGGACATGTATAAAGATTCACCTGAACGTCGACGAGAATGTATCTACTATCTAGCGCTTGGTCAGTTCAAGTTGGGTAACTACACCGATGCAAGAAAGTACAACAACGTCTTGCTTGAGCATGAGCCTACAAATATGCAGGCAATGAGCCTCAAAAGTCTGATTGATGACCGTGTTGCCAAAGATGGATATATCGGCATCGCTATCGTTGGCAGCGCGATCGCACTAGGCAGCATACTCATTGGCAGTATTGCTCGTTCTCGCAAGTAAGGTCGGGTGCAAAATCAGGTCTAGCTTGACCCACCAAGACTTCCTCTATCTGGTCAGTGTTCCAGTCTTGAGATGCGATACTGGCACTGCTAAGATTCTGCGTTGGCCACAACTGCGCCACTCTTTACCAAGATTTTCCTACACGATTTATTCTTACACCGAAATTGGCACTTCGAACATCAATTGCTGTAAAAAGTCCAGAGCCTGATGTAACTCCTGCTGTTCAGAGGTCCTTCCTTACACGTCGGATATTGACCTTGTATCATCAACTATGCAATTCGCCCTATATTGCCTCATAAGAGTCTGGCGATCATGTGTGGTCGCTACCACGGCTGGGGCAACAAACATTCGCAGCATTAAGTGGGAATGTAAAGAGAGTGCTCTCATAGCATTGTAAACAGAATAAACATATTTCAAAGACTGTGACACCACAGCTATGCCGTGATGGTGCATATGATCATGGGCGCAGTTGCGTGGCTACTTAAGGACGTGCATTTACGAAAGTGGACGTGCGGGACGCAATGCCTACCAGTACCTTGTAACCACTTTTGCTGTTGAATGGCCGGTTGCGGCCACTTGACAATGGCTGATCCTTCCTATCTGCCCAGAACTTGATCTCTCACTGTCGATGCAGCCATTCAATTCCCTTGCCGGCAACTTCACTTCACCAGCCTCCCCTCCAACTCCAACCAACAACCAACGATCACCAGCCGCCCTCGCCTCCCCTCCGTTCTTCCCTCCAGCAGCCAATCACATCCGGTCTGCTCGTTGTTGGCCTATCCAGGCAATTCTCGCTCTTGATTCCACGGGAAACAAGCAATTAACATCTGCAGGTGAACTCATTCTAGAGCCTCAACTTTTAGGCCTCACAAGAAGTTGCAGTCTCGAAGGCTCAAAGTCTGAATCATAAGTAGCTAGAAATTCACATCTGCATCAGCCGACTGCTGGTGTACATGTAAAAGAGACTGAGAGCATTGCTTCAATGAGTGTCTCGAGCTGCTCGGTGTCAGACCATGACGGTCTCAATCTCGTCTCGTCTTGTCTGTTCTGTTCTGGGATGATCATGAGCCCTCCTGCCTTCGCTTCCGCCTTTCCTCCCTCCTCCACCTTCTCTTGTCTCTCTCTCACTTACTCACCCATTCACTGTCTCCCACTCTCTCTCTCACTCGCGCACGCCCTTCCCTCCCTTCCCTTCCCTTTCCTCCCTCACTATCAGGCTTCCGTCCCTCCTTCCTCACACCACCATCACTCGAACCTCACCCACCATCCACCTACACTGCCATCAGTCCCTCAGGCTACAAGATCCCCGTGTCTGGAGTTCCATCAGCACAGTATATACTACGTTCGCTCCAATCCACCGTGAGTGCCTGATACGCGCTCGACTTCTGTTGCGAGGCTCCTCTACGAATACATCCTGCGACACTCGAGCAGAACTGAAAGAGGACGTTTACTCCTTTGTCGAAAGCAGACAAGCTCGAGACCTTCTCCCTAGTTGCGAGTGATCTCTGTCATCATGAACTCCCAGGCAGACATCCAAGACCGAATCGCCGCGGCTCGTAAGGAAGCCGAGGGTCTGAAGGAGAAGATAAAGCGCAAGAAGGAGCAGCTTGCAGACACAGATCGTAAGTAACTCTCTCGACAGTCAAGCGTCCAGTATAAGACTAGCTCGTCTGTCGAGTAGAGAGTGTTCAGGCTGACCGGTCAACAGTGCGCACCATGTCCCAGTCCATCGACTCCATTCCCAAAATTGGCATGAAGGTCAAACGTACGCTCAAAGGTCACTTGGCTAAGATATACGCCATGCACTGGGCTACAGATCGACGCCATCTCGTCTCTGCCTCGCAGGATGGCAAGCTCATCATCTGGGACGCTTACACGACCAACAAGATTCATGCCATCCCACTGCGATCCTCATGGGTCATGACTTGTGCCTATGCTCCATCCGGTAACATGGTCGCTTGTGGAGGACTCGACAACATCTGTTCCATTTACAACCTGTCATCTAGAGAAGGCCCGAGCCGAGTCAGCCGCGAACTGTCAGGACACGCAGGTTACCTGTCTTGTTGTCGGTTCATCAACGACCGAAAGATTTTGACCTCGAGTGGAGACATGACTTGTATGCTCTGGGATGTCGAAAGTGGTACCAAAGTCACTGAATTCACGGATCATCTTGGCGACGTGATGTCACTATCCATCAACCCTGCCAACCAAAACACATTCGTCTCGGGAGCTTGTGATTCATTTGCGAAAGTATGGGACATCAGGACCGGCAAGGCTGTACAGACATTTGCAGGCCATGAAAGCGACATCAATGCTGTCCAATTCTTCCCGAACGGAGACGCCTTTGGTACAGGCTCCGACGATGCCTCTGCTCGACTGTTCGATCTTCGAGCTGACCGGGAGCTCAACCAATATACTTCTGACAGCATCTTATGTGGTATCACCAGCATAGCCTTCAGTGCCTCCGGGCGACTCTTGTTCGCTGGGTATGATGACTTCAACTGCAATGTGTGGGATGTGCTGAAGGGTGAACGTGTTGGAGTATTGCAGGGACACGACAACAGAGTCTCGTGCTTGGGAGTGTCGAATGACGGTCTATCACTCTGCACAGGTTCATGGGATGCATTGCTAAAAGTTTGGGTCTAAACTTTTGTTTGATTGTTCAAGAATGTATGATGATAACAATAAGCATTGTGATGCGAAAGAAGTTTTCTGATATCTATGGTATGGCGAGATAAAAATTGAGTATCCGCAGATCTTGCTGAGATCAGCTGTCTCCTGAGCTCTGGCTACAACTCCCAGGGTCCTCTTCAACGATGCCTTGACCTCGCTACAAGTCCTTGTAAAAGGGGCTAGAAGAAAAAAGAATTGATCGTGTAGCGGGGCGGTAGAGACAAGCGACATACAATTTATTAGTAATATTTTATTGTTCGAGAGACGAGCCTGAACTGGTTCATTCTCTTGTGTTCATCTCCGGCTGCGCAGATGTCTCACCGCGATCTGCATCGGCTTTGTTCTGCCTGGCGCATCTGCTCCCGCCCGCACAAACGCAACTTCCCTATTCCATCCATCCATCCATTCAACCAACCAACCAACCGCTCCGACGTGTGACATCCATGTTCTAATTAGGGCCTCATCGACTCTTTTGATGTCCATCTGACAGGTGGAGGCCAGAGCGCTAATCTGTACACGCATTCTAACTCTCCTTTCTTTCTTCTCATACTTTTCCGCAAGCACCAACACTCTTTAATTCACTTGAGACGCAAGCAAGCAAGCCAGCCAGCCAGCCAGCCAACCACACATACAAAACCAACAACGATGACAGACTCTTCCATACGATCAATATTCAAAAACGACTCCCTGATGGGTCGGTACTTGGACGGAGACGACGACACCTTTGACGAAAGTCCGCGGTCGAGCGTGTTTAGCACGACAGATAGCGGCGAAACACTGGTGAATAATCCATCGCCCGGTCGAGCGGGTGAATACAACACCGGTCCAAAAGGAGTCCGCAGTGATGCGATGGCATTCAATGCCTCACAGACGCAATTACGTCGCGACAAGGCGCGTCTTCAGGCACAGAGTGAGCGAGCCGTGGGCGCGGCCGCACCTTGGAGTCAGGACCGTGCTGATGATGATGCGCGGGACAGGTGGGTCGAGAAGAGACTGAAGGAACTGAGTAAGGCGCAGACGAAGGGGTCTCTGTTCGAAGAGGTGGATGCGGCGGGGTACTTGCACATCATCGAGTCCAATCGATTCGTCTGTGTGCTGATTCACCACCACGAAGACGACGACGACTACGAGGGAGGAGAGTCTGGTGAGGTAAAGGAGGCCATGTACGGCGTTGCTGGCAAGTACCAGGGCATCAAGATGATTAGACTCTCCCATCACGAGGCTGAAATCGACGAGGTTGCTTGTCCCGCCATACTCGCTTACGAGGACGGGAATCTCACTGTCAATGCCATGCGCGTCGTCGATGAGTTGCAGAGTGGTGAGGAGATTAGTACGCGATCAGTCGAGGCTCTCTTGCTCAGGCTCGGCGTTCTCAAGGAGCAGTATAAGCTCGATCGAGAGTAGTGCAGACCCGCACGTCCGGATCTTTTGGCCCGCAATGTTTGGGTTCTGGCGCGGGAAAATTAAAGGTTCGATGGATGCATGGTTCTGGCGAGTGCGTAGATAATCTCAATTGATTTTCCTCAAGAGGACGGTTTCCTTCACTATACAAGCAGATATATTAAAAATGAGGGGGGCATGCTTCTAAATGGTGCAATCATGTTTGCAATCAACTCTTGAGATTGCGACCTTGTCTGCTTTTGAATCCTTCGAGATTACAGCACCACCCTGTCACACTCCATTCGACTTTCACGGTCAGCGCTGCACAGAGTCCACGAATCTTTGCATGTCGATGAGGAGTGTATCACTCAAAGTGTGTAGATCAATGTGGAATTCTCCCTCTGTAACATGTTAGTCTCTTCAGACGGTACCGCAGCTTGCATCATACCTTCGAGATCATTGCGAACGTACATGTCATCAGTCTTGCCATCATTGACGATCTGTACAATCTGGACTAGATCATCTTCACCCAATTTCTGCAAGCCGTCCGCGAGTTTATCAATGTCCACCTGATCTGTCAGTCTCGTCCACTCACTCATTCACAAAGTTGACTCACAACGCGTCTCTTTTTCGACTTCTTTTCGGTGCCGTCCGCAGATCTCTTGTTCTTTGGCGTCCCCTGATCATATTCTTGTTTGGGAGCGACCGGCGCGACTCCCTGCAATGCTCTCAGTAGATTCGGCTTTGGATTCTTGAACGTGAGCTTTTGCGGCTTCTCGTAGCGATCGCCAGATTGGAAGTTTAGGTCGTGAGCAATCGTCTGTGAGCCGCCGCCGTCCGTGTAGTGCAAGGCGATATGCATCTCGAACTCGCCCCATCCTTCCTCGATGATCTTGAACGGAGGTTTCTTGACGGCTAGAATTTGTCAGATGATGTTCTTTTCATCATGCAGCTGCGCGCTGAATGTGCGTACTCTTGTTTGGATTGGTAAAGGTGGGGTGCAGCTTGAAGATGACCTTTTCGATGAAGGGCGGTGTAACCTCGTTCCCCTGTGCATCGTCCATCAAGACCTGACAAGTCCATTCACGCATAGGATATACGCCCTCCACCAGAGGCTTGTCACTGAGTGTCCGAATGGTGGTGACGAACTTGATCGTCTTCTCTATGACTTCCCCCATGTCGCGATTTCCTCCTGTCCCTGGAAGAAGCTGTTCCTTTGCAACGACGAAAACTACAGATCTGAGCCCGAATCGCACACAAGAGAGCGTGGAAAGATCTGCAATGCGAGGGTCGACCAGTTCACGATAGATACAAACACGAAGGAGTCTGAAGAGGAGAGGATCCCTGGAGGTAAGTGACATACATTTAGGAAATGCCTGTGGGTGGAGGCTGGTGGTGGTGGAACCTTCAGTCTGGAAGCTGCTCCTCCAACCACACGATCACTCACTTTCACTTCCTGTTCTCCCTGATCCATCACAGACACAAACAACACTCCCATTCACTTTCGTAGCTACACAGGCTCAGTCCTAGCATTCTGGATCATCTTGCCAGTGACGATGCACAGTCTCGTACAAGTCTGAAGATCTACCAAATCTGTATTACTGTTCCTGCTACAGAACATCTTGTGCACCAACTATCTGGTCTCATTTTGCACCGCCCAGGCCAAAACCAACGAAATTATACAGGATATAGCACAACATTAAGCGACGGCCACATAAATCAAATGTAGGCCTCAAAGATCTTCGTCTTGGTGATCTTCTTCGCGCATCCAGGAGCGACACAAAGTGCTCCTTGCTTCTTTGCAGACTTCTTGATGTCTGAACCACATTGGCCACAATAGACATGACTGCACTTGCTCACCCAGACTTTCCGTCTTACCTCATCACCTGTGCCGCCCAGCTCTGTCCTGCAGCCAGGACAGATCAACATGTCCGTCTCAGTGAATGTCCTTGTGAAAGGTTCTTTCAGCGGAGGAGGTGCTTCGTACTTGGGCGGCGGGGGTGGTTGGTTTCCGTGGAGTTCAGAGAATAGCTCATTGTAAATTGCATAATTGAGATTTGGCGCGTGAAATTGATTCATGTGAGGAACAAGTGAGATGTTACTTCCTGGTAAGAAGTTTTCTGGTAGACCCATTGCATTGCGTACCGGTCCTCCGCCATTGGGTCCATGTATGAAAGCTCTAAAACGAGCCACAGTAGAGCCTACCATTTCAGGCATCAAGCCGACAAAATTAGGTATAGTGCCAGCTTGATTTCTCGTGTGTGGCTCTCTGGTCATGTCTGGACGATTCTCACGCTGTTGAGTCCTTCGCTGTGCAGTCTCTAAAAGCCAATCTCGTCTTCTCTGTCGCCAGGCAGCTGACTCGGTCTCTGCTTCATGTGTAGCAAGATTATTTGATCTGGTCGCCGCTCGATGCCTGGCCTGCAGGTCGAGTGATGCAGCACTATTAGTATTTGTTGGTGTGGAAAGGACCACGTCCGGTAAGCTGTCGAGGTCGATAATCTCGTGAGAGCGCACGTTCGGAGGAGAGTTCGTCAGGTCGATGACATTGGAGCTCGGCGGCATAGCTTGTACGGACCTTGGAGGCTGATTCGACACGAAGGGATCTGGAAGGACCATTTCGTTTGTATATTCATCTTGAGAATTCCGTGAAAAGGGCCCTTGACTTATATTGGACCTGGACAAAACAGGGCTCCTTTGTCGTTCTGGCAATCTCGGCCAACGACCATGTGTCTCGCCACTTATCAAAATCGTCGAAGACGGACTCCGCCTCCCGTCTGCACTCATATCAGTGACAGAGCGGATTGCGTGTCCCAGCGAGTTCTATGGACGGCTGCCTAGTATCAGACTTTAGGGACTTGTGTTGAAGAAGAGCAAGAGCAGGGCCTGAGTTCGTGGTGTAGTGTCGTACCAGTGGAGCAGCAGCGGTTGAAGGGAGCTACTGTATCCTACGCTACCCGTGAGAGCCAGAAGGGAAGCTCCCCAGAGCCGCCACTTGAGCTGCGGTCCTTCTCCAGCGCACAAAGAGACTCAATCCCCTCACTAATCCAACTCTCGCACAACAAATGCGGCCTCGATCCTCATTAATCTACATGTCTATTGTACATTCTTCATAATGTCAGAGTAATCTTTCCAGACTCGCCAGCCAAGACTAAACCACTAGCGCCATCTTTCCATGCAGCCTGATCAAATACGCCTTCGTATTCCTTCGCTACACTCCATGACTTTTGTGCCTTCGTATATGCCCATATTTTGAGTCCACTCTCACCTGCACAGGCCAAGAACTGTCCACTGTAGTCCCAAACAACACACTTTGTCCCCGAAGCGACCTCTAATTCCGCAGCCACCGTGCTTTTTGCGAGGTGCCAGACCTTGACCTTGTCCGCAGTTTCAGAAGAGACTGCTAGCCAGAATCCATTCTCGGAGAAGGCCACCGAAGTGATACTGCCATCTTCGGGTCCAAAGACGGCTTCGATTTTTCCCGTGAGCATGTGGAAGATGTAGACGTAGCCATCTCCGCCACCCAGTGCTACCAAATGGCCATCAGGGTGAAACGCTAAACATTTTACAACTATTCATCGTTAGTCGTGTCTGTAGTTTGTGGAATGTGTACTTACCAGCAGTATTCGTGAACTTTGCAAACTCTGTCGTGTTGTCGGTGCTTGATAAGGTCCAGATATCGGTACCCGTCGAGATCGCCAGGAAAGTCTTCGAAGGATGAACTGCAATAGTGAGGTCCTGTGTCGCAAGTCCAGACGGGTTCAACAGTTTTGAATCTGCTTGTGTGGTCTTCTTTTGTTTCAGCGTCGATAATTGCTCTGCCGTCGTCCAATTCTCTGGAACCTTCCTCTTTTTGCGGCCGGCAGAAAGCTGTTCCATGGTGGCATTTACTGTATCTTGTAATTCCTGAGGGACACTTGGAAGAGAATTTTCAGTGCTCATAGCGACATCTTCGCTAGTACTGGTACCTAGGCTCTGCGATAGATTGCTCAATGCCGAACGGGCTTCATCACGTTCTTTGGTAATTCGAGCTATGACGCGACAAGCAGCGTCATGTTGGTAAAGTGCCGTGCTCAATTCTTGCCTCGTTTGATGTAATTGCTGCTTGACCTGGTAGGTCTCGAGTGCCAGAGCATCCCATTCATTTTGAAATATTGACAACAAGGAAGGTATGGATGTCGCTGTTGGTGGTCGAGGCTTTACTATTCGAGAGGTTTTGATTTCGACAACATCATCCAGGCCCAGATCTTCGCCGTTGACAGGATCTTTGCCATGTTCGGCTATGTAAGTTTCCAACAGACGCTTTTCGAATACGCTGCCGCTGATACGCGACAGTACAGGCACCTCTGGAGCCTCCCCAGAAACTAATGTGTTAAAATTACAAGACCCAGGCATAAATCATTCACTAACGTGCACAAAACATGACGTAGAAGCTTAACCCGATCAGACGTGGAGCTATGCACCAGAAGTTGAAGAGTCGCTCAAGCGACGAAGAGCCTGGATATAGACCTCTGAGACCTAGAGTCTGTGAGAATGATGCTACGAACATTGGAACTAGCAAAGTTGGTGTGGGCTCAAATACGAGTATACGGCACAGCTCTTGTCGCTCAACGGCAGCCGGAACTTTGCCGGAACTGATCATGATCACTACTGTTCTACCGTACGCTTTCGAAGTTCATTGTATCTTAAATCACACAGTTGGGAATTTGCACAGAAACTAAGTGCAGAAGTACGTAATCTGTTCAGTTAATGCTAGTTTCCGTTTCGAGACCCGTGTTCGCCTATGCTAGAGAACGCATATAGGATACGCCGTCGCTAAAAATGTTGCACGCAGGACAAGCCATAATATCACGGTGTCGTGGTAGTGGTAGTAGTTGTAGTCAGATCACCAATAGAGCACCAATTTGAAACTGGTATGCAAGAAAGGTATTTGCACCAAGTACATTTTGGTGCGTCCTCGTTGTAGAAATTCTAGTGCGTCAATAAAGAGAGTCCACAATCGCAGAGGGGAACATACCTTGATCAACAGAGCGAAAACCAGTATCGTTAGAGCGAGACAGATCAATCTGAGCATACTGAAAGCCCACCACCAGAAAGATCTCTGTCGAAAGAAGTTGCCCTCGCCGGTCTCCTGCGATTTGACTCTGTCACTAGCACAGCTCTGTCCAATGACTGACAATTGTACATCGCCAATTTTGCCATAAGCTTTCCGTCTCTGAGCCAAAGAATCGGGACTTCGCATTAGTGTGATTCCCAGAAGCATACCGATGACAAACCCTCCGATATGAGAGAAGTTATCGACGCCGGGTAGTAGACCTAGAGCGAATGAAATGATCACATCCGCAAGGAGCATCAAAAGTCCTTTGCGTGGAGCCTGAACCTGACCCCAGTGATATAACAGATCGAGCAGCGATAAGCTGATGATGGAAAAGATAGCTCCAGATGCTCCAGTCGACGTCACGCCGTCACCCGCAAAGTTGCCACCGAAAAGAAACCCGCCTATGCCAGCAGCCAAATATGTAGGTACCAGAATGTGTGCGCCAAGGTCCATCTCAATCTGCGCGCCTAGTCGCAATTGTACCATTAAGTTGAAGCCAATATGCACGATTCCAGCATGGAGGAAGATTGGAACGATGAATCGCCACCACTGCTTGGGCGTGGTGCTTGTCATCGCGCCATGACCACAAAGTTCGGAAAGCGTACATGCAGTCAGCCCAGCTGTGGTTGTCGCATTCGGGCAAGGCCAGCCCGTCACGACATCAGTAATGTTCGCAATCTCCTTCATGCATGGAACGAATCGTGCACCCATATTGATGGAGTTGTATGTCGAGGGACCTATCATAGGATTGAAGGATGGCTTGATGGCTATGGGACTGCCAGTTAACTTCCAGCCATGCACGCATTGACCAATGAAGACTGCCACTTGTGCCAGACTGACAACATAACAGAACCAAGGTCGCTTCCATTTCGAGGAAGAGATAGCATTGGTGTAAATGTGCGTAGTATTTAGATTGTTGTCATGTCCTTCTTCTGTATCAGTCGTGTGCGGCCTAGTAGCCACTGCCACATATGGTAATTGTCGTTCTTGATGATCGCTGATGTATGCTGGCGGGTATCTCTGGTAGTCTGGGCTCGAGTAGGATGTTTCGGAGGCGAAGGACTCATAGCCATACAAACCTGGTCTCCGATTATCCGTTGCATCTATGTTCTTAAAGTGGCTGTCACTATCGAACGAGCTCACTGATCGAGCATCGAATTGCGGTTCCTTAGGAGCCAGGTCACGCCCGTCAGAGACCATACTTACTGGTGCTGCAAGCTTGTTCTTATAGCTCTCTTAAATGCAATTTTGCAGAACCATCGATCAGATTGCACAGGAATGAAAGCTGAGCACAGCGCCAGCTACGCAGCACCGCCAAGTATCGATGAATGCATGTATGCATATGTCCGAGCTCAGTACACACACGGACGTGATTTGAGGCTGAGGAAAGGGGGTCCGCGCGCCAAGAAAAGCGAGGAAGAGAGATCCAAAGGTTGCTTCACAGCTACAAGAATAACAGCGGAGTCTCCTTCCAAGGTTTGACACATAAACAGCGGCTGCTTATTCCCGAACGAGTAGTATCTCCCGTTCCGAGATATAGCCGTGGTACGCACGATCCCGATCGGTTGCGACTTCCTGTTCGAGGACTTTCTACACACCCACCCAATCAGTGCGGCAGCATTCGCCGCTGACACATTCGAGAGTCTTCGCACGACATCCTCTAAAGACTATTTAACCACGTTCACCGCTCGATGCAAGAAGATCAAGCAAGAAGGGCCGACTGTTCACTTACGTCTCCAATGTCTAGCAACGAGCCTCTGAACGCAAATCCTGTGGTCCATCACGTGCCTAAAGCACCTCGAAGACAGATCTCATACAATTCTGATGCCGATACTGATGATGGCGAATATGAACCTATCGACGAACAAGAGATCTACGATCTGATAGGCAATATAAACGACCCAGAACATCCTCTCACTCTGGCACAACTGGCAGTTGTCAATCTCGATGACATCAAGATCACTGCTGCTCCAAATGGTCTGCAGACAGTCCATGTGGACTTGACGCCCACGATTCCTCATTGCTCTATGGCTACTCTCATCGGCCTTTGCGTGCGCGTGAGACTCAACCGCAGCCTGCCAGCGCGCTATAGAGTGGACATCAAGGTCAAGGAAGGCACACATCAATCTGAAAAAGCTGTCAATCGTCAACTTGCGGACAAGGAAAGGGTAGCGGCAGCTTGTGAGAATGAACAATTGATGGGCGTACTGAGTGGCATGATGGAGTCCTGCATCTGAGACGACTGATTCCCCTGCTCCCTCTCTTGGGATTCTATTGACCTTGAAGCGTTGGCGAATTTCACAATGAGCTTTCTGTGTAGTAAGTATTAGTACATGCAAATGGCGGTCGCTTTATGCTCTCGAATATAGACAGTTCATAATTGCTATGCAGCTTGGTGGCGAGTCCATTCCTCACTCTCCCTGTAGTCGTTATGTTCGTATCTCCTGTCGCCTGCGTAAGGATCATGATATATGCGTTCAAAACTATGCAAGTTTTGCTGAACCTGCAGACGCTCATGCGCCATGTCTGATATAGGAAAGTTAAATCCATCAAGCTTGTGATTGCTTGCGATCGGTATGAACCACATCAAGACAGAATCGCCAAAGACTTGCGACCAATTCTCTCGATAGCTGAGATTGAAAATGTTGAACTTGTCTTTCGGAGATTGAGCCTGCAGGTATCGACGTTGATCTCCTTTGAATCTGGTCTCCTCCATGTGCTCGATGGTGGTGTAATTGCGAAGAACAAGTGAAATGTGCCAAGCGCCAAACCCTCCAACCACCAGTCCCACTACCCCTGACAATACAACCAAGACCACCCAATTTATCGGCAAAAATTGAGGCTCCATTTCCTCAGGTTGATTGATTGTGAAAAAGTCACGCAGAAAAATCCCAGAGACTACACACATGATGCTACACCAGACCGAAACATAAAGGAGGAATTGCACAAATTGCTTGTGATTTCTGAAACCAATGCACGTAGCCAACCAGGGACAGTGGTGATCCATTTCTATCTTGTCAATAAAATACAGCGAACGTGGCGTGACGACTGACTGAGAACGCATCTGTTGCAACTCCTGCAATGGTGTGTGCGGTCTGGCTTCTTGCACTGACACTTTTGACAAAATCTCTCCGTGCCGTCGTCTTTGACCGTGACTGCGGTAAACGATACTTGTTCAGACCTATATTGAGGCAGAGCACTGTACGATCCATCGAAACTTTGTCCTTTATATATGATGGGAGAGCCGGGGGAGGTGAAGGCTGCGCTAGTATAGCTCCAGAAGACCATCCCATAAAGAAAGGTCGTGATAATAGCAAGCACTGTTCCGAGCATGCCTCTGATACCATACAAGCAAATTGTGCCGGAGAACACGATCCAAGCCCTCGTGACTTAGTAATCATCGCACGTTCATGATCTGTCTTACCATGTTATAAGAGTATACACTACACTCAACGGAATAGCAATGGAGCAGTGGAAAAACAACCTGTTGATCCGCGAACAGATCGCTATACCCAAGCGCATGGCTTGAGTCTATTGTCGTCACAAGAAAATGCTTCGCACAGAGGATCTAGATAGTGACAGGACCACAATAGAATCAGCATAACATTTGAGACTGAGGCATGTACAAATGCTATAATTAGTCCCGGCTGTTTCAAGAGTCACCTAAGCGCACTTCAGATGACTACCCAGGAAAACCTCCGTTTCACTAGATCACTTGCATAGCATGATGGCCTAGGGGATGTATGAGGCCTCCTGCTCGTGCTTCGTCTCTATATTGTCTGGAGACAGCAGATGTTCCTCAATTGCTGCAAGAGATGTGTGCGTACTCAGCGTGGACTCATGCAGCAAGCACCGGCCGGCAGTTGGAACGTTAACAGTGAGTGGCCAAAGGAAGCACCCACAGAGAGCAGTTGCCCTTTCTGGCATGAGCCGCCCTGTCCACCCACTCTTGTGCAACGCAATGCATTGAGCAACCACAACCATATACATGCATACATGTTTTGAACACTCCGAACGAGCTGTTTGTAAGCATCACAATATTCTCACACGGCTGTCCCCGCTACTTTCACTTGTTTCGATTGCTGGCGCTTGACGAATCCTACAGATAGCGTGACCACGGCGCACAACATTCTTTGCTATCAACCCACAGTATCTCCTTCGTTCGCACAGGCTCTGTAAAGACACTGCTTCTCACTGATCGATCACCATATTCCGGTCAACTTGCAGGAATTGCTCGCTAGTTATGGCAACAATCATGCTCTGCTAATACGAAAATTCGCTTCCTGGGGTACTCGCTCCATAACGATTGAGGCAGCGAGCCTTTAAGGCTTGTCGTTGCTGCAATCGGGTTTCAGCGGTGCGTCCGCGAGCAAGCCTACAATGACTACGCGTTCAAACAGTCATTTTGCGGTTCCTCTGCATCGTCCAGAACCACGTTCGCCGGTAAACAAAATGGGAGAAGTTTATATCGTGGAGCAAAGGACTTCCACACCACATAGTGAAGGACCGAGACAGAACAGACACGACAGATCGACGTCACTACATCACAACTATGACAGCTTATCAATGCGTAAGCCCAATTACTCACGAGCAAAGTCGGTCGAGCCCTCCGTGAGAACTGCTCAAGTCGGGAGTAGTTCGGCCGCTTTGAAAGCAGCTCAATTATCTGCTACTGCACATCAAAAGAGCGAGCACCGTCTGTCTTCGACGCGAAACCCCCAAATGGCGGCTCCCTCTCCCAAAGCGTCCTACATGGCAGCCGCCAGTTTAGCATGGAAGAACTCCGCAGCCAAGAGCCAAGGCGAGAAGTCCGCTCCAGAAGTCCGAGTATATGGCAACCATGATGGTGGACTTCTGCAGCCCTTACCGATAGCATCCGAAATACCACGCAAGAGTACAGACTCGACTCGTCCTCTTCAATCCGAATTTTTGTTACCTGCACGCTCTGGTGGTCATACCAAGGCACAAAAGTCCGACTTGATGGTACAGGAGGTCAACAACTACGTCAATGCGGAACAAACCCATCAAGGCCCACTTCAGGCAGCTCGCATCAGCTTTGCACAAGATCGCGAAGCGCATGCAGCACATGAAAGCCCGCCCTCACGACCTCCGAGCACTAAACCCTCCCCTTTTGGTGGAGATGATTCTCGCAACAAGTCACTAGTGAGTTTAGGCTATGAGCGACACGACACACCACCGATCCCCAAAAAGGGTGCAGAGCAGTCCAATCGTGCAGCTCTGCTTGCTGCGTCGTCTACGTGGGCATCACATGAGCTCGAGAATCCACGCCCAAACACACCAATTGTGGAGCCGTACCAGTACATCACTCATAAATCGTACACGACTCTGAGAAAGCAACACAAAGAAGAATTAAGCAAGTTCTTGAAACATGGTAAAGTGCAGCCCATGTCTGCGACAGATAGGAAAAGGTATGATGGTCTTTGGGCAGCCAATAAGGGAATATGCCTGGAGCATGTCCCAGCGTGGAAAGATGAGGTTGCCAATATTGTCGTTCGTGATATCTGGGAAAGGTCATGCTTACAGGCAGACATCTTATCCGAAATCTACGATCTGGTCGATCGGAGCGAGAATGGGCGACTCACTCGTGCGGAGTTCGTTGTCGGTACGTGGCTGGTAGACCATTCGCTTCGTGGTCGGCGTCTACCTTTCAAAAGAGACCTGACAGACGACATCTTTGACGGCGGGTATATGGCGAGACTTGGAATTAAGGTTCCCAAGAAGCTGAAACATGACGAGAAGAAGTATCTGAAGGAGAAATCCGACAAGGATGGAAGGGATAAGATCAAGAGCAAAAAGAAGAAGTGAAAGATCCGCATTCTATGTTTATAAAGAGATGCTATGCGTCCCTACAAGGTATAACTTTCGGCTGTGGCAGGAGCATAGCGAATTGGCGGTTTGATATTAGGGACAGAGCAAGGAATGGCTAGTGCCAATGAACTTATGACCTAGCATAAACGACAAGACAATTGTAGGAAGAACAGTGTACTGATGATAGGCTATTGTAAAAGTCCTTGACATGCACATGCCATCGCTAAGTCTTGTGAAATTGCGACATGCTCATACTCAAAAGTGACACCGAGCTTGGGAACCAGAAGAAGATCCGTGTGTCCAATAATCCACGCCATCCACGAGGATATACAATATACTGCCCAGCACTATGGAAGAAATGGCATACACATAAGCATGTGCCTTTTTCAATGTGCAAAGCTCAACCATAAAAGTAGAAACGGTCGTCAATGCACCACAATATCCGTCCTGTAGTCCTTGCAGTAATGAGCATGCATTGCCGCTGCCAACGTGATACTGCAATAAATGAAATACACTTTCCAAGAATGAACCAACCATGTTGGCAGTAAATGTTCCCAATGGAAAGGACGGATTGATGCCATTCATTGTGCGAGACAGGTACCATCTCGAGAGAGCGCCGATAGGACTGAAGACCATGGCAAAAGCCACTGTGCCTCGCCAGTCTCGACGCAGCCCCGAGGCAGTGATGGTGCCTGCCTGAAACCCAATCGCAACAAAACACAAGAAGAACATTTTAGCTTTTGACTCGAGTCGCGGGACTCGGCGCAGACACATTGTTGAATTTGCGAATATGGCTAGATGATTGCCAAGTCGAAAAGCTGCCAAAGAGGCCGCTAATGTGACCATGACTTGTGTAAAGATGGAAATGACGTTGTAACCTCTTGGTCGAGCATATCCATCCGTATTGGCGAGGTCTTCGTATACTTGAAGGATCCATGCTGAGAATGAAGTCGTTGAACCACAATAGCCTACGGTTATGCCTAGGTACAATGCGTCATTCTTTGGTGACTTTTTCGGGAACAATTTGTTGTCTTCAGTCACGAATCCCATCACTGCGCACCCGACGAATTGAGCCCACACGAGCGGCGGAATCAAGTGTCCGCTGTAGTCATTCAGTGATTGCAAGCCGAGCCTGGTCAGTGTTCCCAGGAGGGAAAAGATGGTGATCCATGCCCAGTGCACCGCTACGTCGAGCAAGCTCTGGCGCTTAGTCTGCTTCGACTTTTCTTGCGTTGTGTCAATTCTTTGGCCTGCCGAAGACGAGTGCTGCAAGTCATTCTCCCTGTCCATGGGATGCTCAGGCTGGAATGCATATTCTCGAGATGCCGCGTCTCCACTATCGGGGTGTCTCTCTGATTCCTCATGATCTCCACGATCATCCAAAGGATCTTCTGGTTGTTTGTTGAGCTCGCGCAACAAGGCGTCATTAGCAGGCAAGACATGGTTGACCATTCAGTCAAAATCCTAAAAAGCGCATATGTACAATTACTCGAGCCATTGATCTACTTGTTCTTCCGTCGATTGCTATGTGTCTTTCTCACTGATTGTGATGGCACGTTCCATGATATAGGTTCGGAGGATTTGTGTTTGTAATGAAGCCTATTGAAGTACTTGACCAACACGGAGACTCCGCTTGTGTGGAAAAGGTTAAACCGCGAATCTCCCGCCTGGCATCCTCCTGCATCATCGTTGCTTCTATAGAACGGTGTACAGACAATCATCCTCCATAGCTTTGGGACATAGAAAGATGGCTAAAATTACGAAAGATCTGCTTGCAACACTTGATCCGTCCGTACCATTTTACAACAATGGAGACAAGTCGAGCTTTGCATATAAGTCAGCATTAGAACGATGGCCGAAGATTATAACACAAGTCATAGACGATATATACCGCACTGTCAGCGATCTTACAGATGCCGAAAGCGAAAAGGCTACAGAGGGAAAAGCGATTATCGAAGCCATAGCTAAGCTTAAGTATGACGAGACGCATGACAGACCATTAGAAGCACTTGAAGATGACGGGGGCAAGGACATACAAGCATATAATGAAGAGCTGAGCACTCTTGAAAGTCCTTCGTGGTTCAATGCTCCATGGCTGTTCTCAGAGTGCTATCTCTACAGGCGAATTCACATATTGTTCACAAAATCGACTCATTGGAAGACTTATGATCCATTCTTTCGCTCGAAGGACTCTACTTTTGAATCGTCTGGAGCAGCCGTTGAGGAATTGGCAATCAGGTACAAACAGCTGGTACAAGACTTCGAGGCGCATGCGTACTCGGATATGGAGGACGAAGCAAAGAAACTCCTATTCCTGGAGATGAGTCAAATAAGCCTGTGGGGAAATGCCACAGACTTGAGTCTATTGACTGACTTATCTTACGACGATCTGCAGAAACTACAAGGTGCAGAAGCCATCAAGGCATCGCAGAAGAACATCTTGGCCAACGACATAGAACAAGTATGGGACATTGTGAAGAATTTGAGTAAAGGACGAATAGATATTGTGCTCGACAATGCTGGCTTCGAACTTTTCGCTGATCTCGTTTACGCCACGTACTTGCTCGAGACGAAACATTGCGATCTTATCGTGCTACATCCAAAGGACTTTGCGTGGTTCGTATCGGACGTCACGCCCAAGGATGTAGCACACTTGTTCGCGTCCATGTCCGACGATGAATATTTTCCCGATCTCAAGGACCGAGAGGCATTACAATTCATGACGCAGAAGTGGATGGAGCACTACATTGAGGGTAGAATCATCATTCGTCCAAACGCATTCTGGACCACTGCACATCCGTTCACTAGATTGCCAACATTCGCTGCACGACTCTTGGAGGATTTACAGCAATCCGATCTTGTCATCTTCAAAGGCGATTTGAACTACCGAAAGCTGGTTGGCGATGGAGAGTGGCCAGCAACGACGTCCTTCAAGACTGCCATTGGCGACTTTGCCAACAAGGGCGTGAGAATATTGACCCTGCGGACATGTAAAGCGGACGTCTGCGTAGGTCTCCCAGCAGGACTTGAGGAAGAATTGAATGAGAAGCACGGGAAATTGACGTGGCGAACAAATGGCAAGTTCGCGGTCGTCTGCTTCCACGACGGTAAAGAATAGACTGTACAATATGCAAAAAGCATAGACATAACTCACGCTACGGCCTCATAATTGCCTTTTTGACCTCTTCGACGTACAGACCACCTACTTGTCCCCATTGCCCGCTTCCAGGTCTGAACTTTTCGTACATATGAAACCCCTTCTTCGCAAATTCCTCCTCGTGACCTTTCCAGGTACTTAAGGACTCACTCATCGCTTCTTTGACTTCTTGGTACCGATCACCGAATCGACCCTTCAAATACCCCTCATTAGCGGCCTTTTTCGTCTCACCGACGTAGGCTGTCCCTTGACGAACAGGGACCTGGAATCCCATGACGGAAACGTGCTCGTCCTGTCCATGACGCGATGAAGAATCATCATTGTTGGATGCCGGAATTTGGCCTATGGCGCGGCCTTTGGAGATTGCGCAGATACTGGCGACCGCTGAACCGAGTGAGAGACACTGTGCCCATGGTAAGTCTGGGTGCTCGAATTGTGCTGCGCAGGAAGCGAAAAGGTCCAGCACTGGTGCGCGGTTGATTTTTATAGGGTCAGAGTGCACGTCTGTGTCGTCGCTCTTTTTCAATTTCACCACCGATTTCGTGTCCTCGTCGTCGTCTTTTGGTGTTTGCTTATCGTCGTTGGAGACTTTCGGCTCGGGCTTGGTGTCTGCTTCTGGACCCAACTCTACACTCTTGTCTTGTTCCTTCGTGGTGTCCTTTCCATCCCCCTCTTGTGTCTCACCACCTTTCGTTTCTTGCCGTTCCGTCTTGACCTTTTTGTCAACGTGCGTGCTGTCTTCCTTTTTCGATTCCAGCTTCCGCTTTTCTGGTGTATCTTTGGCGTCGTCTTTATTAGGCTCGTCCACAAAATCTTCTAGCACGGTCTGATTCGCGGGCTTACTCCTGGTCGATACCATTTTCCTGCTGGAAGATGGAGACTGTTATCTCTTTGTCGAGAAGCAACCTCGATTTCCACATCTGTAGTCTGCTCGACAGTAGCGATCGAAGGTAGTACAAGCGTCCATGGCACGATGCAGATGCAGATGGTGTTTCGCCCCAAATGACGGCATCCATCTGCGCCGCAGCCACTGAGTCCGGGGCCGTTGTGGGGTAAATTTCGAAGTTTGACGTACTGCTCTACAAATTGGCAGGTCTTGCTCATAGAAATGTGGACAGCTCGGGATGCTGGCATTAAAGATGATCTGCTAAGGACGAGACCTATGTATTACTAGTTCGACAAAATGTTATGTAAGATATGTAGTGCTGCTGTCGCTCGGAATCTATTTTACAAACATTTTTACACATGTGAGCTTCTGCCAGTGGCAAGGACTCGTGTGACAAGTCTCAAATCGCCCTGTCAATGAATTTGCCCAGAAGCATTCTTGTCTTCTTGAGAGTTGACTCTGCGTTGTCTTCAGCCAGGCCGTCCTTGTGTCTGGCAATGTGACTAAGGTGTTGAATGTGCCGTCCAATTGCATTATTGAAAAGCCCGTGGCCATGATGATCTTCGTGCAGACTCGAGGTTTCAGCCGTGCTAGTCCTGTTCTGTAACACGAAATTATTTCGCAGTCTCTCAAGTTCCACGTCTTTTCGCACACCAGTGGCAGATTCTCCGTTCGGCAGATTGCGCTCTGCGATATCGGTAGGGACAAAGTTACGATAAGATGTCAACTGCTTGACCAAGATCGATTGGCGACTCTTGGACTTCCGATAATGCGTCATCTTGTCCTTGAGCAAGGAACCAGTATGCGCCAGAACGGCTTTGATGACCTCCCTCTTGAGATGTTCTGCGAGGTCCAAGTACGACCAGGTCTTATTTCTGTATTCGATAGTTGGCATTTTGAAGACAAAGTCTGTGACATCTACAAAATTCTTTGCCTTTGCGCCCTTGTACGATAATGCAAGCACCACACTTGGTACCTTGACATAGACAAGACTCATGTTCTTGCTTGCACGATTCATCATGGCGGTAAGATCGTCGGAGCTGTTGTTCGTGACCTTCTTCTTTGCGCCTGCGAGGAGGGATTTTGATTGTCCTACAGTTGCACTGCGCGGCAGGGAATTCACTGAACTGCTGCGACTCAATCGTCTACTGCCCTTTGATTGAGAGTCTTGAGAATATAGAGATGCAGAGTCGCCTCTCGAAGTCGTCGAAGAAGCTTTGTGATTCAGATGTGGAAGACTTGTAGAATTGCGCAACCTCTGAATCTTGAACTTGTCAATCATTCTACCATTACCGTGAGAAGTGGACTTTTCGTCGTCCTCCTCATCATCTGAGGATGAAGAGCCGCCGCCGTCGTCGTTATCGCTCTCTGACTCGGATTCCGTGGTCGCCTTTTGTTTCTGCTTATCAGGGAAAACATAAGCAAACAATTTCTTTCCAACATCGTGCTCCATCTGTAATCTTAGAGGGAAAAGGTTGACTTCGAAGTGGTCACAGACAGAGATTCCACCGATAGCTTCGAGCATGTACCAATAGATCCGAACCATTTTGCTCCTCCGAACGTCCACAACAGTACGATCCTTACCGAAGTAGGGCGCGAAGAGTTCGGCAAAGACAGGATCTGGTGTCAGATTGATGCCCTGCATCATTTCGACCTCTAAAGTATTGTAGTTCGATGAATCGCTGTTGTCAGTTCTTTGGAAAGATGCCTGTGACAAACCGAAGTCGATGAAAGCTTTGTTGTCTTCCATGAGGTGCCACAAAATTTCGTCCGCCAGAAGATGCCAATGCATCGCAGGGATGACTTCACTATCACGATCCTCACGTTTCTGTTGGGCGGTAGCAACGGACTTCATCAAGAAGAACAGCTCGTCCTCGCATTGTTCTAGTTCGTTCTCGACACGACTTTCGTCCTGTTCACACTGAGGATCATTCCGCTGGGCATGAAGCTTGAATTGTGTTTTGAAGTCGTTCATCTGCCTGATTCTTGTTTGCAAAGAGGACACCATTTCCGGCGCACCGGACAGGTCACTAAAGTCTGCAGCCAGCAAGATCTTTTCGATCTGCTCGTTGCGTTCCTTTTGCAAAGGCTCAGAATACATTAGGAGATCCATCGCTATTGTGAACATTGCATAATACTGAGCAGAGTCTGCGGCGAGATTGAACTTGGAGAATTTGATTGTGACACTATCCGTTCGATCTTCGACTTCGCTCGAACTGAAATCTGCTTTGGCAATCTTATGATCGTTCTTCTTTATTCTCAACTGATTGTTCTTGGTGTACGTGCAGAGCGCAGAGGTTTTATTGACCACTCGCTCGAAAGCTTGCACCTTGCCCTCAAAGTCATAAACAGACTCTATAGGCACCCACGGAGGCCAGTAGGAATCTCCCTCAGCGCCGTAGTTGTTTTGTGTCAGAAGATTAGCAATGGCACCATGGAACCCGCTCTGATGAGCATAAAAGAATTGCGCACCAGTCATAAGAACAGTAAATTTCCTTTGCACTAATGCACTCACATCGTCAGCAGCTATCGCTTTGTCCTTAATGGCGAGAATCTTCATTGACATGCTCTGCGCAGCCAGGACGACAACAGAATCCTTGTTGACCTCACTCTGTAACTGAATTTGCGGGGCAATCAGGCGAACGATATAGTTGTTTACAGCCTCGTAGTCGTCGTGTAAATTGTCTGACAGTCCTTTCTTCCCATGGATAACCATCGATTTTTTCGAGGATGTGTTGTCAACTTGTGTCGTCTCGTCCGCAACGAAAAAGTTTTCGTCACGATCGTCTAGCAATTGCCGGATAAGTTTCTCCACGTCTTCGTCAAGCTGCACGTCAGGCCGTTTCCCGTCACCGGTAGAGTTTCCAGTATTGAGATTATCGTCGGCTTGTTTGCGGACATGGCGAATTTGTTCTTCGACTAAGTCAGCTAGGAAGCGAACGGCCTTCTGTGACATGTAATAACTAAACCCACGACGCTGATTCACTTGTTGGATGTACCGAGTGATAATATTTCGTAAAGTGTTGTTCCATTTCAATTGAATGTCATGTACAACAAAGCGATTATTGAAAGTGAGCGCCTCTTCCTTAATGTGTCTGAAGAAAGCATCACCACTCTGGAAACCCGCACTACTGACATTAGCGTCATACTCCTGGGCGACTTGGAGCTCTGCAGCGAAGATTGTCGCGGTGTTCGATCTGAGGTGTTGCACGAACTGACTCTTCCTTTTCAAGACTTGTTCATGATCTTGTAGGACTTTGTACTAGTAGGTCAGCACTATTGTGAACAAATTTGAATTACTCACTTCCTCGTTTAGTGCTTGGCTGTTGGGAATTTCCTTGAGCTGTGTTTCGACCTCCTCTGTCCTAGTCTCATTGTGTTTGAGTTCTTTCTCGATGGCCTCCTGTCTCTGCTGCCATAGTTCTCGTTGAGTTTCTCCAAGATCTGCTAGTGTCAGACGTTGTAAGCTTTCGGAAGATAGTCTTACTCTGATCCGCAAGGTTGTCTAACTCCTGCACCATGGAACAATAATGAGTTTTCTCAAACCCAAATCGTTGTTCAGGGAAAGCAACGCCGTTGACCTTGTTGCTATGCATTTTTCCTTCTCGTTGGGTCGTATCACGCACATATATAAATCGAGGAGCATATGCCAAAGGTATGATCCGACAAATTGGTGACTTTCCCGGCTGTATGGTATCGAGTTCGGTAAAGTCGTCCATATCAATCCACTCAATATCTTCTTCACAAACATCAAATTCTCCCATTCTGGTAGCTTGTTCTCCTCGGTTGCCATCAGGATCCATAGGATCTCTCACAAAGTCATTATGGCGACCGCTTTCTGACCTGTCTCCGTCAAACAGTGCTGTTAGTGCTCGCAAATCAGTCTTCTTCAAGTCTACTTGGCCTCGATATATGGCCATGTGCTGGCTTGTGCGTTCAGTGTCAAGTATCTTATTTGTCACGACTCTCTCCTCTTTCCTTTGATGCAAATCCAAGGTAAAGGCGTTGATCTTTGCTTTCACACCGGTCATATCTATTTTCGAGCGATCTTCTGAATTTCTAGACCTGTAGACGTGACTGAGATAGAGGGGATCAATTTGTAAATTGTACTTCAAGGTCATTAGGTGTTGACCAAACTTTTGCTTTGGTCCTTCCATGGAAGGAAATAATGGACCAGCTCGAATTGGCAAGGACAAGTTACCTGAAAACGAGTGTATCCAATCAAAGAAATGTGCAAATGTTCTGGGACTCAAATGAATTGTGTTGTAACTTTCAGAAGTGTCTTCGCGCTTTCGGGAAGTGACAGAGATTTGACCGTGGATGTAATGACTCCGGAACCCCTTGAAAGCATCGCGCATCTGTGAAGTCAGTCAGTGCCTGGTATCCTGGAGACATTTCGTACCTGACCACCAGGAAGAATCGAATATTCAGGAATTCGCATCTTCACAAGCCAGTGAGGTTCAAAATCCCATATACGGCATTTCTTTTGGCCATTACACTTCGTGCACTCGTCCACTTCACAATGTCTTTCGAATGCTAGACCTGCAGTCCATCGTACGTCGCCAGTAAGTTTCATCAGTATTTTCTGGAAATGTATTTCTTTTCGGGATAAGTGATGATGATGTAAATTGTGTCGGAAAAGCTTTTGTGGAGGTTTCGTCCTGGGTGCGTCCAAAGAGTTGGTGCGGTAGCTAAAGTCAGAAATTGCAAGCATGTATTCATCACAAACAACTTCCATGAGCTTCCTTGAGTCGGGACAAACACCGATTAACCACTTCACATTACCGCGGAAGACCTTGGTTAGACCAGCTCCAGACCCGAGAACTACGTAGGGATCCCGAGATCCTTTCAATGTTATGTGCATATCTCCATCGTGTTCCCAATCAAACTTCATACTGGTGTGCATCACTAATCCAATTTTATCCCAGAAGCCGAGCTTCGGCGAGGGATCTTGTTGAGGCTTCGTCAAGGTCTCCATGATTCGCATGACGTCTGAGATGGCAGGCTGCATCGATGTACCCCAGTGAACGCGCGTGGGCAGTGAGGAATTGATTTTGATGGACATTTCGGCGTATGTCTTCACAGCTCCCGCAGTTCTCTGTACCTCGACACTGAACGCTGGCGAATCTTTTCGTCCAGTGTCAGCTGGAATAACACAGACCTCCACATGTCGTATGGCTTCTGGCTCAGGAAACTCTTCGCCGATAACGAGATCTGTCTTGAATTCCCAAGCATGTTGCGTTATCTTCTGAGTCGAGTGTAGGGTGGGTATATGTAGTAAGGGCAGTGGGTAGTCACGCAGCTGTATCCTAGCTTCATCCATTCTCCAATTTAGACTGACGGGTATGAGAAGTCCATATTGAGTATCCTTTGGCATACCTCGTCCGACACGATGAATATAGTCAGGCAAATGGTCTAAAGAGAAACTGGGTTTATCCAGTACGAGATCTACTCCTGCAAAATTCATCGAGAATAGTGGCGGTCGATTTGATAGTTCCAGAATATGCTCATCGAGTCCCGCAGCGCTAGAGAGGTCGTCCTTTCCCCATCTTTGCTGGCGCATTTCTTGCATCTTCTTGTGTCTGAAGGACATCGCGTATTGCATCCGCAGTATCCAGGCCTTGGAATTGTGATGTAACAATTTCTCGCGCTCTTCGCTGAACTCGTCATTCATGGCTGGATCCGTGTCATCACTTGAATAGGAAGCCGCTGAATCAGCGTATTTTCTGATCAGGTTGGCCGTCCCCAGATGACCACTCCGTATGCTACCAATGAAGGACTTCTGTGTATGTGTGCCATTAGTGGAAGTCCGACGGATTCTATCCTCTTCCATAGAAGCACGTAATTTGACAACTTTGCGATCGAACGCATCCTCTCGAGCTTCTCGCATGCGTTGCTCGGACACACCGACTCGAAAGATCAGTCCGAGACGAGCCTCGAATGGATCGTCCTCGACCTCCACAGTCATCATACGAGACTTCAGACGAACCCTTGGTAATTCTTTCGCTTTCTTCGGGTGTTGTGCTATTACATAGTCGTTCGTTCTGGTCACGAAACGATGGACAATCTGCGTAGAAGTCTTGACGGAATTAATGACAGCTTCCAGCATGCTGTAGAAGACGAATCGATGAGGTATGCGGATTCTCAGTCCGTCAGTACGAATGACAAGCGACCTGGAGGTTTTTATCACATCTGCTACTTTTTCGGTATGGACTTCTCGTGCCAATTGCACGTCTCGTATACTGACAATTCGATCCCAACTATCAGGGTACGCCGGTGATTGTATGTATAATCTCATATAACGTGTCTTGAGTTGTGGGTCGCCTGTCCTTCGCTTGACAATCTGGACGTGATCTAGATCAATCATCTGATTCTCATTCAGAGGTAGTCTCGACTTGATTCTGAGCAAGTTGAATCTGCCATCGACACTCCATTGTAAGCTACGATCAGCCGATTCCGGCATATCGACGGTCATTACCTTGTTGTGGCCGATCACGTCATCGTGCACATTCGACAAATCAGATCTGCCTCTAGGCACAAAAGCCATGCGACAAACCTCAAAGGCTTGCAACAGAGCATAGACTTTGTAAATTGAGAATCCAATTACCAGATCTTCGACAGTGAATCTAGTATCCAATAAATCCGTGTCATCGGAAGAAGTTTGTGTTAGGACGAAGTCAGCAGTTGGAAGTGTGATCATAGGGTGTTTGTCGTCCAAGACATGACCAGAGTCTACAGTAAGTGCCTGGAAACGCTTAACAGTTGCAAGAAGTTTTCTTGAGCCCGATTGAGAGGTGAGATCGAACTTCGAATGATTGTGATTGTCAGTCGACATAGCTTTGTCGCCACCTTTTGCAGTCCTGCCCTCACTATAGTACTCCACTTTGAATTCCTCGAGCACAAGTTTTATGCCTCGCAGATCTGGCGCAACTTCGATATCAGCTCCGCTGATTAGGACGGAAAACTCCTTGGTATGGAACTTGACAACGTCGAGCCAGGCTGGAATCTTGGATAGCAGGGGTCTCCTAGTCACGCGCTCCCTCGGGGCCGGTAGTTTGGCTGGCAAGTAGTTCTGTGAATCAATGGTATCGGTGATTGTAGCAAAACATTCGACTATTTCAGGCCTCGAAAGCTCAACCTGAAAGCCATCAAGCACACAATCGAGTTGAGCTTTGGAGGTCGGAAGCAAGAAGGAAGTCAGAGTCAAAGTAGCATGCGCCATCTGTAGCACATCTGACTCCTCGTTTGTTGGAGAGTGATAGTACAGACGGCCGGCATTGAACCTACCACTCGACTTGAACCCGTAGCCTGATCGCTGGTGAGAGGCATGAGCCTCGAAGTAAACAGATGACAACCTGCCAATGATCATGGGCGGCAAATTACCTTGCTCAGTAGCTTCCAGAACGACCCGCAAGCTTGGGTCATGGACACCAAAGGAAACCTCGAAACGCGGGAGGTTGGAGTCCTTCCTGAGGAGATCGTGCCTTTGGTCTGGTGGGTCTATTTCGCTTCTGACTCGGGGACGAAAGAGGGCAGCCAAGATTGGTATCTGTACAGAGTGAACGTTCGCAGAAGGCGACGTGATCACAGTATTGAGACTAAGAAGATTTGTATTTTTGTTGCCTCGCTCAGAGTCCGATAAGAATAAATGACCGATAGCGCTGGTCTTGAGCGCAATCGTGAGAAGAGGGATCTCGAGCAGAATCTCCTCAGACCCGTTGGCATTCATATGTATTGCTACCGAGATCAAGGAGACCAGAGCCTGATGAGCGATGGACTCAGATGCAAATAGCATGCGGTAGTCCGGAGAGTTCCTATCGAGCCGGTTAGTATCAAAGACTACATCCTTGGTTGATGCTGTCATAATCACAGGCCGGCCGGCTGGGGCGACGTCAATCACCTGATATGAGACCTTGAGATTTCCGATATGTACTTGTATCTCTGTGAGGACATCCAGAATGCCTTTCAGATCTGCCATATCTTCATTTCGTGGAGCATGTGTTTCGTGGGTGACATTGTGCCCACTCCCGGTCTGCCCGCTCTCAAACTTCTCTCGTGTGCTGAGTGGAGGTTTGAGAAAGTTTATGAACTCAAGAATGTCATCGAAGACGAGATGCAGACTACCTAGTCGAACAGATAGACCAGCATCACGAAACACGAACTGGCCTCCGAATTCTGAGCATAGATGCAGCGTGGCTGTGTCTACCAGCTCGAAGGGCAACTGATCCTTAACTTGCATACGGAGGTTTGCAAGGGCAGCAAAGAATCCGATGCCCCTTGTTTTACTCTCAGCCTGAGTGCCCAACATAGCTCCAATATCTCGTTCGATGTTGGGTCCATCAAGAAGTCGTCGGTTCTGCTTTAGTGCTGTTTGAGAGAATCTCAAATTGAGCTTGCCTACTTGAAGTGTGCCACAATCTACAATCTCCAGTGTCGAGTCCACTGCTTGGATGTCGATCCACTTTAGTATCCCGTAGTGAGTATACTGCTTCACCTGCGAAGCGAGCTTGACCAGCCTTTCAGCATTCCAGGCTCGAGGCTTAGGTTTTGTAGAATCAATGGAGTGACTGGCGTGATTCCTACTTTGTACAACGTCTAGATCAACCTCCACAGAGAGGTTCCTGATGATCAGAGAGCACCATGTGGGCTTTGTGATAGTCGGTCTATGCAATCTCACACCTAGGAAGCCGATGTCAATCTGAACACCTTTTTGAGCTGGAAATTGAATGTGTCGCAAGGAGAGGTAACCAAAGCGGCCGATCTTGATGCACGTCGCCCGATGTATTATAAACAGCAGCAGATAGATCCCTCCTAGTATCAACAATACAAAGGTTGTGATCGCTAATGACCGCTCCATCTTGACAAGTTGTAAGATTGGAAGTCGATCACTTATTGCTGCATAGATATATTGATTTTCATTTCAAATTGGAGGAGACAGTGATGATGCCAAGATAAGCCAGGCATAGTCTCGACGAAGGATTTATTCGAGGCTGTCTAGACAATAACACCGATACAGACCTGTTCTGTGCTCGTGTGCTCTCGACCCGATCGCGATTTCCCATCCGCGCTTTCTCGGCAATGATGACCGCAGTTGTGCCACATGACGGATCATGTTCGGGATTGGCAGATCAATGGAGCCGATCGATCGTGGGGATCAAATGCCACTTCAGCCGCTTGAGTTTGCAATGGATTGCAATTGTTGCTGCGGTCCACTGGCGCTTGAGCCATCTGGCAAGACATCACTTCAGCAGCTGCTTAAGCTTATGGTCCATGGCTATAGCTCTAGGTAACAAGAATATGCAGGCTAGTGAGACTTTTGCATTTTTCGAAGCTGTGTAAGTGTAATGCTTGGAGGAATGAGCGTAACAACATTCAGTATGCCAACTTGAGTTCGAGCTGCAAGAACAGAGTCAGTCAGACTTCTTCAATGAAAACAATGTTCCTCTCGTGGCTTCCTCTCCTAGTTCTCCAGCCAGCTCGGAATGGGCAATTCCCGGGTAGCAGATGACCACAGTGGTCTCCTACACATGCCCACTTATCATCGAACTGCTCCAATTCCAGACCTGCTGAGCATGCTCTTCATCATAGACATCATCATGCATCCTCTCAGGCTTTAGATCGGCATTCAGATAACAACCATTACAAGCTGACCACTCTGCTCCGATCGCCAAGGCCGCTAATGTATGGCCTCCCTGCTGCAACGTCCTAGCGAATGGCAAGTAGTGAATAATCCAGGACATTGCAAGCTGGGCAAGGCGCGAATTGTCCCGTGCCAACGCCGATGATGGTATAAATCCTAAACACATTAGGACAAATCTGACACACCTTTGCAGGTCCTACCTGGGCTGACGAGCACAACCTTCACATTCTGATCCTTGAACTCTTGTTCCCATTTGTGCAAACAATAGGCAGTCAAGAGCTTAGACTGAGAATATTGCTTCATGCCAGTCTCATTGGTAGTGCCGGTTTTCAGGGACTGAAGTGTCCTCGAAGAGTCTGCCTTCTTATGCAAAGAGGATCCTACAAAGATGACCTTGTCACCAATCCGATCCTTCAACATTGAAAGGAGAAGGAAGTGGCCTAAATGATTGACTTGGTAGATCATCTCCATACCATCGACCGTGTCTTTCCTCGCGTTGATGACTTTCCCGGCATTCAACACCAAAACATCAATCCTAGGCACGTCGACACCCACCTGCTCGACGAATTGCCGTACACTCTCAAAACACGCCAAATCGCATTTGTATGCCTTCACGCTGCCTTGAACACTCTGAGCAAGTCTCTCGAGGTTCTTTCGAGCCTCGATGGCTGTTTGCGACTTGTCATCGCGCTGTGCCAGGATCAAATGCCATCGCGTCGGCACTCTGGCGACCTTTTGGACTTCTAGTATCCGTTTGCAAGTCTCATAGCCTATACCATTCGTGCAAACTCCGGTGATGAGAAGTGTCTTCGAAAGCATTAGATCAAGTAATTCGAACTTAGAGGTGCTCAGTGTAAGGCTCGAAAACACGTTCACCTGTAGCTTTGTAGAAGCAGTCGCCAAATGTACTCAATTATCAGGTCATCGCTATGCATCGATCATCGAGGACTGCATATGCATAGATCTAGACACAGGCAGTGCATGTGCATGTTCTTACATGCATGTGGGCACTGCAGTTGACTGTCAGAAGTACCTACTAGTGGTGTGGCTGAGATAAGCTGGTATCTCAAGGTTTGTGGGGACTCCGCCCGGGATCTGAATGGATCTTCCTGAGATGAAATCCATTCCAGGGTTGGCCATGTCCAGGTACATCCGAGGACGAATTTGTACTGCCCAGGTGATGGACACTTACAAATACGTCAAGCATATTGAGCAAGGTGAGGAACATGGTTAGTCCCTCAGTAGTAATCTGAAAAAGTCATCCTTTGAAGACTGACTGTTGTATCTTGCTCTTATGGGGAAGCAATCTCGAGTGGTCAAAGATTTGCACATCTAAAGAGACTATGAAACATTGACAAAGGCCTATAGCCTATAGAGACAAGGTTCACAAAAGCCATTGCAGTGTCTAAGGCTTTTTTGATGACTAAAAGATGACCTCAACTACTGTGGTCGGGCTATAGGCCCACCAGGAGAACTTGAATTCCTGGCGGTGAGGACTTCACAACCATCCTTGGTCACTAGCAAAGTATGCTCAAATTGTGCTGAACGACGACCATCAGCTGCGACAGCGGTCCAATTGTCTGGCCAAGTCGAGTCGTGGTAAGAGCCCAAGTTGATCATTGGCTCGATAGTGAAAGTCATACCTTCCGTGCACATACCTGGACTTTTATTGTCTGCGTAATGAGGTACGTTCGGGGAGCAGTGGAACAGCTCGTTTATGCCGTGTCCACAGTAAGTCTTTACCACACTGCATTTGTTCTTTTTTGCATGCTCAGATATGATCTTGCCAAATGACCTAAAGGTAGTTCCTGGTTTGACTGTAGCAATCGCTTTCTCCAAGCACTCCCGCGCAGTTTCGACTACCCGGACAGACTCAGGATCGGCCTTTGCGCGGTCGCCGACGTAGTAGGTTTCGTTGAGATCACCGTGGAATCCCTGATAGTATAGAGTGACGTCCAAATTGACGATGTCTCCATCCTCGAGTTTCCGCAAGTCAGGGATCCCGTGACAGATGACTTCATTGACGGAAGTGCACACGCTTTTCGGAAACTTATAGTAATTCAGAGGCGAAGGATATGCATTGCGCTTGACACACTCGTCGTGTACAATCTTGTCTATTTCATCAGTGGTGACGCCAGGCTGTATGGCTGCGGCGGCAACGTCTAGAACTTCGCGAGCAAGTCTACACACCGTTCTCATCGCCTCCCTTTGTGCACTATTGAGAATCCTAGGGCCCTTGGACCGCATCTGTTCCTCGGTCCTCGAGCGTCCTTCCGGGTCCGTACCATAATCTGGCTTGGGTATATTATCTGGTATCAATCTTTTCTCACTCAAAGGATATACGGCTCTTAGAGGTCCAGAATATTTGAAGATTGAGCCGTTGAGACTACTTTTCGCAAATGGATCGTGCTTGTGCCTAGCCTCCTTTTTATGAATCACCTCTGAGATTTAGTGCTTGCTACACAAACTAATCATGATCTTACGAAATTCTTCTTGTAGCATTCCTGATCGCAAAAGGCTACCGAACGCCCGTAGTCCTTTAGGCATGTTGGGCACTTGAGAGTGGAAGCTTCTTTGTGACAAGACGGAGATGCACACTCGACCGCCATGAAGATGATTAGCCAGGATGGCCAGATAGAGGTGACGGTCGCACGGAACGAGCAATCAGGCGACTCGGACGACTCAAGTCAATCAGCAATCCTTCGCTTGAGGTGAGAACTGTATCAGCGACAGATGAGACTCTGTGACGAGAGCAAGGAGTACTACAGTTACTTGACTACAAATTGTCAAGCTTAAGATCAGTCAGCGTTGTGGGATTGCAATCGGGAATATAAACTCTGCAGATTGAATCTCTGTGTGGCTTATCGAATGACTTCTTGTACGAGATAAACGACGTGCTTGTGAACTTTGACATGCACATGCATGTTCCGTCAATGCAATGAACGATAGTTACCCACCTAGGCAATACCAATACCAGCTGATGTACAATATTTCTCTGTGAGATGGCTAGCGCTAAAGCTATGAAATGAATATCTCGGAACCAAAAACTCCGCCCGCTGTCGCCGAAAGTGTCCCATGCTCTATAAGTTCAATCGTTTTTGATTCAGTCAACCGTTCGTAGATGAAGGGCCTTTGTTATCTGAAACTAAGGTTGGTTGTATGCGTCGCCTCTTTGGCTGACCCGTGGTTGGCTCCGATGCTTCAGAAGCACGCTTACTTTGTAAACCCGGTATGACAACCGGGACACCCATCACAGACGATACAGGCAGACTTGCTGGAATCGGTTGCGGTACCGGGGTTTGTGGTGGTGTGTTGAGTGCTGTGCCACTAGTGATTGTACTAGACGAGGCAGCAAACGGATGTGAGGAAGTATTACTGGCCGCACTGTTGCTGCGCGCTGGCGACGGCACCCTGGTCGGGTTTGGTACGGGGAAGTCCACCTTCTGTACCATTTCTTCTCGTTTTGAAACTTTTGGAAAGGGTGGATTGTGATACACCTCACCTAAATCCTCCTCATCGAAAACACAAGCTGAGCAAAATCCATCAGTTGAAGTCATTATGAGCGTGTGACCATCGTGAGACCACGTCAGGTCTGTGAAAGTAGCATAGTGCAGATTCGACAAAACGGCCAGAGGACTGCTCTGCTGGGTATCGTAGATTATCACGGCGTCACCGGTAGCTACGGCAAACACAACTCTATAAGGAAGTTTGAAGGCGTCATGACCTATGTCTGTTCGTTCTGTTGCTTGCGGTCCCGCCTTGTCTGCTGTGGTCGTCTCTGAAAGTCCTGGAAGTTCTTCCAAGGCGGGCGGCAGATTGACCAGCTCATCCGTCGGCGGCTCCAATATCGCATGAACCGTTGGCTTGTGATGCGTTCGTAGTTTATAAACTACTGGTGAACATCTGATGGCAATTGCGGTCTTCTTTTGATTTGGCAGGTGTGCTACTGGGGGCCTGGACAGGCCAGCTCGAGTATATATGTAAACAGTATTGACGATCTCGTCCTTCGCTGGACCTTCAATGCCTTGTTTGTGCTGCCCAGCAGGTGCCAATAGAAGACTCCCGTCAGGAGTGAAAGTTAGGCGACGAAAGAATGTCAAGAGCGATTCGTCGTGGAAAAGATTGATAGACTTCGGTTTCCCGGAAGGTAAAGCCGGGGAACCGAATGGTTTTACTGCAGGGAGTGGTATTCCAGGCATGGGACTTGGAGAGCGACCACGATTCGAAGCCGAATCATTGAAGGACGACCGACGTGAGGGCGTGATGGTCGGTGGACGCATTGGCAGGGCCGAACTCGTTGGTGTGCCCGGAGCGCTTGGCGTCGGAGACGCTACCGCTGAAGCCTCACTGAGAAGACCATTTATAGAAGGCCTTACATCCGGCACAGGCGAATGACTGCTCGCTGTCTTGACAAGATTGGGAATTAGCATTTTAGTCGAAGTTTGAGCATTTGATACCATGAGCTGACCATCTTTTGTTTTGAGGTTATAGACACTCAAGGAGCGGTCACTGCTCTGAGTTGCAACGAACTCGTTGAGAGGATCCCACGCAACACCTTGCACGTAATGACTATGTTCAGCTATCTGACGGACACATTGCCCATCACGAGCATCATAAATACGAGCAACATTGTCCATCGAGCCGGTGATCAAATAGTTCCCATCAGGAGACCAAGCAATATCGTAAATTTCGGAGCCTGAGCTCGATCTGCACATCAGTTTCACTCGCCAGTGTTCCTTGTCAGGGCCAACACCGTCTGCATGGTCTGTTAAAGACATCTCTTTTATTTCTGTTGGCACCCAAAGCAGAACATTTCCGTCGTCACCGGCAGATGCAAGATGTTCACCCTTCGGACTGAATCTGACAACATTCACCGCATTTGTATGACGTGCTAACGTGGACAAATATGTGATTGTCGGAATTTCGCCAACATTAGGCGACGTGACTTGCCAAATACGAACCATGTTGTCCCCACCAGCGGTAGCGAGTCTGCCTTTGCCATGGGTTTCGAAATGAGCTGAGTAGATTGGCGAATTCTCATGCCAATAGATCTGAATGGCTTGAGACTTCATGGCTCGGAAGATAGAAGCCCAAGACTCTGTTTATAGACTATGATGTCTAAAAGCACGAAGCAACTCCTCACTAATCAGTCGCGGATGAAGTCGTAATAAGTTTGACACCAATTATAAGCGCTCTGCCTATAATTTTCAACGAAACCACGCGATTGTTTCCCGAGTGTGCGTGTACCTCAAGCACTCGTCGGTGCCATCAATTCTCAGCTCTGGCACTCAAGGAATCTGCGCATCATCTGTGCAATGTATATGCGGGACCGGTACTGGTAACTGCACTGCACACCTTTCGGAGCTTCCGCACTTGTCGATCTATGGTAGGTGGTACGATCCATGGCAGTCGCCCACGGCCCCTCCGACTCTATACATCGAAACCTGCCCTACTGATCACAATTGAACCCCCTGGAGCAACCCATTTCTGCATTAAGGCAGCACGACCTGCTCTGTCACAGTGTCCGGCTGCTGCAAAGGTTTTTCTGTTCCGAGATGGCCATCAGTAGTCCAAACGAGTCACTTGCACAATTGGTGAAGGAAATACTCTGAGCAATTGCAGTGTAAACGAGCCCTATTATTTACTTGTGCGAAGAAGCCTATACTGGCCTTCGTCCATGCATACCATTTTGGCAATGCGAGGGCTTGTATCTGCATGAGTCGATTTTGGCTCTGTGTGGCAGACAAGCCCGAGTGTGATCGAAATGCTTGCGTACCCACTTCTGTTGTCAAATTGGACACCAAGGCTTTTCAGTAGCCTAGCGAGTCCGCCGAATCAAGAAGGAGATCAAAACTAATATGCCGCTACGGACTGCATCATTGCTACTCATGAGAGTAGAGTTGTGTCGAGCTATTCACATACATTCGAGTGGTCCCAATAGTGATGACTATAGCTTTTCCCAATACAGCAAAATTCATCTAAGCCTGCTACGTATAATTGCCCACCTGCTCTCGTCAAATCTGCTGTCTCGATTGCTATTGCTATAAGTGAACCTGCTGGCCTGCAGCAACGAGGGTTGTGGCGATCAGTCGACCTCTTGTGCTCAAAACATAAGGAGATTGCGCTCATTCTAGCTCCAGGGCTTTCGAGAAATGGCGTCATCGCTTCTAAGTGGCATGGGTCTGTTGGTGGCTACATGAAATCTGAGACTACATATGCATAGCTCCAATTAATAAGAATCTCAGATGCGCATCAATACCGTCAATGACCAGAAGTCTTTCGCAGCTACAGAACACTCGAGCGGCCCCGTGTGATGGATGAGATTCGTGGCAGCCTGCTGAAAATTTTTGGACTTCTAGGACCCTTGTCATACTTTCTCCCAGCTCCTTTCGGCAAATTTCACAGGGACTCGATTCTGAGTGTCGATGGCAAGCTGGCTTGGGTTGTGCAGGAGAGCGTTGGGCCTCTGACTTTCATTTGCTATGTCTACGGCTACGTTCGTTCACCGGGCTTCACAACGAGACAATGTGTAATCGTAACAATGTTTCTTGCGCATTATTTCAATCGAGCTTTGATATGGCCATTATACATTATGCATTCGCTGTCGCCAAGTCATATGTCAGCCTCTTGCTGAACACTCGTCCTTGTCTAATTCTCTAGTGTTGTTATTGTGTCTGCAGCGTGCTGGCAATACCTGAATGGCTATCTGCAAGCACAGGCTACATTGCGCACCTGGTCTACACAGTCACAATTAGATCATCTCGGGCTCTTTCTCTTCCTCTCGGGCATGCTGGGGAACATCCTACACGACAGAATTCTTGCGCAGTTGCGTAATAAGCAGAGCGGATACAGTATTCCTCATGGATTGTTCTATCGATACATTTCGTTTCCAAACTATCTATGTGAATGGATTGAATGGTTCGGCTATGCTCTGTACCTTCGGCAACCAGAAGGTGAATCTAACTTTGCAAAGTTTACTCTGGAAGCTCACGCTTATAGGATGGTGGTTTGTGGCATTGGAGATTCTTGTGATGCTGCCAAGAGCACTTCGGGGCCACCAGTTCTATGTACAGAAGTTCGGAAATACCTACCCCTCGGACCGTAGAGCTATTGTGCCATTCTTGCTTTAGCAAAATCAATTACCCGTGCGGCAAACAGCGCTCAATGAAAACCCATGCCCAATGAGCACAACTCAGTATCAACTTACGACGATTGACAATGGTGACATGCTCAGCGCTCGTAGAATCCATGCTTGGAACGGTACACTGGTTCGTGTTTGCAGATGACTTAACAGAACAGAACCAATAATGCCTTTGTACAAGTGCTAGACATGCAGAATATGACTCCTGTTGGTAAGTTGAAAGCTGGACTAGCAGCAATGTGGATCATAAGAGTGATCACTGCAGTTGATTGTAATTTTGCAACTCAATTTCAGCCACCAACCCAACTTCTTTTTGCCAGATTCCTCCTCAGAGCTGAGCTGAACCACTTCCACTTCCACTGCACTCCTTTCCATTTTCAAGTCTTCCTTCACACAGGTTGTCAAGCAAGCCATACCTACTCCTGAGCTCTGTCTGGCTACAGCACTTTTGTGTTCCGGAGATTGTGATCGTTCGTCGCCATGGCACAGCATGAAGATTACGACGAATCTGGGAGTGATGATAGTGACTTGGACTCCATAGATGAGCAAGATCTGGCCGATGCAACTCTGCCCGAACCTCAGCCTATACAAATCAAGATCTCGACCTTGCATCGTGTGTAATTAATGGCGCAATTCGAACGCGCCGTGTGCACGAAATCACGTCTGCTAATCTCGTAGGTCGATATCGCAATGGGCTCATTGAGCTGAACCCTTACTATCAACGAGATGTAGTGTGGCCTCAAATGCGACAATCTGGCCTCATAAACTCTATCTTCAACAATTATTACATTCCGCCGGTAATTTTCCAGACGAAGAAGGTACAGGACCCAAAGACACCCAATGCTCGTCCAACACTCTACCAAACAGCAATCGACGGCAAGCAGCGTCTCTCTTCCATCATAGAATTCATGGCAGGTCGCATACCATACAAAGATCCTCGAGGTGTGACGTGGTGGTATCCTGTTGTAGAAGCTCAGAATAGAAAAGGCAAAATTTTGACCAAAGAGCTGAAAGACAGGTTTGACAATTGGTCATTATTGTGCATAGAATATGAAGGTCTTAAACAACAGCAAGAAGAGGACTTATTTGCAAGGGTTCAACAGGGTATGGCCTTGTCAAATAACGAAAAGCAGATGGCGAGTCATACCCCATGGATCAAACTTGTCAAGGAGATCATGAAAGCCAACAAAGAAGTTACTGAAATATGTGGAGATATGAAAAGAGGGAAAGACTTTGGAAACATTGCAAATGTAGTGGTCTCTGCTTTCTATAATGGACTTCGACAGGGCAACGAACCACTAGGTCTGAAGGTACAAATTGAGGGCTTACACATAAGAAAAGTAGTCACTGATCTTGTAGACCTCACAATCCTCTCTTAGCAAAGTCATCAACAAAATGGACTATGGAACTCCGACGATCAAGTTCGCCGGAAGGATGCGCCTGGTGTTCAAGGTCTGGACAGACCTCTATAATGCAAGTCCACAGACGTATGTTCATTGCAGACAATCGAGATTTTACTGATTGGCAAAGCTTTTCTAACACTTGGCCCGGCCAAAGCCTGAAGAAATTCTCGCCAATAGAGTACCTTGCTACTGGAGTACTCCTTGATGTGAGCAATTCATCCTGCCATCATACTCAGTTATTGACCATGCAGATGTATCTCGACGACCGCGACAATGAAACTCTAATCAGCGACATCAACGCCATGCGAAAGTACATCAGGACTGGCAAGTAAGTTCTGTTCCACAAAACCTTGCTCTGGTCTAATTAAGACAGCAAGGTCGTTGATCTGCGAACGAACACAGGTACCTGGCGGTGGTTCTGGGACTTCATTGAAGAACTCGAGAAGCACAGAGGTAGAGGTGCTCGACCCCCGAAAGCCGATCGGATCACTCCACCAGCAGTTGTACTTGATCCCTATCACGACGTTCCACAGGTTCCTCGCGACCGGCTCATCCTAGCTTCCGGTCCAGTCGCGCCAGGTTCGTCTAGTGGTACTCCCAGACGCTCCCAGGTGAAGACTCCTAAGAAGTCTGTCTCACAGTCTGCGACTTCTCAGGTCGACGCTTCGCAACAAAACATCTCTGCTAGTGCCAAGAAGCGTAAACTCGATGATATACTGCCTGCTTCGCCGCAGGAGGACTCGAGTGCACAGACAGAACACGCACCTCATGTGGTAGCAAAGCCAGTTGCGCCAGCGGACGATACTACTCCAGCAGTAGACACAGCGAGGGCATCTAATTCAGTGGTTGAAGATGGCGACGATGAGATTTTCAACAAGACGGCTGAACAAACACATGCTCCAGGAGCACCAAACCCGAACATCGCAAACGTTCAAGCCCAACAACCTATGGGATTTCCACAGGGTTTCTCACCAGAATTGCTTAACATGTGGGCTCAAATGCAAGCCATGCATGCTCAACAGCAGCAGCAGCAGCAACAACAACAACAACAAAACCACCAGCAAATGCCCCAAGGATATCAAGTGCATCAACCAAATGGCCAATTCCCCACTGGCTTTGCTCAACAGCAACAGCAACAGCACAATGGGCAAGGGCAAATTCCGCAACAATTTCCTGGACAGCAGATCATGTCGGGATACCCCACCAACTATCAATATGGTCCCAATGTGCCTCAGTGGCCGCAGGCGCAGGGGCAGGCACAATACCAGAATCCCGGGCAACAGAGTGCCCAACAGACATCGACCCTACCAGTCCAGACTGCACAAGTTGCACAACCACAAAGAGACTCGTCTACAGATGCCGAAATCCGAGAGAAAGATCCACACAAACGAAAGAAGATCAGGATCGATCTTGGAGAAGATTAAGTACACTGCATATCTGTGAGGAAGATTGCGTCACTTGTAGACTTTCAAAAGACCTAGAGTCGAGCCTAGAGGTAGTCATCAAACCAGATGAAATTTCCTATAGTAGGAATCTATTTTTTGTAGCGGATCAATGTACAACCATCCCAAGCCGGCATCAAGACGTTCTCCAGGACATCCGAATTCTTGACAAATTCATTAAACTTGCGAATGTCATGGACACCACTTTCAAATTCATCATTCTTCATCTTTTCCGCATACGACTCTGCAGTGTGGTGCCTGGCGGGCAGCTCGAGCGTAGCGACACAACCTCGTCTCAAAGTGTTGTCTGCCACGATGATGCCATGATCACGATTTAGCAGATCCCTCTCCAGAACAACTTTGATGTACTCTAGATACCCACTCTTCTCAGCATCGATAAAGATCAAGTCAAACTTGCCCTGAACTTGCTGCTTGTCCAAGATCGTTTTGTGAGCGTCTCCAACGACGATCTTGACGGCATCCGAGAGACCGGCGCGATGGATTCCCAACTTGGCAAAGCTAGCCAACTCGGCATCAATTTCCATGGTGACTACCTCTTCCGCGCCGGCGTGTGCAAAAATCATGGCAGAGTAGCCTGTAAAACAACCGATCTCCAAGACTCTCTTGACGTGGCCAAAGGATGCCAAAAAGTACAGAAACTGTGCTTCGTTTTCAGACACCATTTTGAGTTCGTTGAAGGACTCGATACTCTCTCGTCGATGTTGTGCCAGGAAGTTTGGCAGTGTGGTGGATATATCACGAGCGTATGGCTCGATAGCTTGGCTTGCGGCCGACAACTTGTGACTTTTCCCAACACCAATCGGGATTCCGTCTTCTGTTGATTTACTCGCGGAGACGCGCTCCTGGGCGTCCAAGAAGGAAGTCGTCATTGATTCCAAAGCAATGTTGGGCGTATCTATGCCGCTCGTATCTTGTGCGTCCAGGAAAGGCGATTCCGCTGGTGTTTGTGGAGGCAAGAGAGCATCTGTAAAGTACGATAGAGCGTGAGGATAAACTTCATCGACCAAAAGCATGGCCATGTCTTCCAGAATGAGTTGTGGATCATCCTCGTCGATATCCATGTCGTCTTTCTCGGGCTCTGCCATACCCACGAATGAGCAGAGGGAGAAGAATGACAAGCGACCCTGTCCGGCGGCCTTTTGGACGAGATTCTTGCCATCCCTCCAGTCGAGTGCGACTGCCCTAGAAGTCAAACGTCCACCATCGAATTTGAAGTTCTTGATGAAGTTACAAGAAGTATTTTCAAGGTATGCATTTCTAGAGAAAGACATGGAAATGGTAAAGTTCCGAGGATCATCATCCAGTTTTTGAACTCTAAAGCTTGTGCAGCTTTTCAGTAGATCGGCCTCTTCTTCTTTGATGTAGTCGAGCAACTCGTCCTCCACAGATAGAACAGTGCTCCAGAAATGAGGTACAGCAGAGGTAAGTTTTTCTCGCTTCGCATACAAAGGCTTGAACAATTCGTTTTCCTTCTTGAGCAGTTCGAGCTTTGCCAAGCGGAATGATTCTTCGATGGCTGCCAATGAATCAACAACATTCGTAGCGATTTGCTTGACTTCTACATCCTTCTCCGACATGCTAAACACAAAGGACACGTATCACACAAAGATCGATCGGCGTAGGATGTGTGAAGAGCAGATTGCAGTGTCGTGCTTCGATACACTAGTACTAGTACACGTCTGATGATGCTGGTGTCTTCACAGTGTATACATGAAAGGGGAGGCCCAGGGAAGTGAACGAAGGAAGGATTGGAGGACGAGGACGAGGCTTTCCCCACGGATTCTGTGGAGGACAATCACCCGAACCTCAGGCGAGTGGGGAAAAGCGTGGGATGAAATTCCTTGAGTCTATAGATCTACTGAAGACACAGATGCAAAGAGTTCCTGCTCTAGAGGCCATGCTCAATATTGACCCCGGCATGATTCATGACGGCTGGTCCGCGAAAAGGACTTGCCTAGCTCCCCTCCAGACAGTTTCCAGATGCCGCCTGCGCGGCAATGTGTCGGGAAATACCACTTCTCTTTGTTGTGACCCCGAAGTCTTCAGCAAGACCGCCAAGTAGAATCGTACCTCAAAGCCTCTGAAACCTTCATGAATGATGATGTCCTCGATCTACTGTGTTATGACTCGTTGCTCAACTTGGAAGAAGTCTCCATTACCTCTTCTGTCGGAATGAATCGGGATGTCCCTCTTGAGGTGGTCTGTACACCCAGAGATCGCATGACAAGGAATGATTCCCTTTGTGACTTGACTGGATAGCTGCGATATAGTAAAAGGCCAAGCAAGAGAACTGCGAAAGCAGCACACTTAGGATCTCTCTGCCATAGATCGCTCAGAACCTTGCTGAGTTGGACAGGTACCAGATGTCTTGCAGCAATTTGAAGTGTATCCGTCAATGGCAGGATGACCGAGAGTTGCGCAAGAATTGCATACGTCATGATCGTTCGTTTCAGGATGCCCACTACACTGCTGAAGGATGAGCGATTTTCGACGACATATCGGGCGACGTCCAAGCGACCATCTGCGGCGTGTTCCTCAAAGACCTGCATCACATGGAACTTGTTTCCTCATGAGTGTATGTTCTGTCTTGTAAGCAACGTCCCCAGTGATAGCTTGTGCAGCCAGTGTTCTTGACTTGTTTGCAGGTCATGGGTAGAGAAAAGTACAATGTGATCGTAGGTCGTGTGCATCTCCTGATTTCATGTGTGCTGGCGGAGGCCCCGCACACACTCCACTGAGAGTCCGATCACCACTTGGAGCTTCAGCCGCCAGCTGCTCCAGTGAGACTCAGACACAACGCTAGTCTTTATTCAAGGATGTTCAAGAATATCACTATCTCAGTCATCCTCTTGGTCTGACAAAGTCTTCGGTTGAAGTCGAAGAAGCAGAAATGGATGCTCGAGAGGAGATCAATCTGCGAGTCTTGCAACAACACGACTCGTCCATCAAAAGCATAATCAAACAGTCACCATACGTTGTGCTGTACAACTATTCCATCGCGAACTCATCCTGGTCTAAATTGCCATATGAAGGTTCCTTGTTTATCTATTCTACTTCGACCGGATCTTGTGGTTACAGAATACTAAATCGTCTGAGTCTAGACTGCTTCTCAAACGAATTGTACGTTGAGGAAGACGTCATGGAGACTGAGGGATATGTGATTCACAAGTGTGAGGACGAAATCTGGGGAATCTGGATTTGGGACAGCGCCGACCGTAGCAACATCTACCAAGCTATGAGGGAGGCTGCCAGGATATCCGAGTCGCTTCGTTCTCATGCTCATGAGACTGCCGCAACTCTGTCCATGTCTCCTCCTCCACGAACGCATACGTGGACGCCCAGCACTATCGTAGGATCTTGAAACTTGACGGGCCTCCACTTTGGTTCTTACGGGCATAAGCGAACTATCCAGCATTTCGATTACAGTATCCGTTTCTTACTGGACGAAATTTCAGTATCTGGTCATATCACAATACGGGTTTTACTATGCCTTACATCTTGATATCATACGATTTAGAGGAATATGCTGACTTGAATCAGTCGGACAGAGACTGAGTGTAACTTGCAGAAGCTAGATTGGGCCCTCAAACGAAGGAGTCGAGCTACGCCTCAATCGAACGGCACAACATTGGTCTCACCATTCTCGTCTAATTCGACAGTGTAGAGGCAAAGATCGTCACCGTTCACCTGGAAGATGTTCTGCTGATCTGGATGCGATTCGCTGAGGTTGGCCATAAGCTGCATGATGTTGACATCTTGCTCAAGATTTGAGTGGACTTGTTCAGCTTGCAATCGTGTAAAGACCGCTGCGAAGCCTTCCCCTAGTCTTCTGGTCTGCATTGGCAATACGAGCTTACCACCGAGGGTGTTGAGCTTGTACTTGAGCTTATCGAGCAAGGCAATACGGTCCATTGGTACGAGGTGATACCGTTTGTAGAACTGTTGCAATGTATGGTCAAACAGGGCGAAGAGAGCTGTCCTGACATTAGCGATTCTTTCTTGTCGCGAAGCAGCTGTGGTTTGCAGTGCTCTCCGAACGTGATCTTCAGGACTTATCTGGCCTAAAGAGAGTCTCGTTCTTTCATTCGTTCGTCCATGGAGTTCTAGCCGCTGGATCTCATGTACCGGAATAGTGCTTGTGCTACGGCTCGCCTGCTCGCCTTCCATGTTGAAGATATATACCTCGAGACAACGTATTGTGAAGCTCGTGTCCCAGCAGAATAATTGAGGAAGGAGATCCGAAATGTGCTGCTTCGCTTTTTCAATGCTGAGGCCAGCATGATACCACTCATCGTATCTCCTTTTCACGTCTATGCCCCTGCAGAAGACTTCTGGGGCGATATCATACACGCATCTGACACGCAGGATTTCTCCAGGATTCAGCAGGAAGGAATGGCATTCTTTCCTGTTCTCGATGTTCTTTCGCTTCTTGCTGCTCCTTTTTCGTATTGTACTCCCATGAGTGGAAGTTGTGCTTTTCTGCGCAGATCGGTGGATCGGATCTCTTCTTGGCCAGCCCTGTGGTTCTTCAGATCGATCGCATGCATTGCTTGGCTTAGTGCTCAAGCTTGCTTCTTTGGCCGCACAATCCGCCTTGTACAGTTCCCGATCGATGGACGAAGGACTATCTGCAATTCGTGATTCCGGAAAGCAGCTACAACATCTCTTACTCGGCTGCTGGGTCTTTGTTTTATACTTTTGTGTATACATGAATGGCGTAGGACTGTTGTGGGTGACTCGATTCAGTTGCTGAAGGATATCACCCAATTCGAGATCGTTCTCGGCCAGGAATGATCTGGCATGAATCAAAGCTCTCCAATACAAGAGGGCATCACGGCAGAATGGTTCTTTGACCTCTTTGTATAGCATGACTGCTGCTTCGATGGCTCTGCAACGCATCTGGCACTGCTCAAATGTAAGTGACAGACAACAAGTGCAGAAATGTTCGAAAATCCCATGAAAGACTGCGCAATGAAATCTGGTCCTCAGACGTAATACATCAACCTCGCTCAGGCTCTTTGATTTTTCGCCGTTCGTAATCGGAACACTGCCAGATGAATCGGTCAGGAGGTCCGCCAGGTCTACACCAGTGATGTCTCTGAACACATTGCCGTGTGAGTGCAATTCCGGTGGTGTAACGCATCCGTGTGCACCTACTTAATGAGTTCAAGTTGAAAGAAAGACAAAAAATGCACTACTTTCTAATGATGGACAAAACTCGGATTGAATGTTGATTATCTTTGACAGCGTCGTGTGCACCAGTTTCTTCGTCCGCAGCTTAGTCTCTGCGTTTTCCAATCGAGCCGCGTTCCCATAGCTGGAATTCTTGCCTCGAGATTGTGACCGACGAATGCGTGGCGGATCATTTCGTGACGAAGTAGCCAGGAAGGATAATTCGGTCCTTGGCAAGACGCCTTGACTTGTATTCCTTCGTGTCCACCCATTCTTTTGACCCAATGCTGTAGGCTGATGATGACGATTTGATGAAACTACCATAAGTACACAAATTTCCGCGATCCGCTTGCCACGATCTTCCGATCTGCAGTTGGATCCCCTCAGACATCATCAGTGATGAGTCAGTAGGTTTTGGTTCGCGAAAGTCTGAGCCATGATTAGCAAACTGCGAGTCGAGCGTCACCATCAAATTCCCTCAATATGTTCAGTGTTTGGGGCGGAACTCGGTAGTAATATATAATGCATGCGATATAAAGGAGCAAGAATCATGTGTGGAAGGAAATGAAAGGTCAAGATGCATACCAAGCTATCAATTATCTCAGGTACGTATCTAGACTCTCTCCAAGGAACTTTTCAATCGTGATTGCCAAGGCATGAGTCTGTTTCTCGACTCGTTCATCTTCGTCCTCGAGTGCTTCCGCAATAAATGGCACTGTTTGTGGCAACATGGCGAGCCACTCGTCTCCCAATCGAGCACTAAGCTTGTCCTCGGTCGTGACTGCGGCCAACCTCACCGACGCCTTTTCTGCTCGGAAGCCTTGCAAGACTTGAGTGTTGATGAGTTTGAAGTGCTCGTCAGACGGTGTGGCGGCTGTCAATTCTACGATTGCTGGGATGAGCGTTACCAGCACGGGGTATACCTCTGCAAATTGCAATTGATTCGTAAGTGCTGAAGCGAAGCGATCAAACTTGTCTGCACTGCGCCAAAAGTCTTCGTTGTCACTTGAGAAGCCATGACTGAGAGAGTTGATGATGCCGACCCACAACCTGCGTGGAACGATGGCGGTATCTCCAGCCACACTCAAGAGTTCCAGAATATCTTCATTGACATAATTAAAGTAATTGAGCACGATTGATTTAAAAGTGCCGCTGAACTGGTTGAAGAAATTGAAGAACGTGATTCTCCGACATTGCAAACCCGCAGAATCTTTGTCCACTAATTCAGCGAGTGCCCAGTCTCGAAGTTTGAGGAAGAGTGGTCTGAATGTGGAATCATTCAATTTGAGCACGAGCTTCAGGAAAGCTGCAATGATCCTCTTTTCAACTTGTTCTATACCCTTGGCATCCCAAGCACTTGCTTTACGTCGGAGATCGAGAGCCTGGAGAAATAGAGCTAGAATTTCCTTAGCAGCGCCGGTCACGACTTGCCTCTCACTGTTCTCTATTGTTTCCTCAATCACAGAGACGAGAGCCATCAATGACTTCTTGCCGGATTTATAGCATTTGTCCCACGTGGCTCCAAGTGCTTGTAAGACATTCCTGGTTGGCATGTTCGAAGCAATTGTGGACAATAAAGCTCGCTTGTCGGATGTGAGCTCTTCAGTGGCGTACGAGAACTCTACACTCTTCTCCATCATGACCTGTGTGTGAGGTGTAAGGAAAGAAGGGATGGTCTTGACCAGTGACTCCAGCAATGACACAGTCGCCAACGGAACAAGATCAGCGTCTTCATCGCGACTCTGCTTACTGAATCCCTGAAGAACGACTGGCATGAACTTTTCGAGGTTGGGAATGATTCTAGGTCCAAGGACAACGACGAGAGTGGTAAGACACTCGATTGACGATACTCGCACGATGAGTTCGTTGTGTTTTAGTCCACAATCGTCAATGATTTTCTCAACCACAAATGCGAAGCTTGATGGGTGTGACTTTCCAAACTTTCGCCCGATCGTGCTGATACTTTGCCACGACGAGCATAATAGAGTTGCAGACGTGTCTGGCTTGACCAGAGAAGCAATCTGCTCCACAAGTGCATAGAAAGACGATCGAGACTGCTCATCAGCGGTTTCCGAGGAAGATGCTCGGCTTGTGATCATATCTAGAGCCTTGATCCTGAGGTATTCATCCTTGCGGTTCGCTAACAAGTCGTGTACCACTACCTGGAATAGATTTACAGGTAATAGAGTGATTGCGCGATCGAGTGCATCCAAGGTCTTGTCCAGAGCATCTGTAGAGCCACCAAAGTCTTCGCAAGCCTTTAATAACGACTCGACTATGCTGATAAATTTGGCACGATCCGGCCATTCGCTGTCATTTGCGTAGATCTGAAATTCGGCACGAACCTTCTTCGAAGCAAAATGGCCGCCAACGATTGACACCATTGAGGTCTTAAGCTTGGCCAAGGACGAGTCAGTGCTATTCATGAAGTTCAACAGTGATTCCTCATTTTCAATACTGTCAATAGAATCTGGTACATCGCGCGCAAGCTCAACCAGACCGTGTAAGGCACTCAATTGAGACGCGACACTGAATTGTCGAAGAAGCGACAAAGAAAATTCCATGTAGGACTGTTGGGACTCACCAGACTTCGTCTTTGAGGACAATGTTGCCCGCTTCTCAGCGAATATCGCGAGCAAGGGCGCAAGGAAGACATCCTCACCTAATGTTTGTACAAGCACAGAGAAAAGCTTGTTTCTCCTATGCTTAGGGATGTGTGGGAAAGCGTCTACGAAGCTTCTCAGGATGCCAGCCGAGCCAAGGATACGGTTCTGTGCTTCTTCGCCGAGAGAGCGCAGGAGTGGTGGTATCACACGTTGGATGGTTGACTCAATAACATGAGCACTGAACCCATCATCCTGCCTGAGTATATTTGCTCCCATGAAAGTAAAGATTGGCATCAGCCCGTGCAAAACCTGTTCTGGAGCTGACTCCGCGAGGGCAGCCACGAGCAACAAGGCTCTGTTGTGCACTTGCGGACTAGACGAGCCGCGGATACAATTGATGAGTATGTCAATCCTCGTTGTGCTCTGATCGAACTTTCCTGGATCAACCATCGGGTACATGCACGAAAGAAGGAGTTGTTCAGTATAGCTGACAGACACTGTCGATTCGTTCTCGATGAGGACAAGATCGCCTAACTTGGCGAATAGTGTTGGTAACAATTCGACATGCTTTTGCTCATCCCTTTCAAGCACCTCCAAGAGTTGTGTGAAGCGACGGATACTATGATCAGGTGTAGGCATGGGAGCACTCGTCTTCACCTTTTTCATTGGAGTGGATAGTCGTGATGAAGACGGACTAAGATCGATCTCAGCCATCATTTGCGCATAGATCTCACCTGAGACTTGTATCTTGTCAATACTCGAAAGTGCTTGACGTGATATGTCAGATGGACCGTTGATGATAGCCTCGATTAGAGACCTGATGAAAGCAATCTTGGTGTCCTTTTTGAGGCTGTCGTAGATAGTGGTGAGCCATTGGATTGCGGCTGAACCGAAGTCATTGTTCTGGTCGTCGACGAGCTGCATAAGTAGCGCAGTGCCTGGACCGTGCTCATTTGGTGCGACTTGCTGAACAAGCAATTTCTGCACGACAAATGGATCAATCAGCTCAAGACGAGCTTGAGTCTGGTGTGCCGCTACATTAGAGATCCATGCTTCGAGAGCTGGTAAGACTGCCTTAGTCTTGGCTGCTGTTGGACTCTCGATTTTGTCAAAGCATAGCAAAAGTTTGAGTGACACTTTCATGACAGGTGACGAAGTGATGTGTGATGCCAGAAAATGTGACAGCGCGACACGATGACTCAGATCCTTGCTTTTATGACCATGAGTCGTCAGAGCCTTGCCAAGTGCTGTATAGATAATCTTGTGGTCCAGAGCACACTCGCCACGATTAGCCAGGATGACCTTCTCGAGTAATAGTTGCATATCTGTCGAGGACAACCACTTCAAGGCAGAAGAATGATTCGGTCCATAAAGATCGTCAATGCCCCAGATGGTTTTCGACTTGTTTGACAAGTTGTCAAGCAAGATTTGGACGACATCGATACTTTTCTTTCTGACGTCAGATGCTTTCGAACTCAGTAGACTGATCATGGCCGGAATCAGAGCTTGGTAGTCTGGAGCGTCTGGCCGCTTGCAGATGGCCGCAATCCTCTCGAGAGCGCAGACCTGCGTTTGAGCGTCATTGCTTGACAACGCAGCACGGATCAAGAACGAAAGCAGAACGTCCGGCTGTGAGCTAATGACTGGACTCGCTACGACATCATCGAACCTTGATAAACTAGTTGCTGCCTGCAGAACATTGATGGTCCTTCGCACGTCTGGAGTGGACAAGTAATTCTGACCTGGTGGCAGCATCGGCAGTTCCGCAATCTCATCATCAAGACTGACAGGAGGATTGGCTGAAGACTGGCGACGTACTTTTGGCTTGATGTCTGTGTCCATAGGTAAATCTAGTGTAATTTGTAGGGCCAGCTCAAGATCATCCAACTTCGACTCGAAACTGTCATAAAAGACCTTGAGTGCCTCGGTGAACTTGCTTTGGTCCTGCAATCGCTCGAAAAAGGACGTACTGGCCACGCGAAACTCCGGAAAGTCTGCCGAGGCGAGCACTTTGTGCGCGATCGAGGTCAGTACAGTGACAAGAGAAACCCGTCCACTGTCCGTAATCTTCTGTATTACTTGTAGAGCGTCCGGTGTCGCATCCTCAACCATGGACAAACAGTATGCTGTAAGCAGTTTGTCTGCACGATACTTCTCAGCCAGAGTCATCAAGAGATCCACAACATTTGGCAATTGCTTCAAGCTTGAGAAAACTTCCTTTGGCAGAGCATGATAGCCCTCTTGTGTCTGACACAACTGTGCAAGACAAATCAGACCTGATTTTTGCGACTCCTTAGACAACCCAGCGGTCAAAGCCTGCATGAACGCGGCATTGGCAGTCTCCGAAATGACACGGGTCGCAGACAGTACCGTCAAGACCATGTAATTCGCCACTTGATATTCTGCGTGTGATTTCATACCTAGGCCTTCACCAACATATGGTAGAAAAATTGATAAAATTGCATCTTCAGATACACCGTCATCACGCATGACAGAAATCGTCCGGACAGTGATGTCTGCGAACTGAGAGACCAAAGAGTGGAAACCCTGATCTTTCTGCACGACCTTCTGGACATAGTCAAGGTAGCTTGTAAGTGTTGGTCTTAGCTTGACGAAAGACTTGACGAAGAGAAACACACTAGGTGGTTCTGCAGCTTTCTTCACAGCGCCCAAGAAGGACCAAGCTGAGGGCAGCTCTAGAATGGACAAGAGCTTCACGAAGGTTGATGTAGTGTGGAATGGCATGAATGCTAGAAGAAGATCCTGGGCAAGGTGCACATGAATATCGAATCTTCTGATCAACCATTCGAGACATTTATGCGTTGACCGAAGCAAGAAGAGTGGAGCGATCGTACGAATGAATGAAGAGATGTTTTTGTCCAGGGCTTTGTTCTCCTCTGTCGTTTGGGTATACCGGTCAATTGTTCGTGAGTCTTCTGAGAAGATTGTTCGCATATAAGTGGACAGCTTGGCATCGTGCGTAATCAGTTCCTCAAACCCATTAGTGGCTATGGCGAACACTTGGTCGAGGTCCTGGTCAGCAGCCTCTGAAGCATCGAAGATTAACGATGCAACCCTCTTTCGCTTCTGGAAACTGACATTTGAGGCAGTCTGTCGTATGCCTTGCAGCTGCTGGGCCAAACTGGTAGCCATTGAAAAGGACGAGCAGCAGAAACTGGTCCACCTTTTATCGATGCGAAGACGATGCTTATGAGACGTGTAGTAAAGTAGCAGACCCAGTGACAAGTAAGTGTAAGGATGAATTCAGTGGTCTACAAATGCATGTACTTGTACCCATGCATATATTGTCAGGCGTCACTCGAACAATTATTTTTACAGTCTGGGACGCCACCGAATGCGGGACCAGCGGCTGGCTTGTCGGTCTTCCGAGATTGGCTGACGTCCATCTGAGAACAACATTCATCAACATTAACCTTAACCTCTGCAATCGGGATCTTTCAAGGTTGGAACCAAGGCCACCTGCAGCTGATGTTAAATCTAAAGGTCATTTTTGTGTAGTCTCACAGAATGTTTTATTTACGAGTTGTCAAGATGCCATGAATTACAGACTATATACACAAAGCTATGAGTTTTTCCTTACTGCTGCTTTCTGGCTCCGTAGCTCTCCGACTCTTTCTTACCATTGGGAACGTGGTCAACTCTATCTTGCATACGGTCTTGGTCCTTGAGGTCATAGCAATTGATACCGACCATGGCCTCTCCAAGGTTCGTCGAGACCTCGACAAGCTTCTGAGCATCTCGGAAATGTGTCGTAGCTTGCACAATGGCAGCGGCACGATGAGCTGGGTTGCCCGACTTGAACACACCTGACCCAACGAAAATACCGTCGGATCCAAGTTGCATCATCAGGGCTGCGTCAGCTGGAGTAGCGATACCACCAGCTGCAAAGTTCACTACTGGAAGACGTCCCAATTCCTTGACCTTCCTGACTAGATCGATTGGAGCTTGGATCTCCTTGGCAAACACGTACAATTCTTCCTCACTCATGTTTTGACATTTTCGAATCTCTGACTGCATGATTCGCTGATGTTTGACAGCCTCGATCACGTCGCCTGTTCCCGGCTCGCCTTTTGTTCTGATCATAGCCGCGCCTTCACTGATTCGACGAAGAGCTTCTCCGAGATTCTTGGCACCACAGACGAAGGGCACTTTGAAAGGGTGCTTGTAGATGTGATGCAGTGGATCAGCTGGGGTAAGAACTTCTGATTCGTCGATGTAGTCTACTCCACATGCCTCGATGATTTGCGCCTCGACAAAGTGTCCAATTCGAGCTTTAGCCATGACTGGAATAGTGACAGCCTCGATAATCTCCTTGATCATTTGAGGGTCAGACATTCTTGCGACACCACCTTGCGCTCTGATATCGGCAGGCACACGTTCCAGTGCCATGACGGCACAAGCACCAGCCTCTTCAGCAATTCGAGCTTCAGCAGCATTTGTGACATCGCAAATCACACCACCTTTGAGCATCTGGGCGAGTCCAGCCTTGACGGTCCAACCGTCAACACCGGCATTACCGTTGGTCTTCAGATTCGTAGGGTTTGAGACTCCGTTCATGATTGTTCGAAGTGCCAAAGTAGGAGCTGGAGATAGAAGCTCTTTATATAAGTGGGAAAGTGGTCGGATGAGTCAATGGAAGATAGAAAGAATCGCCTGAGAGCCACACCTGATTTTCTAATCGCCTCTCCAACATTTTGCTCCGAGCTCCGCCTCACATGTGATGATATCCACGGAGGTACCACGCGGGAACTCCTTCGGCTCCATAGTGGGAGTTCTTGATGTTTCCACCTGCAGGCTCTATCTAATGCAGTAGCTATGGGTGGCTACAGCTTTAGCTATAGCTGAACCTCAATGTATGTTCATTGGACTATTGAAAACAAGCAGCCTTCTCATGAGTAGGACCGATGTAGTGCTTGTATATCTTGTTCAGTACTTTTTGCGAACTTCTGTATTCAAGGGCAGAGCAGGCAAAGTGGCTGTGTGTGGTGTTGAGTGCTAGACGTGCATGCATACGGCTTTGTTCACCACTGCAATTCAATCTCGAGCGGCAATGACAGAAATTAAGGCCGTCAAGGACCTATCCCTACATCAAAGCTACAAGTCGGCTCTCGTACTCATACCTCCTAAAAATCTCTGTTCTCATGTGGAGGAAATCCGTAGAAAGCATGACAAAAGATTCGAAAGGTAGTTCGAGCACCATTGACCAGCATGACGCGTGTTGCTGAGATGTCAGGTGGATGCCACATATCACACTTTCCTTTCCTTTCGTCAACATTGAGCGACCAACGGAGGAGATAGAAGCAGTGGAAGTGGCCGTGAAGAATCTTACTGCTCAGACTCACTCCTTCCAACTTACCTTTGACAAACTTCAGTCGTTCACGCATTCGGAAAAGAGCCGAACCTTATATCTCGCACCTGACGAGCGTTCTAAGGGTCTCTTACAAGACTTCGTTCATTCACTGGCGCGAGAATTGCCCCAGTATAGTGATGTTGTACGTGAGGGAGTCTTTACTCCTCATTTAAGCTTAGGACAATTCAAATCTGCTGCAGGGATTGAGAGGATGATGGCAGAACATGCTGATTTGGTCAGGTCTGGAGAAGCAATCAGCTTCCATGTGACAGACCTGCAATGGGTCACTCGCAAAGGCTACAAGCACCGCATGTCAGTGAGAGAACATTTCTATTTACAGCAATCTACGCCATGCAAAAAGGGATGAATCTGAAGCTTCTATGTGACGGCATCTAATGTTTGGAAGGCTGTCGAGAGCTTGATAGCAAGCCTCTGCTCGAATTCTGAATCACCGAATGCTTTAGCCTTTTCCAGCCACGCTCTAATTGCTTTGACATCTCTAGCTGGCCCGGTTCGAGCCCACAAGAATGCTGCACGCTCGTAGTACATATCGGGAATGGACCATATCTCTGCGTCCGGCATGTATTTGAGATCGTGGCGAGTGGCTATGCCAGCCTGCATGACATCCGTCGCCGCGCTCCAGTCTTTAAGATGACGTCTCAACGCTAGGCTTATTGATTGACGAGTCAAAGCATCATCTGGTCTATCAGAACACAACCCCCGCCTTGTGACCATTGATAATGCTTGCGTGCACAGATCTTGATCCATCTTTTTCCATAGATTGTAGATGTGACATATTTCCATGACGGGCGATACCGCGATGCCGTCGACTAATCTAGCACTCTTCTTGCAAGTCGCCCACTTCCTCAACTTACGCTTCAGGAAGATCTCGATGGGAAACTCCTTACCCATAACCTTCTTCTTCCCAGTGTGCTCTGGAGCCTTGCTGAAGTGAAATTCCGCGGTACTTGCGAAAGTCGCATCATGAGTATCGCGGTAGAGCTCGACATAACAAGAGCCGATGAGATAGTGGTACAAAGCCTTGGACCAGTCGTTCTTGGACTCGACGAGAATGAATTTATCTGCGGCTTTCTGCCATTGAAATGTGGTCACATAAGCAAACCCAAGGTCGTAATCCCTGAAGGCTTCGATCTGTTTCATATGAACCTTGGGCTGGATAGATTCTAATGTATGTATGCCAGGGAAAATGTCTCCACGCTGCTGCTGCATTCGCGCTCTGATCAGTTTCCACATAGAGCTTCCTGGGTACCTGATGATCGTGCTGTCCAACAGTTCAGATAACTTCTTGGTTTGTTCAGTCGTGTCCGGAGCTATATCACAAAGGGCACCTAGGGCACCATAGTAAGTCAAGAGTCCCAAGAGGCCTAAAGCACCCATGATATTGGGAGCGCCGGCTATTGACCATAGGTCTGACAAAGCCTGTTCCTTGTCACCTTTGAAACCGATCACAGAAAGGAGACGAGCGACAGTGGGTGGCATAATGCTAATGATGAGCGAGAGAAATCCATAGCCAGAGATTGCAGCACATGCAGTGAAGTAGTCCGTGGAACTCAAGTCACTGTGCAAGCCTGAGGCTTGTTGTAACTGTGCGGTCGTTATCCGTTGGATAGCTAGAGGATCATCTTGTGACACATCTTGGCCCGATGGGCTGGCGGTTACACCAGAATTCGCTTCATAGCTCGTGCTTATAGAATGTCGGACCATATACCTGTTGAGGTCGTAGAAGATGTTATAGCACCTTTTCATCTTCCAGACAGATTTCATTGCTTCAGGAATGGATTCACTCAAGAAACCAGTGATCGCTAAGCCCAGCAGGAGCTGACCGATAATGACCTGGAATTCAGCACCATCGGAGAACTTCGAATCTGGAAGTGCTTTTGCAAGCGCTAGTTCTGACTCGCAATGTGTCAGAGCACCTTCAAGCAGGATCTTTGTCTCAACAAGTTCTTCCTTCTCGAGACTCATGGAAGCTTGTATTAAGGCCTTGATTGCCACGCCCGCAGTTTGAAACGCGTCATCGTACTGCTTAAGCACGCTCGTAGCTTTGTTGAGATCGTCATTCATGACCAGCTCTAGTGCTTTGTTAGCATTGAGCAGCCTCGCCTCTCTTTGCTCTGATGAGAGCACCGTCAGCGAGTTCTCCACCGCAGAAGTGGTGCCCCAGATTCGCCTCAACATCAGTCTTGATGTTGTTTTGTGGCCTCAGATGTGCTACAGGTATGTTTGAGTTGTACAACTAGTTAAACATATGCATAGGCCATGCATCAAGCCGATAGACAACCGTGGTCAACCAAGCGACGCACCTGGCTATAGATTTTGTGCTGGACTATGTCAGCAAAGCAGTTGGTAAAATTGAGGCTTCGAACAGTCGTGAGATGCTATTTGAAGCGTACGCAACTTCGCAAGACCTATGCTACTGTAACTCGGAGCTTTCGATTGACTGAGTACCACAATGTCATACACGATCCCTAGAGTGTTGTATCATCCCAAACTTTCACTTACCGTGGATGGAATCCTGGAACTGAAGCATCCAAACGGCCCCGCAGTTGTCGTTGAGATGAGCCTCACGTGGATTCTGAACTTCACACAAATTCGTTGCAGTAGCCACGATAAACCCAACATGCGCCTGTAGTCGTTTGCATATGCATACACTTCGGCTTTGTGGTTCACTTTACAGCTAGCTGAGGACCTGGCAAGGCTTCCCCAGAGCGACATACGGATTGGCCTTATTCTGGGGAAATAATTGTCGTTCCCATCAGTGACGCTTCCATTGTAAGCGCTCCCAAGACTGTGCGGTTCTCGATTTCTCGATTTTGACGACCATACATTGGAGACGAATATGGTAGTAGTGCGATTGTACCAGCCTGGCGACTGGACACAAGTCAGCTGCAAAGGTTGCCAGACGAAATTAGAATATCTCAATGAACTTTCCAAATCTTCTCAATTCACATGCCCGAAGTGCAGCCACATAACAGAGCTGGATCCAACGGTGCAAGCTTCAGGCGAAAAGGATATAACCTACTATGAAATCCTGGAGATTTCACCCCAAGCTACCAGCTCTGAGATCAAGAAGGCTTACCACAAAAGAGCTGCGAAGATCCATCCTGACAAAACTGGGGGCACGACAACAGCTGCCTTCCTTGAGTTGCAAGAAGCCTACAACATTCTCAGCAACGAAGACTCCAGAGCGCATTACGACAAGAATGGTCGAGGCAAGGCGGATGATATCTCGGACATTCAGGCAAGATTTGGCGGTCTATTCGGTGGTGCTCAGGGACGTTTCGATGAGTTCATCGGCGAGATCTCCATAATTTCTGAGATGGGTAATGCCATACGAAAAGGTGAATCTGGTGAGAAGGCTGAAGACGAGGCGGCCAGGAGTCTGCAGAACGAGGCAAAGCGCAAAGCTCGAATTGAAACCCTGAGCCGAAACCTAGCTAGTAAACTAGACACTTTTGATCCTGCAAAGCCTGCTGAATTTGAGGCCTCAGCTTTGCAGTGGATGGAAGACTTAAAGCACGAAAGCTTCGGTGTCGAATTGTTACATGTCATCGGAGAGGTTTACAAGCTCACCAGTTCTGCATCACCATACCACCCAAGCACCGCTACGTCTTGGACTGGGTCCTGGCTGCCTTCTTTAAAGATGAAAGGTCTGTATATCACATCTACCGTGTCCACAGTCCGTAAGGCATACCGAGTCAAGAGTGCTTTCGCAAAACTGGACAAAACATCAAAAGACGATACCACGGAAACTGCGAAGAATGCCGGCTTGGAAGAAGAAGCGGCCAAAGCAGCTATCGAGGCTATCTGGGAAGGTGTTCGAGCAGAGGTGATCGGGGTTATTGCAGACACTTGCAACACAGTGCTATCCCCTGATCCTGTCTCCATGCAGCCAAAGAACGAAAAACAAGAAATTGAGGGTCTATCGACGCCGTTAGATGAAGCAGAGAAACGCAGGATACAGCAAAGATGTCAAGCACTAGAGAAGCTCGGTCGCCTATTTGAAGGCGTCAAGAAGGATCCTGGTCAGCCAAACATCTTTGAGCAATTGGCCCAAGGCGAACAGGGCAATGCGCGATAGTCTTCAAGACCTTGGCCTTTCAGAGAGATTTGCTCCGGACCGCACAATCTTCATACCTCGTATGTGCAGCGATCTATGGCTTCTTGACTGAGATTCACTATGTTCTTGTTCGTGGCATAATTGATGCTTCAGTCTACAACAGGTTTCATCAGTAGTCCGTCAGATGAATACGGTGAACGGTAGCTATGTCTTCGTCCCGTGTACTAAGGCTACAAACGCCCGACCGACAAACAATCGAGCCTGTGAGCTTGTAGCATGATGCAGATTTCATGAATTTAGTTGTAAAGAGTTTGAATTTAAAGTGGCTCAAGTTCTCGCCTCGCCAAAAGCCTTAGAGCCAGCGTAGATAAGGCAAGACTCGTAGCCACTTGAAGACAGCAAACATTACAATAGCAGCACTCTTGTTCTTGTGGACCGGTCTCCGAGCTCGAGGAAGTCCATGTGTATTTGCTTGTCGGCAAAGATGGCACAAGAACTCAAATCAGCGGGCGGAACAGTAGATCAACCTTCAGCTGCTTCCCCACTCTGGACCACAATCCTCTCGTTCTCGTTGCATCGATCGATCGTCCGCCCACACCCACTCGCCCACGCATCAACGCCGCTCGCTTCTCTTCGTAGATGCGAATTCGCTTGGGTGTGGACCTTATACTTCCTTATCCTCGTCCTACTCATCTAGAATAGCGCTAGAGGCATGCGACCTTTGGTCCTTACCACTCGACACTCTCTCTATACCACGACCTCGAGCAAATCATCCTTTACTTCGAACCCTATCAGCGTATTGCCTACCCGGGGACTCAGAATCGACTGACCTGCCAGTCGATTCAGCCTAACGAAGTCTCTCAACAGCCATCGACCATTGGCCAAGACTTGATCTTATGCCAGGTCGTGCTTGCGATGCTTGTCGTCGACGCAAAATTAAGTGTGTGGGTGCCGGTATAGCATGTCGCAACTGCTGTGCCGCCGGTTTGACCTGCACATTCAACACAATCCCTCTGAAAAAAGGACCGAAAGGTCACAACGCGAGTGTGTTACAGGGTCTGCGGCAGCCTCACAAGCAAGCGCCGTTGTCAGAAGAGGCCATGCGTGATTGTGTAGACGCATTTTACTCGAAGCTCTACTTGGTGATGCCGATCATCAGCCGCGAGGACTTTAGCACGAATCTGGAGTTCGATTCCATGACCGTCGAAAGGTTTTGTCTCGTAACGTCCTTGTGTGCTCTCACAAATCTGCAAGTGCTTAACCGTCCGGCGGATGATCTGATCAGAGAAACAATCAGAGCTCGCCAAACTTTTGACTATGTCGAAAGTCCGACACTCGACAGTGTTCATATATCCTTCTTCCTGTTCGCCTGCTTTTTTGGTCTCAACATACATAATACAGCCTGGTTCTACCTCAGGGAGGCTATTACTTTTGCACAATTGATTGGTCTGGACAGTGAAGAGAGCTATGCTCATCTCACCAATCAGGAAGAGATCGCTTACCGCCGCAGAACATTTTGGGTCTTGTTCGTTACAGAGAGAGCCTATGCAATACAAAGACACCATACTTTGTCTATGCAAGCTACGATAGATGTTCCTTCATCCGAAAATTCATGCTTACAAGAAGACATGAAGGGCTTCAACCATATGGTCGACCTGTGGTCGCAAATTGATAGCAATTTCCTGTCGTGGTGGAATGACAAAAGACGACCGATCACGCCTGAATGGATGACAAGCCTCCATTACAGACTTTGTAATTGTTTACCAGCCGTTCTCGATATCTCCGAGGTGCAAGAGGCAGACATCTTGATCTCACAGCAATGGCTGAGGACGATCTTATGGCAATTGAGTACGAGTCGCATGCTGCTTTCGTCCAACTCCGAACATGAGGCACTGAAATTCAGTTTCCCCATCCAGATCAGTCACGATCTGTTGCAAATCACAAACAGAGTGTCTTCAGAAACCCTCGAGGTTCATGGCATCGGTATTTGTGAGAAAGTGTTCGAAGTGGCCTCGACACTAGTCGATGTTATGATGTGCGATCCTGCCATGCAAGACAAGCAACTAGCACAAATGGCCGATAATAATCTTCACGCACTACTAACACTACTCGCACGGTTGCGTAATGGGAAAAGTCCTTGGCACTCCATTATATTGGAGAAAATCAAGGTCTCCATGCCAAGATTCATCGCATCTGCTACACCGGAGCGTGACACATCTAGAGATCCATCTGTAGTCTCGAGAGACGATGGCTCGCGTGAGGACGCCATGTCCCAATCGTCCTCTCCTCGTTCCCAACCTTCGTACAACAGACCGTCCGTGGCACAAAGTTCTCGTTCGCCGTCGACCACATCATCTCAGACCTGGGTGCGCTATCCGCATGCCGATAATGGCCATTTAGTGCAGCACGAAAATAATTTTCTACCCCAGATACAATTGCCGCTTTACCATGGGGCACTCGACACTAATGAGGTTTAGGTGTCCGTTTTAAGCCATGTACAGTACCTCTCTTTCAGGATGTTCAGCTAGTCATAATGTATCTATCGACCAGGTTCAGTGCATAGCGTCGGCCATTCATACTGTACATAGGCAAAGGTAGCATATATCATGAATCCTGTAATGCTCATTCATCGCTACCGCTCAACTATACATTCCCATTCCCGAAAAGTGCGCAAAGTATATCTGAGCTAGACCTTGAAAAGATCCGGGCTCATTTGCAATTTACAAAGACGACCGACCAATCCAGCCAATTGTAACAGACTCTGTACTCCTTCGAGGATAATCATGTGCGTCATGCCAATTTCCTTGATGTACTCCAACTTCATGTACTCTGGCATGGACTCCAACGTCTTGACTACTCTGAAGAGTGTGGTGACGACATCTACGGCACTATACCCCTTATCCCATACCTCCCGCAGCTTCTCCAAAGCAGGCTCAATCTCGCCCTTCTGGCAAGACTTGAGGAGTGCTTGAATGGCGACGGGAGAAGGCTGGTCAGCTACCTTGAACACATTCTCACCGTTGACGAACCCGAATCCAGCGACACAGGATTGTAGATTGTTGATTGCTTGTCTCATGTCTCCCTCCGCTGTGAAGATCAAGGCGGCGAGTCCGTCTTCGGAGTACTTGACGTCCTCGGCCTTGCAAATCTCCAATAAGCGCTTCAGGAGCTGAGCTTCGGATAGTCTCGCATATCGCAGAATTGCGCAACGTGATTGAATCGGTTCGATGATTTTGTTGGACTGGTTACATGCCAATGCGAATCGTGTCGTGTTGGAGTATATTTCCATGGTTCGACGGAGTGCTTGTTGTGCACCCGCTGTCATACTATCTGCCTCATCAAGGATGATGATCTTGTGTCTTCCGCTCTTTAGCGTGACTTTTTTCTGAGCGAATGCCTTTATACGGTTCCTCACGACGTCGATTCCTCTCTCGTCCGAGGCGTTAAGTTCCAGGACGGCGTCCTTGAATGTAGGACCTAACAAGGCGTTTGCAAGACAATGTATGCTTGTCGTTTTACCAATTCCGGGCATTCCTGATATGATTATGTGCGGCATATTTCCGTCTCGAGCAATCACTTTGAGTCTATCGATTGTGTCATCATTTCCAACGACATCTTCCAAGGTTATAGGACGATACTTCTCCACCCTGTCATGTTAATACTGGTCACATTCAGTGTGTATGTTTCGAGCACGCACCATGGAAGCTCAATTGCTGGCGGCTTCTTGGCTATCGAGGCAGACATTTTGGTGTGTTCGTCCGAGGAGTACCGTCTGATGAGACTTTGATCAATCAGCGGATATGGCAATGTCTATAGTCTCTAGCAATCTGTATACATGTTCTTGTACAGACTTGGTCTGCTCATGACTTGGTGGTAGTGTTATCGATACAGTCGCGAATTATGTGGCGTCGAAAAGACGCGACTTTTATGGTAATTCGTTCAGACTCGCCATCACGAGCGAATATTCATCCTACTTTTACATAACTGTATCTTGTCTTAAGTGGGCACAATCGTACATACGACATGGTGGACTCGACGTCGTCTATACTGATCAGAGACTCTGTGAGCGCAATAAAAACTGCTTTCGAGGAGGCTGTCGGACTAGACACAAGGCCGACCCCTTCCGAGGACTATGGCATAGCAGAATTATTCGAAGATGCTTTCGAAGATGACAGAGAAAAGGACAAGATACCTCTGCTACAGAATCTACCTGGGACCGATCTTCTCTCTAGCAATGGCAAGCTTGTTAGGTGTACATGCTATGTCGTTCATACAGACTCGGAAATATATGGTGGAGCATTCAGGGAACGAGGCAGATGGCAGTTAGGACGCTACGGACTAGACGCTACAACAGACATGCCTGCATCCGACGCCGATCTCGTGTTCGAGGAAAGAACGTCTCTGAAGTGTCGTCATATTCATATCCCTTGCTCAGACAACTTCGAGCAGTCATTCGAGAACCTGTCCCTGAATGGAAGCGAACCCGAAGGACAACTTCAGAAGGAGTTCTCGGTGAAATTGTACAATGAAACAGAGGACGGTCTTTTGCACTCATGTCTTGTGATCATCGGCATCCTTGAGGTTGTTGGACCAGAGATCGTACTTCACTCCATCATCACTCAGAAACAACGTCTTTCGACTGTCATCACTTCCTCATTACCACCGCCAGTTTCTACCGAGATTCCTGAAGTACGTGCTGATCTACTGCAAAGGTTGGAAGGGGCTCTAGAGGGTGATGCACTCGCTGCAGAGTTGTGCCTCTTGTCCCTAATATCAGGTGTTTCAGTCAGAAGTCCTATGCTCATAGGACCGCTCACTCTAAACATTCGAGGTTTGACACCAGACACAACGAGACTAATAACATCTCTCGTGTCTGACTTGACCTGCACATACAGCTTCGATATGAGTATAGACAACCTGAATCGTTCAAAGCTGTATCCCTCACATGACGGAGAGGAGTTTTCTTCAGGATCTTTGCAACTACCGGCGGACTTTGCTGTCATCCTCAATGAATCAGCTTTGTCCGAGGGCAAGCTTGACGAACGTGGAGTCAAGAATGTACAGTGCCTGACCAATGTCATCACTACACAAGATCTAATTTTTCAATTTCCCTTCAGTGAGTTCAAGGTCCCAGTCGATCTATCCTTCTTAATTCTCAGCCATGGCAAATCGTTGCTGCCCAACACAATCTCTATACCTCTGACACGCTCCTCAACATGGAACTTGAACAGCAAGTCGACGATATCGCAAATGAGGCACTACCTTGCGCGTTGTAGGCTTTTCGAGATTGAGATACAGGAAGAGGTCAGTAAGGAAGTCCAAGACGACTTTGTCAATTCTCGCAAAGAGGGTCAGCCGATGGACCAGACAGACTTGAGTATGGCGCTCGCTATCGGCAAGGAAATTGCAAAAAGCTACAGCCGTAGACAGATGACTTGGGAGGACTACACCAAGGCCAAGTCCTTGAGGAAGAAAATTCTCAGTCGAGGATAGAATTCATGCTTCTTGTCCTCGCATCAGTGTACATTCATCCCACCACCATAATAAACTTGTCCATAGATACATTGTATGTCGTCCTTTGTAATCGTCCACTTGTCTAGACCAGTGCGCACGATACACTGCAGATCATCCAGCAATTCAACCATGGCTTCTGCGTCAAGCGTGACGTCCTCGAGAAATCTGACGAGTGTGACGTGAGCAGACATGGAAACATATCTCATGGCAGGCGTGGTTCCATCCTGTTGACATCCGTCCCACAAGTTTGAACGAAGGCGAACATGGGAGTCCATGGTTTCTTCACGCTTGGGCAGAAAACTCAGTGCTAGTGCTGTGCCGTCCACCATGAGCATAGGTTCCATCAACGTACACTGACTGCCTACCGGGACTCGTCCTAATATGGTAGAGACATTGACGTCAGGCAGTAAGTCATTCACGGTCACTCGAGGCACACATGAGACAATATCCAGCAGCGTCATATGTAGTTTGTCGGCTGGCGTGATCCACAGACTGGACTCAGGCACCCCACTGTTACTGAATACTTGGACTATGCGACATTGTAGGTCCACTATACCCTGTATTATACTCTCGGGCCGCGCAATGAAGATGATCGAGTGACGAGGGTCTTCGTAAATGATATCACGTTCCACTTGAGCCAGTATCTCGTCCCGATTGAATTGTCCCTTGGTCAAGAGTAGTTCACGCTGTATTTGCTGTCGAGCATGACGTGCATTAGCATAAATGATTTGCTCGTCCTGGGTGGACGAGTCCAAGATCTTCAAGGTCTCCGAGAAAGGATTCATGTCGATTCAGTTTGTGAGTCTCGGACGGTCAGTGTGCCTTCCTTGCCAACATAGAGACAATCGCTTGTCTCGTCAAATGAAAGAGCGAAACACTTGAAGAGCAAGCAGGAGCTGATCATGATCAAAGGGCAACTGATGATCACGATCAGTAGGCGAATTGACCTGGACACTTTGTGGCGGTGCAGGCAGGACTCGGCTGAGTTTCCCTTGTGATCTTCCCGATTCCCGGAGTCTTGTGGAACTCCTGATCTTCTCTCGTGACGCAACCTTGAATATTGTGCACCGCCAGCGCAAACATTAAATTATGAAAACTCCAGAGGTGGAAAGTGCCGATAGCCGGATTTTGTCCAAGGCAGCAGTCATGCTTCAAGATTCCCGTTTGTCAGATCGAACAGGAGTTTCGAGCTGTGTTAGCCAAGGCAAGGCTCTATCAAGCATCTCCGCATAAACATTATTGCTGTACAGACTTATAATTATGTATAGAAGTTGGGGATCTCGTGGTATACCACGAAATCCTAATAGAAAATTGAAAGATTCCATTTCACTGGCTCATGACGGCTGTGTCGGAAGTTAGCTAAAGGTTGGTCGACCAAGTCGATTGTTTGTACACGTTTGTCTTTGTCCTATGCAAATGCTTCAGTACGTTCGTTTTCCCATAACTGTGAGAATTAGTTCTGACACTGCTGGACTATAATCCACATCACTTACTTGTCTGTATGATCTAATCAGTCTTTGAACGGGTTTTGAGATCGAAGGATCCGCCACGCTGTGTGGGGATAGAGAATTCATCAAGTCAGTGAAACCATCGAGCTTGTCCTTTTCCTCCTCTGTGACATTTTTGAAGCCCATTGACCAGGACCCAAAGTCTCGAGCAGTGATCTTTCGTGTAAGTAGAGGCAACACTCCTTTGTGTCTGCGATCTCCTGCTATACGATTGTACAGGTCTTGTACGACGGTCTGCTCGCCTTCGAGAAATTGAATGACATTGCCGTCATGATATAGAAGAAGTCCAGTAATGTCATCCCTCGTGTTGTTCCGCCTCGAGATCGTCAAGATGTCGATCAGGTCAGCTTTACTATAGGCAGCCGAAGCGGAAGATAAGTACACGAGCTGACACAGTTGACTAGGCTTGGACTCCTTGAGAACATCTTCGGCACGAGTGGAATTGAGCACCGAGGACATGTCATCGATGATTACAGATCCATCTGGTAGTTTCGAAGTCATCGCTTGTGCTAAGTAGAGTGTTGTAGAATGAGTCGTGATTTATGCGCTAACAAGATGTCCAATGCAGCTGGAGTTGAGCGCCTCCGATCGATGTATCGCTAAAATGAGTGTATCCGACACGCCGGTAATGAAGATCTGGGCTGCCTGAAGAGCCAGATTCGTAAGTTCAGGCGACGGGACTCTGATTTCGCACGAGGACGCGCCGTACAGCTGTGTAATGAGCCTGGAGTGGAGGGCGACCTACTTGTTCGAATGCAAGCAATTGAGATTCTATGAAGACTTTTTGCTGGGGCACACGTCGGTGTAACGAGCTTAAAGGCGCCTCGACGTACGTGGGAGGTGATTTCTCCAGTTCTGGAGGTGGGAAGCGCACTTCCGTCACTTTCCTCTCCTTGCTTCCGCTCACGCCTGGAGCTCCCCTGCCTTGACGTGCAACTTGTCTGTCAGACCTCGATCTCCTCGCAATTGCAGCAAATTCTGCTCTCTGCAGCTCTCCTCCGGCTCTTCTTCAAAGTCTGGGGAGGAAAATTGACAAGTTGAACCGATCCCCTTTCTATAATATGGCAAAGACTTAGATTCGTTTTGAATAGTACATGTCTCGCTTCCGGCAGGGGTCGGTCAGAGCAAAAAATTCGTTACTTTAATCACTCTTATCACAAGTCATTTCGTGAGAGCTTACTGTGAAGGAGCTTCAATTACGAAGGACACTATCTAGCACAATACATCATGTTGACATTTCACTACATTACCCAGCGTGGTGAATTTCAATGCGCTTTCGTGGTGATTTCTATCCCAATGCATAATTGTTGTGATCGACGCGTTGATGACGTGAGTGTGCGCGTGAACGAGTTCGTGACGAATAACACATACCCCTGGTTCGTATTGATGCTTAAGCGTGTCTGAACACTCAAGCCGGACCGGTCCGCAGTCTGTGACAAGGCAGACTGCAGCTGTAGGTAGGCACGATGTCCAAGAGACAAGCTGTAGATGCAGTGACTTCTTCAGCCAAAAAGGTCAAGTCAGCTGCCATCACCTCCTTTTTCAAGAAAGATGGCGTGTCTCAATCGTCTACACCACGGGTCGCTGCTTCGCCGTCCAAGAAGTTTGTCAAGACTGAATGGCTGGATACTTTGAAGCCCACGGAAAGGGAGCTTCTTGATCTCGAGATCAATACGCTCGATGATAGCTGGCTATCTGTTCTATCTCAGGAACTAACTAAGCCCTACTTCTTGAAGCTGAAAGAATACTTGAAGAGAGAGCGTGCTTCGCAGACAGTCTTTCCTCCGGAGAAAGATGTGTATAGTTGGTCGAGACACACGCCTTTCGATCGTGTCAAAGTGGTCATTATTGGTCAAGATCCATACCACAATGTGGGTCAAGCACATGGGCTTTGCTTCTCTGTACAGGCCCCTTGTCCGGCGCCTCCATCACTGAAGAACATGTACAAAGCTCTAAAGAACGATTACCCTAGCTTTGTCATACCCAAACACGGCAGCTTACTCGGATGGGCTGATCAAGGTGTTTTACTGTATGACATAAACTGATCACTTGTGAAGCAATACTGATGGATTAGACTAAACACATGCTTGACCGTACGTGCCCACCAAGCAAATTCGCATCAGAAGCAAGGATGGGAGCAATTCACCCAAAAGGTACTTGACATTGTCGCCGCACACCGGGACAAAGGTGTAGTTTTCATGGCTTGGGGTAAGCCAGCGTCAGAAAGGGTCAAGAAGATCGACACAAAGAAACATCTCAAGCTGGAAAGTGTCCATCCGAGTCCATTGTCCGCTTCTCGTGGGTTCTTTGACTGCAAGCATTTCATGAAGTCTAATGAATGGCTAACTTCACGGTATGGCATCGAGGAAGTAATTGATTGGAATTGTCTCGCCGACAGTCCTGGTGGTGTTGTGAGCACTGCTGGACCAGTGGCTAACACAGTGGAGCATACAGTACCAGTTGGAGCTGCGGACGGCACGGTGATGAATAAAGATGCACCAGCACCTCTCGAACATGAGGAGAGCTTTGCTGTCTCAAAAGAGGAGGAAGAACTCATGGCAGCAGCGCAAGCGAATTTGGACGAGAAAGCCGACGCTAGCAAGTCGCATGCTGAGTGACTGGTATGAAACGAATATGTACAATAAGAAAAAGTGTCACGCCAACGCCATGCCAAAGCCCTTGAACCTTCGTCCGCCCCAGCCAGCTTGTCCGGCTGCCTCGTTCAACCAATACTCCATCACACATATCTCATTCCACATCAACGATTGCGGTTCCTGCACAGCTGATTTGACTGTGTTACTCTTTTGCTTCTTCGTGAGAGGTGCATTGAAGCTTTCTTCCAGATTACCCCACAAGAGAAAGAGCTTCTCCCTCAACCGGTTGAGCATCATGCTATTCTCAGCAAGATAGAGATTGCAAGGTATTATATCACTGCCCAAGAGTGTCTCGACGTCGTCACCACTGAAGATGATGGGCATACAAACGCTATCTTGTCCCTCAATCAGGAGAGTAAAGGCAATCTCGTACGTGTTGGGATCGTCGTCATCTCGAGGAGCATTGCATAATGCACATTGTTCGCGGTACTGCTCTGGACTCTGCACCATGGAAGGCACATGAGCAGGGACATATGTAGCCTGGCACGACATGCAGTATGGTCTACTAAAGTCGCGCAGATCGGAAGGCCAAAAATCGATGATTCGCCCGACAGTGCGGTACTTATGAGGTCTTCTGCGGCCACCAGGACCCTCAGCACGTTCAGCTTGCGGTATGTAAGGCGGTTCGAGGATATCTCCGACCGCCGTCAAGGGCACTTGTGAATAAGATGTGTTTAGATTGGGATTGACGGATGTAGGTGGAGTCAATTGCAGTAACCTATCAGCGGAAGCGTTCATGAGATACTCTTCTTCCATTTTCTCCTTTTGCAGTCGCCAGGTAGACTCATACTGCGTACGCCGCAATTTGATAGCTTTGACTCGAGGGTCGTCAGGCTGTATTAGGATAACATTCACCTTGGACGGATTTGCTCGATCGCCACGGATGGCTCCCTCCAGCCGTCCTGAGTCGCCTCTTTTACCTTGTAGATTGCGGAGGTAAACGTAGTGATGCTCGTGAACATGAGCCTGAGCATAGTGAGCATGTACATCCCATAGTGTCACTTGCATTGTTCGCTGGCCAAAAGGACCTGCCCATTTGGATTCGCCATACGTATAATCATGTAAAAGTTCATTCGTCGTATAGTCAGTTACGTACACAGTAAAAGCGTTGTCACGAGAAGGAAATGTTTTGACCACATAACCATAAACGTCATAGAACTTTCCCTCCTTCACTTCCTTTAGTGTCACCGTCGGTCGTCCTGTAGAATGTGCACTTATGCTGTTGATGTTCTGAGGGACGGTTATTGGTTGATTTGCCGATCGTCCTGATCTTGTTTTCCACCATACAGCGAGACGCTTACAGTAGACCTTCACCTCAGTCACCGGCTCAAGTACGTGCTTCTTGCTCTTCGACAAGATCTGATCACCGTCAGGATCCATGATGATCCATGCAGAACTATTGTTTGACCAAATCTGTATACCTCCACGATACTCGAAAGTCTTGAATTGTTTGAGTATGATAACGGCTCCTTCTGCCGGACGCGGTAAATCTTCAGCGGAAGGCATATAGAATTGCGCTAAAAGACCAGTCGATGGTAGTGCAGCACTTGGATCACAGATAATCAGTGCACGAGACATATCAGTGCCTCGTGTAGGCTTGATCTCGGTAAAACTTGCGACAACGGCTATCAGGTCAACAAATTTTCCTTTCTCTGCCAGACTGGATATAAGACTGAAGCCGCGCAGTGCAGAGTAATGCTCCGAGATGGGTCGCGTCAGCATATCGCTTGCCATAATGAGTCTCGATAATTAGTCCGTACTGCAAGGCAAGGCAGGAGCAGTGTTCAGATCATCAATGACATGGAAGACGAGATTTGATCCGAAGACGAGATTTGATCCGAATCTGAAGCACAAAGCAACTTTTTAGTATGCTTCCAGCCCAATGGCTAACCAAGTCTATCACTTGGAGATCGCAGATGTGACAAAGTTACCAGTTGTGGGAACAGGTCGATCGTTCAGGCTCGCGGAAATCTGTGCTGAGAGTATCCTTGATCTGAGTCCGGAAATGGAATGCAAATGGTCAAAGTGAACAAGATTTCAAGTCTCATTCTTGACCGCAACCCCGAACTTGATGCTATTGAAGGACGTACTTGCACTGAAGATCCTCGACGCGCTGTGAGTTGTGCTTTGGAGCTGATCATTGAGACGATCAGTTGATCAGACTGATCAAACAAAGTTAGGGTTTCCTTCTAGAAATCTAGGGCATGAGACATTGCGATCTTGACACGTGAGGAGCCTCATGTCCGTCTCCTGGTTTTGGACTGAAAGAAAACTCACAACAGTTGCAACAGTTGTCAAACAAGCACAAGGGCTCATATTCGACATCACTTGTCTTGAGAACAGAGCCAGACCATTAAATCAATATGGGTGACGAAGGGCGTTTCATGAGCGCTGCTGGAGACAGGAGAGCGAACTTCAAGAACAAAGGTCTTTTCAAGGGCGATGAGCTTAGACGTCGCCGAGAAGAACAGCAAGTGGAGATCAGGAAGCAGAAGCGAGAAGAGAATCTGACGAAACGCCGCAATATGGCTACAGTCACGGCGAGCGATGATGAGGATGATGCCAAAGACATTGGCACACTTGAATCGCAATTGAACGTCGAATTACCTCAGATGATCCAAGGTGTTTTCTCGGACAATGTAGACGAACAAGTGCAAGCAACTACAAAATTCCGAAAGCTCTTGTCCAAGGAGAGGAACCCTCCAATCGAGAAAGTGATCGAGTGCGGTGTGGTCGCTAGATTCGTGGAATTTCTGCGAAGTCCTCATACTTTAGTACAGGTATGTACTTGCCAAGTGTCTTTTTCTTGATCACCACTCACCAATTTAGTTCGAGGCTGCATGGGCACTTACAAATATTGCTTCGGGATCATCGCAACAGACGAAGGTAGTGATCGAGGCCGGTGCAGTCCCTATTTTTGTCGAGTTGTTGTCCTCGGACGAGGCAGATGTTCGCGAACAGGCAGTCTGGGCGCTGGGCAATATTGCTGGTGATTCAGCTGAATGCAGAGACTTTGTTCTCAACTGCAACGCTTTACAGCCTCTTCTTCGATTGCTCAACGACTCACGTAAGTTGAGTATGTTGCGAAATGCTACTTGGACACTCTCGAATTTCTGTCGTGGTAAGAGCCCTCAGCCTGATTGGGCCACTATTCAGCCTGCGCTACCTGTGTTGGCGAAGCTGTTGTTCTCCATGGATGATGAAGTCTTGATTGATGCATGTTGGGCTATCTCATATTTGTCCGATGGGTCGAATGAGAAGATCCAGGCTGTCATTGAAGCTGCTATTCCTCGAAGACTTGTTGAGCTTCTTGGTCATACCTCCACAAGTGTACAAACACCAGCGCTTCGAAGTGTTGGCAACATCGTTACTGGGGATGATGTACAGACCCAGGTCATCATCAATTGTCATGCACTTGACGCTCTTCTGCATCTTCTGGCATCTCCGAAAGATGCTATTCGAAAGGAGGCGTGCTGGACTATTTCAAATGTTACTGCTGGAAATGCTGCCCAAATTCAGACTGTCATCGACGCTAACATTATGCCACCACTCATTCATTTACTCGCAACTGCTGACTTCAAGACGAAGAAGGAAGCATGCTGGGCGATTTCTAATGCTACTTCTGGGGGTCTCGCGAACCCGGATCAGATCAGATACCTTGTACAGCAGGGTACTATCAAACCATTATGTGATCTTCTAGACTGTCTTGATAACAAGATCATTCAAGTGTCTCTCGATGGGCTTGAAAACATTCTCAAGATAGGAGAACTCGAGAAGGCTCAGAACAATAACATCAATCGTTTCGCGTTGTACATTGAGGAGGCGGGTGGCATGGAGAAGATTCACAATTGCCAAAACAACGCCAATCAGGAGATTTACCAAAAAGCATATGCTATCATCGAGAAGTACTTTGGAGACAACGACGAGGATGAGGACGATGCTGCATTAGCACCTCAGACCAACGAATCAGGTACCTTTGCATTTACTCAGCAACAAGGAGGTCAGCAATTCAACTTTGGCAACGGAGGCATGCAGATGTGAGGTTTTGTGTTGAGTATATTCATTTTGAGCGCTAAAGTTATCGCTTGTCTCTTTGTAGTGGGAGCGTTGGTGGGCGAGCAGAGTTCACATCTCGAAACAACGGTTTCTGGTTGTTTGCATATGATTGTTACCCAGCAATTAGACGGCCTCTCGTATCGAGAACCATGGCGTCGGTTCATAATTTATCGAAGACACATTCTACAAGGTAGAATCATCATTGTCACTTTCTGAACACAATATGTATATTGCATTTGTTGCATTTGTGCAAGCACGTACAAATTTTCCTACCATTGGCAGCGAGTGTCTGTACAGCAACTGGCTGAAAGTGCTAGAGACGAGCTGGTTTCATAGCACCTTCATTGGCCAACTGATCGGCCATTTCGTTACCTGCTAAGCCTATGTGAGCTTGGACTTTCACCAGCTTGGTTCTGCCACTCCTGCTGGTGATGAGGCCCAGACCAGCTTGCACCAGATCTTTGTTCTCAACAGGCTGCTTCTTGCTGTTCTTCCAACCATTGTTTGCCCAACTTTGATGCCAAATCGTGAAGCAATTGATGGAGTACTGACTATCAGACTTGATCATGATATTTTCACTGCTGGGGACAGTCTCGAGTGCCCTGATTATTGCCGTCAGCTCTGCTCGTTGGTTCGTCTGTCTAGGCCCAGACAAACGTTCGGCAATATTGCGTGGGTCGTTGGGTCCAAAGTACACGCCCAAGCCGGCGACCGCTCCGTCCTGTCCATTGCCACGCGAACTGCCATCAGTCCAAACGACGGTATACCCGTCCTCTTTCTCGACAGTCTCAGCGACTCTCGGGACCTTTGTGAGCCGTGCAGAGACATCAGGAGTGGTGAGATCAATGACTTCATGATCCGGGGCTTTACGTTTCCTTGGCGCGGACTCATCTGTTGGAGTCGAGTTCAGAGCAGTCCAGTTGTTGATGCCGACGCTGTGAAGCTTGACGTAATTCTCTGCTTCAGCGAGTGTCGGGAAACTCTTGTGCATGGCACCTCGAAAGCCCGATACTTCCTTTTCGCAGCTGGGCCAGTCGTAGTAAATGCCTGGTCTAGTTCCTCTTGCCACGGCATAGTATTTTGGTCCTTTAGACTTTCCCATGAAGCGAAAGGAGTCCCAAAGGGACGAAGTGAGGTGTCACAGATTTCTTCGAAGACTCATTTTGTAGGCGCACAATGCCGTTGAACAATGAGCTTGGACCTCCTTGAGCTGGTACACCAATCTTGCCTTTGCTTTGTTCCAGGTATAGTAAGATAAACAGAACAGGTCTAAACAGGCTCCGACAGTGTCCTCACGACGATCATGATTGAAGGTCATGCTGCGTATATACTCCGTGCTGATTCTTTGAACATCTATTTCCTTATCGTGATTTGTAGATTATATAAGAAAGTTGAACAAGGCCAAATTATCAATCCGTGATAGTGTAGGGGTTATCATACTCGCCTCTCATTGCATATCAAGTGCTGCGAACGCGAGTGACCGGGGTTCGATTCCCCGTCTCGGAAGTTTTTCTCGCCCACTTCTCCAGATGTAAATTGCTCACAACACAACACTTGATTCATCAAACGGGCACACACTGCATGTTTTCTGCGTTATGATGTTGTCATTCTACAGTTGCATTAGAAGAGCCTGCTTTGATGTGCGAATTGCAGGATGACCAAAAAATAGAAGACTTGCTAACCATCATCATCACTACTTCTCCAACACCTTCAGCACCATTCCCAGAACTGGTTCAAAGGGTACTCGCATCCCTTCCTGAAGCACTAAACACCGTTCCCCTCATCATCACATTCGATGGCTACTCCATCTCACAAAACAAGAGAGCAGAAGGTCGCTTGAAGAGGGGCCAGATCCCCCAAGTCATGGCAGACACTTACCCAACATACATCCAAAACGTCAAATCACTGTTTGGCAAGACTTGGTCAGAGGAAGTCCTGGACCCTTTCATGCACGCACACATCTCATCGTGCCTGGACTCTGGCGGTCGCCCAGTGACGAGCATAAGACAATCGTTCCGCCAGGGTTTCGGGAACAACGTCAAACTCGCACGACGACACGTCAGTACGCCACTAGTCTTGGTGTTGCAGCACGATTGGGTACTCACACACCCCTCGCCGCCCTTCGCTACCCTCTGTCGACGTATGTTGCGCGACGACGGCGAGGGTGATGGCGGAGTGAGGGTGCGGTATGTGACGTTTATAGCGAGACAGTCGGTTCGGTACGAGGTTTCGCGGGGCAACAAGTCCAGACGTAACGAGGAAATCATGCGTGCTGCGAGACAAAGGGCCCAGCGAGACGAGGCTGAGTGTCCCTTGGTGCCGTGTCTGCATTTCTTTGATAGACCGCACTTGTGTTGTGTGTCGTTGTACGATCAAGTCTTTGACTCTGGACTCGTCAAGAGGGGCGATTTTATTGAGGACACGTACGGGTGTGCACTCATCGATGCCATCAACCGCGCCGAAAGCCAGCAGGACGCCTTTGAGGTCTGGGCCAATGTCGGGACGTGGATGTATTATCCCGACGAGGGGGCCACCGTCGCCGTCCGGCATACCTCTGGACGAACGTGCCTCCCTCTCCGGCAACAAGAGGAGAGGATACGGGAGTACGTAAGGACGAATCGGAGCAATCAGGCAGCGTGTGAATAATGTATAGAATAAGTTACAAATATGCCACTACTAATGATCGCCATGTATGTAAAATTTCAAAGTAAGATTTTATGCTGGGCTAAGTACCAATGTATTTGCGAGGATCGTAAAAGAGTTTGAGTTCGGGACACCAGTCCATCAATCTACCCATAATGTCCTCGCTTCGCCAAGTTGCTGGAGGTTCCCCACCAGAGTGCACTCCAAGAGGTCGCCAAGACCATTCTGCCATAGCGCCGAAAATGTTTTCGACGCTAAACTTTGCTTGATGCTCAGTCGGCCAACGGACGTCTGGCAAGGTTGCCAGATTCTTCGAGAACCACACGTCTTCCGGATCACCATAGTCTTCCCTGGCAATGTCTGGATTCGAAGTCAACTTGATCATGGATGAGCGCTTACGAAGCGACAGGCCGCCATTGCCGCCGTGCGCATTTGGACTATCTTCCCAAGGAGCGCCGACCCAATCGAAGCCAAGCCAGTCGTCAATCTTTTGTGGAGACTTGGAACACAAGACAGAATCTGACTGGAAGAAGAGTATCCACTCTTTACCGAGTGTTTCCCAGAACCAGGGTTTCGTCAGGAAACGCGAGAGGTATTCCTGGTCATGGATATCGAACTGATGTGGGAACAAGCGCAATTCCAATCGACCTTCGTCGATATTGCGAGCCAAAGCGGGAATTTGTCGAAGCACTTCGATATTCTCAGGCGAGCACCAAGCGAGAATTGGCCAGTCTGGAGGCAAAACGGTGAGGAATTGCAAAAGTAGAGGTCCCAAATGCGCTAAATTCCTCGGCTCGATTATAGTCGCAATCTTGGAATTCTCATATGGCACAATCGTCTGTTCGTACCTCAAAGCCTGCGCTGATGAGAGCACCGGTCGAGCAGTCATGCTAGCAGCGACAAGCACGGCCAACAAGATGCCACAGAGGACAATAAACATGTTGACGCCTGCGCCGGTCACGTCACTGGCCTTTTCATCCTCGACTTCTGGGGACGGCGAATGATTTGCCTCGCGGTCATGCGCAGAATCTGAATCGCCGGAGACACGGGTCACCCTAGAGTAATCCGAAGGCTTCATCTTGGCGTCTCGGGGTATTTCCTTCTCGGCATACTTGGCAAATCCGATGAATCCAATAAAGTAAGAGCACGCATGAAGTATCCCAATCGGGATGTTATAAATGACACAGGCCAGGAAGGCAACAAAGGTCTGTCTGAAGCTGTCCGCCAGTACATAGGTCGTGGATGAGGTCATCTGAATAACAACCGGAATGGCGTAGGCCACGATTACACCTGCTATGCCGTTCGACAGAAGCACACCCGAAGGCAAGGCGAAAAGTGCTGCTCCTGCATCTGCAGACTCCATAAAGTGAGCCGAGATGGCGACAATGGCAAAGCTCACCGGAGCAATGTTGGCAACGAGCCTTGTCGGACTCATTCTGTCCTCGCGAGCCTTCAACATGACCTCCATGAGAACCTTTGAGGCTGCTTCTGCCGATACGGCAAACAAGCCACAGAGTAGAGCGATGAGCACGTTGACCACTTCAGCAGGGTCAACAGATGGCACAGCAGAAGTGTCGGCCGGCAAGCCCAGAATTTCAGCGCTAGAGAGCGAGGCCGTCTTCGGGTAAGTCGAATTTTGAGTCGCTTGATGCTTGGTCCAGCCGGCACCATAGAGCTGTCTGTCGGTCAAGTGGGTGTCGTACTTGCCGAATCGAATGCCGCCGACGGTGGCAATCATGAGAGCGACCATGATGCCAGCGATTTGTGTAAACTTCGATAGACTGATTCGAGCGCCCAGAAAACGACCGAGAAGAGCGGTAATCAAGGGTGTCAAACCATAGAGAACTCCCATTTGCCATAAAGGTAGCGTCCTGGATGCGATAGTGCTCCACAGCGGAATAATTCCTAGAAGAGCACCAATCGGTGCGAGATGTGTTCCATACGACGACCAGGAAATGACGTTTCCCGGTGCCAAGGGAGCATCGCTCAGCCTCTGCTGCAGGGACAAGACTTGCGAGACGAGGACGACGGCGAAGGACTGCCATGCCACCAAAGTGATGGGTGCTCCAAACTTGAGGTCAATCAAGACATATCGATTCGAAAAGACGAGCATGACTGCACTGACGAGCCACGCCCCCAGAATGATTGTTTTGCGATCCGCTTCACTGAGACCTTGGGTTGAGCCAGCTTTCAAAGGGGTGGCCAGACTCGGCAGTTTGTCCATCACGCCCATTGACGGCAGAACGCACGGTCGCTCCTCTTGTGCACTGCTCGGATTGGGTAGACGGATGGGTGTTTGTGATGGGAAGGGATGGTACAGAGAGGAAATAGTGAGTAGAAGGATAGGGAGAGGGGGAAAGGGAGTGAAGTAGGATCAGGAGCGATGGATGGATGGATGGATGGATGGAAGGAGGAAATGCTGGTGGCCTTGGCATCCTAAGGCGAGACTTGGCGTCCTGCGCACTCCAGCACTGGAGAGCGGTCTGGAGCAGACTGGAGCATGCATGCATGGGAGAGACTGAGACGGGAGACTGGGAGGGAGACTGAGACTGGGACAGAGACTGAGTGATGCTGGCTGGAGAGACTGAGGAAGAGGGAGAGCGGGAGAGGGACGGAAGAGGCGAGACTTGCCAGACTCGTACGAGACGTGGAGTGTGTGAGGGTGACACTTTTCCAGTGACAGACACTTCAGTCTCTCCCTCACTCCCTCTCTCTTTCTGTTGCTGAGAGTCCCGAGATTGAGTGGGAGACTTGATTTTGGTGGCTGGCAAATCTGGATGTAAAAATGTGGCTGAAGATCGTCTCTGCTGACCAATCAGATTCCTGCTGATGTACGCCTGCCAAAGTGGAGAGCCACCCAGAATGACGGCATATATTTCCTCTTGCGGTCAAATGGCAGCAGCATGGGATTCCAGTGGAGAATCTGAAGGATATCGATCCGTCTCTTAAGCTTCTGCCATTGGAAGATCAGTCTTTCTCCCTGCTCGTAGCTATAGCTATAGTAGATCTAGACAGCTGACAGGTCAATCTAGAGATCACTGCTGACATGCTGGCCGATATGAGGTCTATACATATATATGTATGGTCTGACTAATGTATTGACATTCACGCTACCGATAATAACTGCTCTACCCTTGTCAAGTACATATAAAACAGATCGACATTTGTCTCACCCTCCCCGCCTTTTGCGCTGTTCAGGTACTTGGCTAAAGACTCTTTCCAAGTCCTGCTCATGCTCCTGATCCTGCTCGATCTCGGATATCTCTGCAGTAGAAAGATGATAAAGTTGACCGTCTGAATCCACAACTGACTACGAATCTCATCTGCCTCTGCCTCTGCCTCGTCTTCGTGCGTCCACGCCAGGGCCTTTTCCAACAGATCATAAACCTTGTCCTCACTGGACCAGAACTTTGAATCGCCCGCTAGCTCGTCCTTGATGAGGCCCAGTGTGGCCGTCTTTAGGATCTCGAAAGGACATTCACTCAACACTCCAGCATAGTAGTCATATCTGAATTGATCACTCGTGTATACCAAAAAATCCTTTACCAGGTAATGCGCAACCTGCCTTAACTCGGCATGTGGGGTGGTTGCTGATATAGACGACAGGGTCTGTACGAAGAGGAGGTCTTCATCAGATTCCCGATTTCGAGACGAGTCAGCTAGGTCTGCAATGGCCAAGCCACAGAGATACAGACATGAATCCAGGGTGGTGAAGTTCGGATCCTGTCGAGCACAGAGTTGCATCAAAACCTCTTGACACTTCCCAAGTCGCTGTGACAAGGGTTGATGGTCTTTTATTTGGCCATGCTGCACCCGAGTTTCGCTCAAGAGTTCCGCTAGCAGAACAACAGAGCCAGTCGGAGAAAGTGGAACATCTCCTGTTTCTAGTCCTTGATCACTGTCCTGATCAGTCTCCTCTCTCGGATCCTCATTCTCATGCAGAGCCCAGCTCCCGCATTCCCACAATTGTTCCATATCGGTGAATCTTGATTTCACCAGTTGCAGAAATTTCTCACCGTCCTCAGGCTGGTCTCTCTTTGATCTCGCTGAGATGGAAGAAGGCGGGGACGGTACATTGAGGTGAGGATGTTGTGCGAGGAACAATCGAGAACTATGGCTTGTGCTGTAGTATCCAGCAGAGATAGCTAAGATGTACGTGAAGAAGCTTTGCATTAGTGCTTGCATGGCGTGTTTTTCTTGATCAGAAGCATCTGTGGTGCCCTCAAGGTGCCTTAGAGCACCATGTAGGACGCTTTCAGTGATGTGAGCTTCGTATCGTCGGATCAGTCCTGGCATGACAGCAGCACTTTCCGGCCTTTGTATTGCTTCAAGGATACCTTTGGTGTACTCGGCCGTAAAAAGGGATGGTCTCTTCGTACGTATCTGCTTGATGATCTTCTCTTGAGCCTCGAGAAGGATGAGCTGAAGCTCAATTTGGGCAGAATAGTCTTCAGCATCGTAGTCGAGGACTGTTGAAGCTTCAATCAACTTGAGTAGTACCTCTTTCTGGTTGCCATGCTCTACTGCCAAGTGAAAGAGTTTCAAGGCATTTGTCCTTGTGAGCTCACTTTGCATGAAGTTAGACAGAGGAATTATAAGGTCCCATGCGATCGCCGACAGTTGTTCCAGCTATCGGTTCCGTCAGAAATCGTAGTTTGTGAGATTGAACTGCTCCATACGTGATTTGTCTGAGAGAAATATTTGAACAATTCTTCGAGAACGACCTTTCGGGTCACCACTTCTTGATCTTGGACAGTGCATAGCTGTAGATCAATAAAAGTCGCCATGCTCAGCCAGTCGTCTGCCATGGCATCAAGTGATTGCACTAGTTGCGATGACATTTCGTGCTTTTGCCAACTTACAACAATTCCCACGACTGACTGACGTAGCAGCTTCCTGGTCTGCTTGAAGCCATGGTACGAACGATGGCTTGTCAGCAAGGCTGGCTAGCCATCAGCTGTAAGTATGGTGTGATACCAATACTCCAACTCTCAAGCTTGTCATGATCATGAAGGCCAATGCTGTCCTCAACCTCTGGTTCTGACCTCGTGGAGCCGGTTTGTGAGATCTTTTGGAGATGTGGCGGGAGCTCCGTTGGCGACAACCTGCTCGAGACAATTATCTAAACCCGCATGCAATTGTACATAGAAAATGATACAAGAACATCTTCATCATAAGCCGTCAACATGGACTCCTTATCGACCAAGGAACAAGCTGATATGCGACAATTTATCGAGGCAGAGACTGGTCGACTGAAGATGCAAAATGCCATCAGTGACTTCACCGACAAGTGTTTCACAAAATGCCTCTCAAACACAGGCATGAAAGACCGCTTAACTTCCGGAGATCAGTCATGTCTAAGCAATTGCGTTGGACGTTTCCTGGACGTCAACATCCACATCATCAAGAATCTGAATGCTGTCGCCGGAAATTAAGAACGAAAATCAATTATGCGACATGGTCTTGCGATACACTCCGATCTTTCCGTCTACCAATATAAGTAGTCTATTGAGTGCTACGAACGACACTTGGAATAATATTCTGACGGCCGCCAATCAAGGTTTGTCCTCAGGCTTTCTGCGTTCAATACACTGCAAAGGCTGCATCAGGATGGCAAGAGGAATTCTTCACCAGAACGATTTATACATATACATCTAAAGGAAATCTAAAAGTCCCAGCACTCCTTGTGCAATAATACACAACCCTCATCTTCCTGTCGAGCGACCAGCTGGCCTATCTTGTAAATTTCAAGGTCAGCACCTGCGAGCAAAGTCTCAACTGATGCAACTTGTGAAGCCTCTACGACCATGACCATACCAATTCCCATGTTCAATGTCTTGGCAATATCATCAGTCGGTACTCGACCAGCTTTCTTCATCCATTGGAAGAGTTCTGGGACGTTCCATGATTTGAGATCGACCTCTGCCGACAATGTTTTGGGTAACATTCTAGGAATGTTCTCCACCAATCCGCCACCAGTGATGTGAGACATGCCCTTGATGAGTCCCTTTCGACAGAGTGGCAATAAGGGCTGAACATAGATTCGTGTTGGCACAAGAAGCGCTTCTCCTAAAGTGGTTGAAGGTTTCCAGGGCGCAGGATCATTATATGAAAGGCCAGTTCTTGCAACAATTTTGCGCACCAGGGAGAATCCATTAGAATGTGTTCCTGCACTTGAAAGTCCAATCAGGACATCTCCTTCTTTCATTTCATTGATTTTGGGCAGAATTTGATCCTTCTCAACAGCTCCGACTGCTGTTCCGGCTGCATCGTAATCCTTGCCTTGGTAGATATCTGGCATCTCAGCTGTCTCACCTCCGACCAGTGCACATCCTGACTCGATACATCCCGCAGCAACACCCTTGACAAAGTCAGCGGCAATGTCAATGTCAAGGCATGACGTGGCGAAATAGTCTAGGAAGAAAAGTGGTTCTGCACCTTGGACTACCAAGTCGTTGACATTCATTGCCACGAGGTCAATCCCCACAGTATCGTGTTTGTTTATGGCATTTGCGATCAGTAACTTGGTGCCGACACCATCAGTCGCACTGACTATGATGGGACGTTTGAAATTGCATGGCTCAAGATCAAAGGTACCTCCGAAGCCTCCAATTTCAGAGTCAGCGCCAATCCTTTTGGTAGCTCGAACGGCAGGCTTTATGCGTTCTACCAGTCGATTGCCTGCATCGATGTTGACACCGCTCGCAGCATATGTCAGGCCAGCTTCTTCAACCTTTCCGGCATTCAGTGCTCTATGGGCGATGTCCTTCCTGTTGAAAGCGTCTTTGAATGAAATCTGGGCAACTCCCTTGTAAGCATCATCCACGGCACCTTTCAAGGTGGACGATGTCGAAGTGACTGCTAAGACACGACCACCGGCGGTCACGACTTCGCTATCCTTCTTCGTTGTACCGGCATGGAAGACAGATGTGTTGGTGGCTACAGAGCCGACGGTGATGGCGTTACCCTTGGCATACTTTTCCGGATAGCCGCCAGCTACAATCACCACTGTCGCAGAGTATTCCTTTTTGATTGAAATGTTGACAGCGTCTAATCGTCTGTCAACGCAAGCAAGCACCAATTCGGCCAAGTCAGACTCAAGGAGAGGCAACATGGTCTGCGTTTCTGGATCACCAAATCTGACGTTATACTCCAAGACTTTTGGGCCACTCTTCGTCATCATGATGCCGGTGAATAAGAGTCCTAGGAAGGGGAAACCTTCATGACGCATGCTGTCTATCGTTGGTTGCAGAATAGTGTCATGAATCAATTTGTCAAGGACTGGCGTAGCTAAAGGTATAGGCGAATAACAACCCATCCCACCAGTGTTTGGTCCTTCGTCACCATCGAAGATTCGCTTATGGTCTTGTGCTGCGGGAAGAGCTTTTATCGTATATCCATCGCTGAAAGCCAGAATGCTCAATTCTTCTCCCTCTAGTAGCTCCTCAATCACAACTTCATCGCCGGCGGCACCAAACTCTTTGTCGTTCATAATCTTGCTCAGTCCATCCTGTGCTTCGGCAGTAGTGGCTGGAAGCAGAACCCCTTTTCCAGCCGCCAAGCCGGAAGCTTTGATCACGACTTTATGATCAACTTGGTTCAGGTACGCGCTAGCTTTCTTGTAGTCAGTGAAGTTCTCGTATGCAGCAGTGGGTATGTTGTGACGCTTCATGAAGTCCTTGGAAAAGGCTTTGGAGCCTTCCATCCGTGCAGCAGCTTGCGATGGTCCGAAACATGGTATGCCGACCTTTCTAAAGTGGCCCTCGATTCCCTCCACTAGAGGCACTTCTGGTCCAGGAATGACTAGGTTGACTTCGTTTTGTGTCGCAAAAGTGACCAAGCCCTGAAAATCAGAGACGTTGATATCGATGTTGAGCGTTTTCTGCACGAGCTCCGTGCCACCATTGCCTGCAGAATAAGCAATAAGTTCTGAGCATGGCTCTAGTGAGAGACTAACCTGGCGCAACATAGATCTTCTTCACGAGTTGCGATTGTGCCAACTTCCATGCCAAAGCATGTTCACGACCACCATTGCCGACCAAAAGGATGTTTAGAGACATTGAGCAGAGGCTGCTACCCTGACAAGAAGAGAATAGCTCTCTCTTCTACACCCTCCATGTACATCTGAACACAATTTCAGGTGAGAGCCGCTCGATTCTCCAAACTTTTTCGAAGACGCTCCACAAGCCACTATCGTCCGGCCCGCTATGAAGCGCCGTGGCTAACAGATGGTGTGAAATTCTGTGGATGCGAACCTCGAGCTACAGTAAGAGAGCGTCTACGAACAATATCTCGATATCATTCGAGCTACGTCAGACAGACGCTCGATTCCGGGTCTCCAAAAGACATTGGCATACGCGCAGAACAATCCGACAGTTAACACAGTCATCTTCGACATGGTGGTATTGAAAGGACATGGACAGATCAAGGTTCCTTGCTCGAGCGCCAATATTGGGCCTGGCTTTGACGTTGTCGGCATCAGTCTTTCGATATATCTGAAGCTCGATGTGACCATCGGAGTGGACACGAATCCTGTGTGCACCCTTTCATATGAAGGCGAAGGTGCCGATGAAGTGCCACTGGATCCAGAACACAATCTCATCACAAGAACAGCCTTGTATGTTCTTAGATGTCATTCAATAAAAGTCATTCCGGAAGGCACCAGAATACATATCAACAACGGAATACCTTTAGGTAGAGGGCTTGGATCTTCTGGAGCCGCTGTCGTGGCTGGAGTTATGCTTGGCGACATGCTTGGAGGATTCGGATTGTCTAAAGACAGGATGATGGACTACTGCTTGATGATCGAGAGACATCCGGACAACGTGATGGCCGCCATGATGGGAGGCTTTGTGGGTTCCTACCTGAGAGATCTTGATGCCAAGGACACAGAGAGAAAAGAGATTCCTCTTAGTGAAGTTCTCCCAGAACCTGCCGGCGGGCTCGATACTGGAATAGCACCAGCAGAACCACCGCAAGGCATTGGTCACTACATACAATTCGGCTGGGCAAAAGAGCTACGGGCGATAGCCATCATTCCACAGTTCGAAGTTTCGACAGCAAAGGCTCGTAGCGTTCTGCCAGAGTCATACTCGAAGAAGGATCTTGTTTTCAATCTTCAGCGATTGGCAGTTCTTACCACAGCACTTACAAGATCGCCTCCAGATCCGGAACTTATTTATCCTGCCATGCAGGATCGAGTACATCAACCATACCGTACGACACTGATCCCTGGTCTACCTGACGTCCTTGCTTCAGTTACGCCCAAAACACACCCAGGTCTTTGTGGAATCTGTTTGTCTGGTGCTGGACCGACAATCTTGGCATTAGCCACCAAGGACTTTGACCACATTGCGGACACGATCATTCAAAGGTTCAAGCAGGAAAGCATCACTTGTAAATATCAAGTCCTGGAGCCGGCTTACAATGGTGCTACGGCCACTTTCACCGCTGCATAACTACCTATAGATACAACAAAAGCGCAATACTAGAAACTGCCATCAACCGTGCATTAATCGTACCCTCGAGCCACACCACGTCTCCCTTGCGTCAGCGCCGATGACTCTTGATCTTCCTCCGAATTTGCATCGTGATCAGTCCCGAGTCCACCCCAGTGTTCTCTCTGCTTTAGGTGCTGCGCAGCTGGACTAAAGAGACCACCAACCATGCCCACAGTCGTCTCTTCTGATCTTTTGACAATGGCAGAATCCGCATCTGTCGCAGTTTCTAGTGCGGCATACATAGGCTTCGACGAAGACGAGTACTTTCCCGTGATCAGACTGAAATGAGGTGCTTCTGCATCCCGATCACTGTCGGCATCTTCTGCAGCAGGTTCCGGCAGTGCCAACACTTTTTCAAAGTCGGTGATCCAGTCACCAGTCCACGGAACTGCATCGTGTGCTTTCGTACGTAATGCCAAACTCAATTCATAGGGCGTCACCACTGGCTTGAAAAAGTCTCGACTCTCAATGAGACTGTTCTCGCCACAAGCTACGAGAACAAAGGCATCAATCTCTGCAAAGTTTGCCATTTTACTAGGATTCAATTTTCCCATGGCAAAGAGATATGACTTTTTGCCCGCGCTCGAAATCATCGATCTCAAGTGTTTGATGAGGTCGAGATACTTGCTCACTCCTAGAGTTCCCACTACGATGCCGATGACTCCGGCGTCTCGTGCTTTCTGTACAGTAGCGTATCGACGTCTCAATGCTGCATTTTGTGATGTTTCTTGTTTCAAGTTCGATGTGAGCGGATTGTACGAGTAAATGCTTGCAACTAAAGACGCATGCGTCATGAGAGTTGTGGTGAGGGTTGGACTTGGTGGTCCTATGTATACCAGACTTACATCCTTCAAGCTCACTTGTCCTGATAGTGAATAGGTACGGCCAGGTAGTGTAGTATGTAGTTCTGCAACAGTAGTCTGTGATTCCCCTTCTTCTATCTTCAGAGCCGTTTCTATGACATGGGTGTGGCCACCCACCCGTAGTGCTTGAGCAATGGCTTTTTGCGAAGAGATATACGTTGTATCACTCACAATCAGTAGCGGATGATCAGAGCTAGAAAATTCTTGTCCAATCCTGGTAACCACGTTATCAACGTCTAAAGGCAGCTTTCCAAAGACGTAGATGATGGGCAACTTGTTTGTCGGTGATAAACATGACCTTCCATAGTGTATGAGGGCATCTGCATTGACGTGCTCTGCAGCGACTTCATCGACGCAGCAGCTCCCATAACTGGTATCACCAAGTACGTACAGAGCAGTGTCCTCTGGGACTCCTGCTTTCAGTGCTGTGACAACGGAAGCCGCATCGACCAGGAGTTCATCTGGAAATTGTAGCGCTACGTTTTTATGATCCTTAGTGGAAATTTCTTCAATAGTGCGATTTATCTCGTAGACGTGCTCAATCTGATCACCTGGTGTCTTGTGCGAGGTTTCATGAGCTGGCAGGGTACGTTGAATAACATCCTGATCATCATTGGACAACGGTATGCTGCTGATTGTTGTCATCACATTCGAGCATGATATTGTCTTTGACTAAACCATTGCAGAACTTTTTATTCTTGGAAACCTCGATATTTACGCCATGTAACGTCATTACATGTTCTATGTTTTCACTTTGATAGAGACAGCTCGCACAGTTTCGTTTGTAACACAAACAGAAGAGGGACAAATGCAGGAAAATTCAGAAACAAGGCTCGCAAGACACATGCAGGTTAACTTGATGGAGTTTTCCTTCAGATTTGGTTCGATTGTACAAAGGTAGAGTATATGATGTCCGTTTCCAAGGCGGGCTGTTATGTATCAACCATCTACCGTCCTCATCCAGAAAAAGGTGCTAAATGCTAACGTCCACTTATTTTGGTGCCTCCTTGACAGCCATTGCCATCTAGTTCCGTTAGCACGAAGTTTGTGAAAGAATCTCAAGACGTACCTCCTCTCCCATAGCAGAGACGATAGAGACCAAGACGTCCTTTCCATCGTCAAAGTCAGCCTGGATCTTGTCACCGAGTTCGCCGTCTGGGACCTTGACATCATCCTTCGAGACACCTTCGTTGGTCATCAAGTTGAGGAATCCATCATCGATGTTGACCAGCTGGTACTCAGTTCGGGTCACATTTGGCACGTCCATGTTGTGGGTAGATGGTGAGAGATCTTCGAGTTTCTTTCCAGTGAAGATGTCGGTTGCGACCAAGTGAACCTTGGCGTGACCGTGCTTTCCGGTCTTGGAGGTAGACATGTCGATGATCTTACATGGTCGTCCCTTGATGACAACGTGTCCGTTCTTTCGGAGGGCTGAACATTGCATTGGGAAGGTAAGAGAACCACCTGCATTACCGGTCTCGAAATCGGCATCGAGCTCTGCTTGCTGTGCGGCTTCAGACATCTGACTCGAATCAGTTGCCATCCTACAGATAAAACTGGTTTACAAAAGTACGTACCTTGAACTTATAGGGTAATTACAAGGCTGTAGAGTGGTAGGAGAAAAAAGGAGGCTCGAGAAGAGAGCTGTGGTGAACTCTTTTTTACAGAACAGACGATCGACCTGCAGCAGCAAACGATCGAAGCGGCCCAGCGGGAAAGAGAAGCTGGTGAAGAGGACGAGCCGAAGCAGAAATTAAAAATTCCATTTCTAGCCTACAACCCTACCCTGCCACAGCTCATGACCCTCGAGTCACGGTGCTTCTCCAAGGTCGCCCTGCCCAGGTGAGCTTTCGCGCGCTTGCTGCTGGTGCCCAGGTTGGACAAGCAGCTTGCGGTGGTCGATCGCGACGTTCCAACGAGTCTCGCCTGTTGCTCACTGATCTCCACCACATGTCGTGGGCGGAGGTTCATCGGGGTCTCCACTTTGTGTATATTGGTCTGAGACTGGACACTGCTAAGTGCCCAAACTTGCATGCTCTAACATCGGGACCGTCTGCTTGGTTATGCTGCAGTCGACGAAGAGACAATAAATTGCAAGAAGACGTTTACAGATGTCCGTGCATAGGTAGAGCACCAAAGGTCGAGCCTGAAAGACGAGGTCTCTCGACTTCACTCCTATCGTTATAAATTCATACTTGTCATTTGTGACAGTTGTTGCATCTAACGATTTAGTTCCACAGCGATGTCTCTGAGTCTTCTAGATGATATACTAGCTGGTGGCACTGAGCATCTGAGCTTGAGCAAAGAGTCGATCAGCGGAATCTTACAGAACGGTACAGAGCATAGTGCAGATCTTGGCGAAGACAAGGAGCAAGATCCAGAGGCTCAAGCTGCTGTTGCTAGGCTCTTCGAATTGAAAAAGTCCATAGTATCTTGTGATGACGTGCTTTCCAGAATCCAATCATATATGGGCACATTTCAGGCGGAACTGAAGACCGTCAGTTCTGATATAGAATCACTACAAACACGTTCGGGCGAGATGACTTTACGTTTGCAACATCGTAAGGATTTGGAAGCGGTTTTAGGCCCTGCTATAGAGGAGAGCATCTTGTCTCCACAACTCATCCGTCTTATTATAGAAGGAAAAGTCGATCGGTCTTGGCTTTCTGCTCTGGACTCATTAGAGCAGTTCAGCGAGAATGAAGCTAGGCAACGGACGATCAAAACAGATTTTCCCACGGAAGAGGTCGAGAAGCTCAGAAACATCGCCGTGGCACGAATTAGAGACTATCTGGTCACGAAAATCAAGTCTTTAAGATTACCGAAATCTAATATCCAGATCATACAACAATCGAGTTTGCTTCGTGTACGAAAACTATTTGTTTTCTTGTCAAAATATCACGAAGTCCTAAGCTCAGAGATCATGCAAGCATACTGCCTGACGATGAAATGGTACTACTCAACACATTTCGAAAAGTATCAACGATCGCTATCACGAATTCAAATTCGCAACATCACAAAGCAAGAATTACTCGGGGCCGAGGAGATCCCAAGAAGCCTGGGCAACATGTTTGCCTCTGCACAAAAACAAACTGTGAAGAAGGACTCAGCCGGTTCACTGGTGATGTCCCTAGGCACCAGAGCAAAGTACCTGCATGATAACACTTCTGGAATCATACTTGCTTATCTCGCGGAGACAGAGAGGGAGATGCACTTTCTTGAGCGAGTTTTCAGGTCGTATATCGTGGCACTAGTAGAGAATGCTGCTGTGGAATATCTTTTCATGAACGAGTTCTTCGGCCCGAAAGGTGCAAGAGTGGTCAGCGAACACTATTCAACAACCTTTGAGCCACTATTTCAAGCGGCCCAGAACTACGTCAAGCTCATGATTGCTGATAGCCTAGACGTACTCGGCATATTGACATGTATCCGGGTATGTCAAAAACTCTCTTTCGACCTGCAAAAACGCAAGGTGGCTGGCCTTGAAGGTTTTCTCGATGTTCTGCTGATCACTCTATGGCCAAAATTACAGAGCGTCATGGACCTTCACTGTCAAGCCACCAAAAGTGCAGCCGTGTCGGTCTCCAGCGTGAACGAGTCGGCGAAAGGCAAAGTAGCCCTGCCCTTTACCAAGAAATTCAGCGACCTGCTCTTTGGCATATTGGTGCTTTCGAAAGCCTCAAGAGAGGAGGAGCCGGTCTCGCATAGTCTAGATAGGCTCGTACACGATTTCGAAAGTAGTCTTACTCGTATGGCTGCTACTTGTGACTCGAAACTCAGGAATCAATTCTTGTTCCGAAACTACTTACATATTTCGGAACAAATCGAACACACGGCTGGACCCTTGGCCGAGAAGCACAAGAAATCCTTCAAGAGCTTTGTGGAAAGTCTCCGATGAAAAGCACAACCGGCTAGCTTACGCTTCATGCGAACGAGTAGAAGCGATGTACAATTTCAAAATTACAATAGACCACCATCTAAATTACAGACATTTTCCAAAACCCACTGTTCCTAGGCAGCCGAAATCGCGAACAATTATAGCAGCGCATCATAGATTGCATAGAAGAGGGTGACTACCGTTCCAATCACGAATGTCTCGTTTCCAACGATATGTTGTACGAGCCCGAATTCCTTCCAGGCGTAGTGAGAGCCTAAGGAGGTGTGAAAGGCAAGGTAGATCATCAACAACTTCGAGAGCGCAAATGTGAAGGGATCGAAGCTGTACTCTGCATGGCCCTTGCGACCCCGCCTCGAAGTAGAGTGGGCGCGGAAGTTGAAGACAAAGGCAGCAATCAGTGGAATGATCTGAAACGACAGCCAAGTGAAGATTGGTTTCCAGTAATTCTCTCCCGAGAGCAGAACCAAAATGTCCGGCACAGTGATGCTTCGGTAACCCCCGTATTTGACTTCGTAACTGATTGGGATTAGAGCTTTGTCCATCTTGAGGCCTTCTACAATGACGGAAATGATGGCGACGGTCTTGACTTGACTCATCGAGTTGCGAATATTGCCGACAGCTTCAGGAATTGTCTTTGAAAACACTTTAGGTACGTTCTTCGAGCTCAACATTTGCTTTCTCGTGTCGTGCGCCCATTGTGCGACCTTGGTGGGAGACACTTCTGTGTCGTGGGCAGCTTGTTGCAATCGTCTGTTTAATGGCTTCACCAACTCAGAAGCCTTGTGCTCGAGATCAGATTCTTCCCTGTAGGATGTCAGCGACTGCAGTGGAAACATCGCTCCTTGTACTCACTCGGACAAAAGTGCCAATGACTTTCGAGCGGCTTTCTTAGCAGTCGAAGGCGACACAGGAAGGTCGATGAAGTGGTCCGCCAACTCCGGGATATCCTCGATAAGCTTGCCACTCTGATCCAGGTAGTTCTGCAGTCTGTCCTCCAGTTCATTTTTGAGACCGTCAGCGGACAGCCTGAGCCGCTGACACATTTCCTTCAATTCGGACTTCTTGTACGTTCGTAACGACATTGTAGAGTATGCGCAAGGAGCGTAGGTTAAACTTGCAGGCCTCAAATTATACCAAACAGCTGCGATAGTGACGAAGCTGTGGGGTCGCGAGTGGATGAGATGAGATGTTATGAAGCTGTCAGCGGCTAAGTTCGCATCACGATCCGATTGAGTGGAAGGAACCCTTGGAAGGTCAAAACCCGGATTTGTCGCATTAAGGCAAGCAACAACCTTCTGAGGCGGGCATCAAAACAAACAAACCAGTGTGATCGTGCACGTGAATGATCGTTTTAGATCAGAATCCTGCACTGATCATGATCAAACCATCTTACTGATCGAGAGACGATCAATACGATAGTCATGCTCCATCTCAGACGTAACGAAACGTAGAAGCTTAGGCAAAAGACTATACCTGTTTATAGTGAGGATGAAAATGTTCTTCAAGTCAAGCACCGCTCATGATCATGAGTGAGCTGTCAACAGATTTTCCTCTCTTGTCGTTGAACACATATTAGAGCATTTCGTACACCCGGACTTTGCATCAATTTTGTTTTCAGGTACTGATCAGACCATTGGACTGCAATGCTCATGTCAAATGCTAGAGCATTTGGCCGAGCAGTTCTCAGGCAATCCGTGATAGCTCTCACTTGGGTGCCAGTCGTAGTTTTTGTGGAGAACAATGTGTTCAGCATTGCATCTATCGAGGGCATCTCCATGAAACCCACCTTCAATCCAGAGTCCAATCTGTTGAGGCGAGACTGGGTGGTGGAAAATAAATGGTTCTGGTGGACAAATGAAGAGAAGGAACCTCTCTTTCAACGAGGAGATGTAGTCACACTACGGTCACCACTGACCTTGCGGATGGCCACGAAGAGAGTGGTTGCGGTGGCAGGCGACATCATCTCCACTCGTCCACCACGAGCCGGTCGAGTAGTGACTATTCCTGAAGGTCACGTCTGGGTCGAGGGAGACGAACAATTTCATTCCGCTGACTCGAACGATTACGGACCTGTGGCGATAAACCTGATAGAATCCAAGATTCAAACCATCATTTGGCCGTTGAGTCGCTTTGGTGATGTTTCTAGAAGTGGAGGACGTGATCCAAGGATAACGAAGCGGCAGATGAACACAGAAGGCAATGCGGGAGATTGGGCCGAGTACGGCTATCATTGAAGGCACGATACATAATGATAATCCAATCGTCATGACTATTGTACATGTCGAGCATAAGGGCTACTAACACATTGCCCTAAAACTGACTCCTGAGATGAAGCCCAAGACAAGGTGTCTCGACTTCATGGGTGCTCTAAAGTAGCTACGATGGAGAGTGAGCAACAGACACTCCTGGAGATCGGTTCAGATGAGCAGTATCGAGAAGCCATAAAAGATCGTCCAGGCAGCTGTGAATAAGAGCTTTGGAGAGAAGACGGAGAAGACGAACAAGTGATGCCGCAAGATATAGCACGACATGCATATCGCGGTAGTGTACATGCAGCTACCGAGCGCAATGTAAGAACGAGCGAAGTCTCTCGCCTTGAGCGCTTGCTTATGACTTCGAATCCAGGACAACATGGAAACTTGCCAGAAAATTGGTCCTATGAATGTGGAGAGATAGAGCAGGGCACCGACCAGACTCTCATTGTAGGCAGAGACTCCGTTGTACGCCTGACTCAAGTCTAAGCCAGAAAGAGAATTGCTGTTTCCCATGGCAAAGAATGACGCTTGTTGGAGCGCATAGTAGCTTGCGATTGTCCGGGGTATGTCCGAGTTGTGCTTCAGTACACTTTCTATGGCCCAAAACAATACAAGTATTGGATAATTTCTAGGTCGAGTTTGCAAGACAAAGATGAGCGAGACCACTAATCGTGCTACAGACATTCCGCCATTTCGTTTCGTAAGAACAATAGCGATAAAGATGAAGACCCAGGACACTCGAACGAGTGCTATTGGATGGTCGCTGATTGCAGTCTTAACAATTGTTGTGCTTGCCACAGCGCTCGCTAGAGCTACTCTCGACCCTTTAGAAATGCTTTTCGTTCGGAAAATGTGAATCAGTAAGCCCACACTTATGAGGCCGACGGATGCCAACTCTGATTGTGGCAGTTGTCTGATGAGATTGCTGATATCTGAAGCCCCTGCATGCTTCTGACCTGTCTGATTGTAACGTCGAAGAAGTCGAAAAGAGAAGAGTGGTAGGATTGCCAACAAGATTGCGCTGAAATCCAGTCGTCTCTTACAGCAAGCGGAAAGAAGTGGGAATAAGAGCGCAAGACTTCCCATGTAGTACCAGAAAACTTGTTCTTCCTCAACGAATGACGACGCGAATGCGCTTCCAGCATGCATAAATGTCAAAAGAACTGTTAGAGTATTTCGAAGTCGTGGCTTATGAATTCGTTGCTGGTAGCACAGCATACATAGAGAGCCCGCTAAACATGCTAAACCAATAAGGATTTCTTTCATGTTGTAATTGTTTGACGCGAGCAACAGTTTCTCTTGGATGAATGACATTAGACGATAGCATTCAGTCTGTATTTCCTGCTCGGAATACTCCTCGTCTGGTTTCGAGTGGAAGTCCAGCTGGTTTAAAGAACACGTTGCATGACCCGAGATTCGTGTCGATTCAAGGCAAGGCCAGAAGGTTTGCACGGTCTTCTGTGTAAAGTCGCCAGCAAGTAGAAGCATTTGAAGTTGTCGTGCATTCTGCAAGATAGCTTTGATCATATGGCCACCATCTGTCCATGCCTGCAGACTACTTTGAGGTATGATGCCTAGAGAGTTACGTGGGACTGGCAGTCCGAGAAACAATGCCACAGCAGGCACGATGTCAGATTGAAGTATCTGCTCATGCAATCGAAGGCCATGTTCCCCGGTCTCTTTCCGCATTGAGGATCTCTGGAAGGCATAGTTGGCAAACTTTTGTGAGATCATCGCCACAGCCGTGTGAGTTTCATGGTCACTTGCTCCACCATGATTTCCATCCTCAGTCATACCGTGATCACCGACAACCACCAAAAGGGTAGAACGACCATCCGCTTTGTCTGCCTTTACTGACTGATGGAACAAATCAGCTACGACTTGATCCATTTCTCGTTGTTTATGCGGCATGTGCTGTGAATTTGGCCCTTCGAGGTGTCCGATATGGTCGAGACCAAGATAATGCAGAATTAGTGCATCCCATTGAGGTTCATTCATCTCTGATGACAAGTGCCTCGTCACATTGTTGTCGACCTCGGTGAAGTCGCTGACGAAGAAGCTAGAAGTACCTTCAGAGTGCTCGAAAGCATCTGGGAATAACCTCAACCAAGTATCGTCCCCGAACATATGCACCCGCCGACCATGTCTCCGTAATTGCTCTACCCAAGTGTCCTGCGCAGCGATGGTAGAACTGCTGTCAGACTCTGCTATGTTCAGGATCGCGTCTAGAAATCCTGTGATAGCACCAGTTGTCAGGCATTTCAGTCTCGGAAGTGTCACAGTAGGTGTCGATGCCTTCGCAGTGAAAGGCAACAGATTACCTGTCGATAGCATGTCCTGCAAGTCATGCATACTAGAGTGCGGACCATAAGCGAAATCTGACCTCAACGCATCAATCACCACGAACACTAAACGATCGAAGAGTCCTGGGGCATCATGCGGACTTCTCTCTGCGTAGCCATGTAGCGAGGCTTTCTTGTGTGGAAAGAAGCCTCGACAGAACAGCAGAAGTCCGCAAAGCTGAAGAGCATATGCAAAGTATGTGTACAATCTCATGCGACTATAGAGGATGACCTGATCTGTGTGGGAAACTGTAGTTTCATGATGTTAACAGCATAGAGACTTCTGAGAGGCCTCAACAGCCGTGCGCAAGACAATATGTTGATTCCTAAGACAATATGTTGTTCATAGCAATGGCAGTATTCATTAGTAGACCTTAAAAGCAGCTCCTTTAATCAACATAAGCTTCTATGCTTCGGATATCGATCTCCTGCTTTTGCCCATGGAATGAAGATGCCCAAGTAACACATGTGAGAGTCATTGTGCAAGAGTAATAGGTCCTGATCTTTGATCACGAATGTGCATCATGATCCGTGATCATTCTGGCGAGCCAGGCTCGGCTACTGTATGAACATGATCAGTACCGGGAAAGTGACCTGTATATTAACTCACCACCTATAGTTATCTGTTCGGTGCATCTGTATCTATATATTCTATTGGTAGACTGACGAGATACAGGGAGCAAAAGATCGGAAGAGCTGGTTCAAGCTTTGTTCCATGTTCTCTTCCTGACACTGAGTTCTTTTGCACACTGCGCTGTGCATTTACTACAGCTCAAGAGATTGCCAACACAGACATCAAAACAATAGCGGTTATCAGTTCGCTACCACTATGAGTAGCGTATCAGACTACTCTTACACTCAGTCGAACTTTAATGCGGCTTTCGTGGCCTCGACCGCGCTTAAGCTTTTACTCATACCGGCATAGTGGGTCCATGAAGCATGAAACGATAATGCTTTAGCTTACAAAATTAGTAGATCTACGGACTTTGAAGTTCACCGCAACTGGCTAGCTATTACTCACTCGCTGCCTATAGATCAATGGTACTTCGAGCGGACATCGGAATGGACTTTGGACTATCCTCCTTTCTTTGCATACTTCGAATGGGCATTGTCCCATGTCGCAAAGTTTGTTGACCCAGGCATGCTAGAGGTCAGTAATCTGAATTATGCTTCGAGTGGGACCATCTTTTTTCAGCGGTTATCGGTCATTGTAACAGAAATTGGTCTATTCTTTGCCTTGAAAAGGTTCATTTTTCACAATCAAATGCTACGAAGCTGAACTAATCCGGTAATAGCTTGATGAAGCAACCTCAAATTGCATCCTCTCGATTGGTCGCTTTCAGTATCTTTCTATCTCCAGGTTTCCTGATCATCGACCATATTCATTTTCAGTACAATGGGGCGATGTATGGCTTACTCATCTATTCAATTCTAGTATTGGACAAACGGCCTATCTTCAGTGCACTTCTGTTCTCGGTTCTATTGTGCTTCAAGCACATCTACCTCTATCTAGCTCCTGCCTATTTTGTTTTCTTGTTGCGGAAAATAGTTCTACGCAAGGACTTCAAGGCCATACGAATCACAAAGACTGTCAAACTTGGTGCTGCCGTCATCCTTCCATTTGCTGTAGCATTTGGCCCTTTCCTGTACATGCAACAAATGATTCAGGTACTGAGTCGTCTCTTTCCCTTCAGCCGGGGTCTTTGCCACGCATATTGGGCTCCCAATTTCTGGTCCTTGTACTCCTTCGTGGACAGGGTCGCTATCCGAGGTATTGTGTCTATGTCACCAGTCTACGTGTGCTGATCGGCTAGTGGGACCAAGGCTAGGACTTTCCTTGAATACTGATGCAGTGAAGAGCGTCACTCGTGGTCTAGTTGGGGATACCACCTTCGCCTTTCTGCCTGAGATCAGTCCGCGTACGACTTTCTTCCTTACATTATTCTTTCAAGGACTGGCGCTTGCCAAGCTCTTCCTATACCCAACATACCAGATGTTCCTAGGGGCTCTTACTATGTGTGGATTTGCAAGCTTCTTCTTCGGCTGGCACGTACACGAGAAAGCAATACTTCTTATTATCATTCCAGCTTCACTTTTAGCCCTGAAGGACACCAGATATCTCTTTGCTTTCCGGCCACTCTTTGAGGCTGGCTACATATCTTTGCTACCTTTGATATTCAGTGGGAACGGTGAGAAAGCCGTCATCTTGTACATGCACAGCACTAACTTGCACAGAGATATTGATCGTCATGATGTACACTGTCGCATACCTTGTCGTGTTTGTACAAGCTTTCACTTCTGCTGCCCCGCCGCCGGTCACACAGAGACGATTCTTGATGGACAGACTCGGACGAGTCTATAGTAGCGGATTTGGACCACTCCTTTTCTTCACGACCATCATTCATCCAGCATTCCTTGCGCACAAGGGAAGTCTGAGCTTCGTACCACTGCTGCTGACAAGTGTCTATTGTGCCTGGGGCATTCTCTGGTCCTGGTTGGGATTCAATTATCTATACTTTACTGATTTACATAAAAGTAGTGCCAAGGCCAAGCTCTAGAAAGAAAACCAAGTCAAATCCCCACCAGAATCAGTCTATCACATTGTAGGCATGCGAGCCCATCTCGAATAGTCTTGAAACAGCTCTGCCGATTGCAAACTTGACGTCTGATTCTCCTGCACCACCGGAAGCCAACGATGCCGGCAGCCCAGTCGCACTCCACTCCATCTCGCCGATAAATGTTGACATCATGGACGACGAAGATCCGCCTCCCTTCCTCACACTCATCTGCTCCATCTTCTCTTGCGGTGCTTGCGGATTCTTGAGCTTCTCAGATGGCACGATTTTCCGAAACACTTCGAAAAGCGGCACGTCGGATAAACAAACGATCCGCGTGCGGTTCTCATATGCAATGTCGCACAAGGTAATGAACCGTCTGACAAAATCTAATTCATCTTCCTTGAATTGTCGTATACCAGTCAAGTAAATCACGTCTGCCTTTTTGCTGAGAGCATAGTAATCCGAACTGCCCAAGTTTTTCTCACAAAGTGCATGGAACGTGGCAGACACGACAAACTTTTGGTGGCCTGGCACACGGCTGGCTTTGACTTTGAGTTCTCTGCCCATCATGACTGGAATGACCATGGGCAGCAACTGGCCACCCTGGAGTGTCGTTTCCAGGGACTCGTTGAAAGCGCCCTCTTCAGTGAAGAAGACTTGATCTCGTTGATCTTGTTTGCCTTGCGTTTGCATGCGATAGTCCTGATCTCCCTCCATCTTCCACACCTCACAACGCCGTTGCAGTTCCTTGATGAAAGGCAAGAATAGTGGCCGATTGAGCCCCTTTTCATACAACTTGTCGGGGTGTCTGTTGGAAGTACTCACCATTAACCCGCCACTGGCCCAGATCGATCCAAAGAGGCGCTTGAGAATCATTGCGTCTGCAATGTCGGATACCTGGAACTCGTCGAAACAGAGTACTCGAGACTCGGATCTGACTTCCTGTCCGATGCGGAGCAGCGGGTCGCCAGTGTACCCGGACCGCGAACGTGCTTGGTGCAGACGTGAGTGGACGTCCATCATGAATTCATGAAAGTGAATGCGTCTGCGTGTGACGTTTTCCGGCAGAGTGGAGACGAATAAGTCCGCGACTCTACTTTTGCCCGTTCCCACGTCGCCGTAAATGTATAGTCCTGTCTCTTCCTGACCCTGGTCTTGGCCGCTCAAGGAAAGCTGAAGTTGTGCCAGTCGATTGACTAAAGCTTGTTGTCCCGGATTAGTGGTCAGCCGGCCCTTTTTCAACAGTGCCTCGTAGGCTGTCTGAATCGGAGCTTTCCCCATGATACTGAAAATACTATAGCGCCTGTTTTTAAAGCACTGCTTGTCTGGTCTTGAACCACGTTAGTCGAAAACAATATACATCGTCGCCGCCGCAAGGTAGTGAATCAATTGCGATGAAGCTGATTCAGCGCTTAACTCTGTTATACTCGAGGTCTCTCTGTAGCACGGCCGCGGCCAGCGCATGTAGGATGGTCGTTCATGCATCTGCAGCAGTCTTGATGGAAGCCAAAATTTGCGACGTCAGATTGGCGGCCCCGCACTTGCTTCTTCACTTTGTGGGGTAAACGTTTGTGAATTTGCCAAGGGTGACATTGGCTATTTCTTCGAGAGACTCGGTCACGTAGATCGCACCCCTAGTAATGCTTGGTACTAGCTGTAGGAGGCCTGCTACCAGAGAATCTCATCAACGGAGACGCGTCTTTGGACGACGATCCCAATCTACGCGTGCCGAGGGGGCTAGCAGTACGGGGAGTCGTTGTCGCAGCTCGAGCACTCGAAGAACTTGTCGGCCGTGCATAATTATTCTGGACACGTTCTGTGCTGACAGGTGTTGCGGGAGTCACTGATGCTTTTGGCTTTATCGAGACGGACTCTTTCGCACCTTTCTTGATAACTGGTCCGGTTGACGGATCTCGACTTCCAGGGACAGATTGTCTGCCTTTCGACAGCTTTGAGGATTGTGTACTCGGCATGTGACTAGATTCAGTCGTCCGGTCCATTAGCCTGCTTGGCTTGGGAGAATCTTGTTGTGGTTCGAGCTTTGTCGACCGACGAGCTTTCGTGCTCTGTGTGACACGCATGGGTACCGCTTGTTTGACCGAGCTTCGAAATGTCCCTTTCGCTTTTGGTAGCGTCGCATCTTGAGCATGTTTCTGTGGTGTGACACGCTTCGCTCGTTGTGCAGCGGGCCTAGTCTTTGCTTTAGTTTCAACCCGCCCTATTGTTGTTGTCACTGATGTTGTTGTTGTTGTTGTTGTTGTTGTTGTTGTCGTCGTCGATTCTGGCTTTTCAGGTGATGCGGCATTCGTTAGAGTCTGCAGCGCAACCTTCTCCCTCAACGGCAAAGCCTGTGTCACAACTTCAGCATGTACGGACAAGGCCTGCTGGGACGCAGCTGGCTCCAGCGTCGGACAATTCTCAGGAAGAGCCTCTTGCAACACAGGCACACTGTTTTCCACTCCGGAGAGACAATCAAAAGGTTCTGCAGCAGCAACAGGGACATGTTTCAGAGTTTTCAGCGAGCGCCTTTTGGACTGCTCTGGTCTGCTTTCGGTTAAGGGTAGTTTCTGACTCGGGGAGCGTGAGAAGGGAAGATTCTCATCTCTCTTCTGCTCGAAGAAGGCCTTTAAGCTCGAGAACTGTGCCCATCAGAATGCCGTAACGTTCTCGAACCGATTACTGAACTGACTCACATTGTTGGCATTAGTTGCATTAGTCGCTTTAGGGGCGGACATTTAGATTTCCGATCTGGGAGCCAATTTTTGTATCATTCAAGGCGAAGTTGCAACGCCCGCGCTGATCCTTGACGCCAGCATGAGAAGACAGTTCGTAGAAATAGAGGAACAAAAGGGTATATCTACTCAGGGGGCAGCAGTAGCTGCAAGAGGATAATTATGTCTTCGTCCCAACTGCAGCTGTGCCCATCCATGCATTGGATCACACTCTTGCACACTTCAGCCAATTTACGGAGCCGCAGCCCATGGTACCATTTCCAGCCACAGCTCGCATGGATCCTCCGCTCAGCCAGAACGTCTGCCTTAGAGCTACCCCAGCCAGCCAAGTCTTCCTGGGTCCGCTGCAGACCCATCACCGTCACACTATCGTTGATGACCAGGTCAGCTACAGGGTGAGACAATGGATTGTAACACGTCTTACATATACCTGTCTAGTGTTTATCGAGGGTTGACAGGCTGCAGTGTTCAGCCCGACGGATAAGCAATGGCATACACAGCTTCTTCATCTGTCTGTCTCGCAATGGATCAGGATCCATTGCTCTCCAGACGAGTGAAGAAGAAGTCACTTTTATGACCGCAATATGATGGCGTTGAGAATCACTCGCTTGGATCCTCGTGCCAGCTCGTCAACAACAAAGAGGCTCAATGGATATTCGAGGCAATGCATGGAACAGGCGGTCGTATGCATGCATGATTGAAGGAGAGACGCTCGGACCAGCGCTCAGACTCGAGATCCGTTATTCATGATCAGCAGCAGCCTCGATCGAGCGTCTGATGGATGCTAAATCACAAGCTGATCGTGATCAGAGGTCATGGCCATGGAGCACAGGCTGTAGCTCCACACAGACCCAAGGACTCTCTGTCGGTCTTTCAACTTCGACACAAATGGGGAAACACTTCATGCCCTCAATTGCAGTATCAGTCAATTTTGTCCAAGACACTCGGTCTTTTCGCTCAAGATCGTTGTAGCCTGCAGTCATCTTTCTTGCTAAGGATTGTCGAATTTCAGCAGTCAGCACGGAACTGTTTTTGCGGACTCCTTCAGCTCACTACAAATGACCGAAATTGACCTTAGTGTGTTCCTTCCGGATTCAACTGATGTGCATATCTTCGTAGCACTTCAGTGCAACGTTGCAGAGGCGCTGCACGAATTGCTCTCGAAACACGAAAAAGCTCTGCGCAAGTGCTCTGGTTTGTCTAGCTTGCAATATTCGGAATGGAGGCTCACAGTCTTGCCGAATTCGTCAGTAGGAAGGAGTGAGTACGCACATTGAAGGATCGCGACTGTCATTGATTGTTTCTAGCATGGAATAGGCAAGAGTTGATGCTGCTACATAAGCCACTGAGCGGAACCATGTTGTTGTCACAAATCGAATCGAGTGATAGGCACAGGCTCCTCCTCTTCAATGTCCTCTCCACCATACCCGTTCAACTATCCAATATTCCAAACATTCCATCCATTTCGATAGCCATTCCAATTGTTCACAATACTTCTTTACAAATATTCCAGGCGCATGTCGAGCGACTGCTGGGTGTGACGAACGTTACTGAAAATTACGGACCCGTGAGGTACTCTATCGAGTTTCGCCCTGCGGATCTCAAGCACGAGAACTTCAGCACGGTTCAAGCGGTCAAATTCAGCTCTGACATACGCGTGACTTCGTGGCTGTCAATTAGCGTAACACGACCAGCTTCATATGTGAGCTCGTGGTTGTTACCAAAAACTACGAGGCCTTCGTCTCGTGCTACTGAGATTTCCAAGCTGCAAATCTCAGAACCCATTGGCAAACTGCATATGGACAGCATCACAAGTTCTGCAGTACCGTGTCACCTAACCCAATACTTCGAGCCTTCTGCCCCCGTGATTGTCGATCGTAGGGGGAAAGTCACAGAAGCTGCACAGGAGACCGAGCTACGGGCGTTCTTGGAGGAGCTAAGTATTCCTATGGATAAGCAACAGTCTATACTCAAGCTACCACGAGACAAAAGAGCAAAGATTATTGCGCAGAGTTGTACAAGCACCAAGGACAATCTTTTATGGCCGCAAAGAGACTCGACGCTTGTTGAAGTCAAGCCTAGCACAACAGCTCTCGAGGACTTACCGAATACGAGATTCCGTGGCAGAAATGACATACGTCAATTGCAAGCACAAATTATTGATCCAATACCAGATCTTTCGCCGGAACGAAAGCTGGCGAGTCCCAAAACACAGCCATGTGCGCATGTATCGGAGACGCAAGAGATCACTAGCCAGGATCACACGAGTAGGAAAGAAAGAACACGATCTCGCTCACCGGTACGTATCAATATGTCTACCTGTCCGCCCAAGCTGGAGTGGAATCGATCGAAGTCACCCATTCGTGCTGATCATACCGGCTCATCTTGGCTGACAACCTGGTGGCACAAAAATGATATTATGAGCACGACAGATTCTCCTGAAGCATATGTTTCCCGTACACGAAGTTATTCCGGCACGGCGCTCCTCACGGAGCTTATCAGTCTGAGAGTACAGCTTGGCACAGCGAGAACTTCCTGGTTGGTCAATTTCATTGAGCACGAAGGCATAGCCGTGCTTGTAGAAGTGGCAGACAGGCAGAGCACGACCCAGGCAGAATTGAGGTGCGCGATAATTTCTGAAGTTCTCAAATGTTTTCGGATCCTTCTCAATTGCCCAGCAGGGTTCGAGAAGATGTTGCAGAGTGAATCAGCAGTTTGGACGATTGCGAGTGTATGTAAGACTGAACATGTCAGAGTAAGCACGATGGGGTTTGACTTGCTGGCCGGCATCTCTGCTGCATCGAGCTGCATCGGACACCGAAAGGTATTTTCCGCATTAAGTAGACCGGTCGAGAATGTTTGGTGCGGTCGCTTCTCATGGTTAACCTCACTCCTCACGAACCGGTCGAGTCCGTTAGAAAGCGACACAGCACAGGATCCCGAAAAGTCTGCACAACTTAGGGCGCTTTTGACGCTGTGTAATGCTCTGATTGATGCCTGGGACGATGTGGCAGACCGGATAGCTCTCAGGCACGAGCTTTTGGGACCGTTTCTGGAGCTGCACAAAACTTCCAAGCAGAAGTCGGAACACTCTGATGATGTCAAGATCCAGATTGAAATGCTCATTATCTGCGCTTCCCTCGATCAGCTCGAATTAAGAACAAATCTGCTGAATGCAGATCCTCTACACCTGAGTGAATATGCAGGATCAACACGACTCGATGAAACTCGAAAAGCGCGGGTACAACAGTGCTCTGAGAGCATACAAGCGGCAGAAGTCGTGGCGGGCCGCGAGATCACTAGCTTTGGAAATCTGGTGACATTGCCTGCTGACCACGGTGACGTGCCCATGGACACCAGCAAGGTTACTACTGAGATATTCAATACTGGTCTGAAGCAAGACAGTGATGCTGAGAGTATCAATGAGCATAAGTCTTCATGGGACGGTCTGCATAGACACGATCAAAGGAGTCTTCGTGAGAATGACCATGAAGAATTTGACTTCGCTGCAGCCACAAAGCACACGAGTTGGGAGAACTCGGATTATGTTGAGGATTTCGGCTACGCCATTGATGGGACCAATTCGATGTCAAACGGTCTAACGCTATTGAGCTCTCAGGCTCGTCTTGATGCTAGAGGTAAAGATGCAAACCTTGGTGAACAGGAAAACGCAAAACCTGCACATTACAGCTCACCGGAGCGAGGGTCATGCTCCGGAAGCGGACAGTCTAACTACGAGCCTGAACCCTCCAATCACATCACAAGCATTAAATCAAGGCAAGCTGTCCACACGGGAGTATTGAGTGCAAAACTTCAGTCAATATCCCACAAAAACAAAGAAAACTCAAGTTCTGGTGTCTTCACACCAAGGACTTCTCCGTTGCGGAAGAGTCCACTGGTCAATCAAGTCGTGATTTGTTCGTCCTCGGCTGACCCAGAGATGCTCTTGACGACGGAAACACCTATGGGCAGCGTTTCTGAACCGCTTGGTTGCAATTATTCGTCTATTGTGTCTCGGATGAGCAGTCCTGAGAAAAACATGGTCGAAGAGCTTCAAGATGTTTCTGAGGAAGCTCAAGTACCGCGCGAGACCTCATCTGAATCATCTCCTCTTCCACCGCAGTCTAAAAACATATGTCCCAACTCGACGAAATCTCCCTGGCCTCCAGCACCAGCACCACCACCACCTCCTCCTCCTCCCCCTCTGCTACCTCAGCCTCCAAATTTGACAACAAAAGTTGCTGACTTAGGTCGATTAGCCCTGCGCAAAACTCCTTCATCCACGGGTCTGGGCGCTCACTCACATATGCATGTAGCACCGATTTCGAGAAAACCACTGAAGCCACTATTCTGGGAAAAACTTGATTCCAATCACCTCTCTAATACGATTTGGCTGTCTGTGGCCAGAATAGTTGACAATACTCTTTTGCAAGAATTGATGCTGTCAGATTTTGAGAAGTACTTTGTGAAAGACGGGCTCAGGTCGCATACATATGGACCTAGTCCGTTCGAGAAATCTCGCATAGGCACTAAGAAGATTGGACTAATAGATCTGCAAAAAGCAAAGAGTATTGAGGTTATGTTAGCTCGAGTGAAGAGGCCCTACTCGAAGATAGCCGATGCGCTGCTTTCCATGGAGGATGACTGCATTGGTTCGCTCGACCAAATGCGAATCATGGCAAGGAATATTCCAACGAGCGAGGATTTCTGTCTCGTTGAAGAGTTCAGTGGAGATCATGCTCTGCTTGGGAATGCTGAGAAATTCGTCTATGCTATTCGCAAAGTTCCATACCTGCAAGAACGCTTAGCAGCGCTAACGTACAGGCGAACATTCGACCTTGACGTAGCCGATTTGCTGCCGGAATTGGCCACACTCAAATCAGCATGTCAAGAGATATCAGAAAGTAGGAGTTTGAAGGATTTTCTAGCGTTAGCATTGAGTGCTGGCAACATATTGAACGCTTCGACATTCCGAGGCCAAGCACATGGATTCAAGCTCGAAGGATTAATCAAACTTGCAGAAGTCCGGAGCACTGTAAGCACAAGATCCGGAACAACACTTCTACACTACCTTACATCAGTGCTACGTCGACAACAGGGTGACAACTTCGACCTTCAAGCTCAACTGAGTCACTGTGCAGCTGCAGCTCGAGGTATGTAACGTCCTAAGATCTGTAGCGGTCTAATGAGATATAGTAAACAGTCAAGCTACCTTGGAGGGCGTCAACGTCTTAGTCGACGGTCTGCAAGCCATCGAGCAGACCATTCATTGTCTCGAGCAGGGACCAGTAATGACAGACGACAGATTCATTGTTGCGATGTCGAAGTTCTTGCGCAATGCTAAACCCATCCTCACCGAGGTGCAAGAGCTTTCACGTCTTGTAGAATCAATGATCAAAGACGTCCTGACCTTTGTTGGCGAGAATCCTGCTGATGCCAAAATCGAAGATCTTTGTAGCACCGTACAGGCAGTAATCGAACTTGTTGGGAAAGCACTTGAGGAAAATTCGACTCTCCACGGTAACCACATCACACGATCCAAGACTGCACAATATAGCTTTGGCGACCCGGCTGGACAGACCTTTGATGGAACGCTAAAGGCTATGCGAGCCGGTAGACACGGTAGAGAGGTCAGTCGGGAATTTCGTGATCGACCGTTGAGTAGAGTATTCCCGCCACCATTCTCAACCTCGACTTGAAAGGAAAAGGCACCACAGTTTGTAATCTGTTTTTGTAGGCAAGTAAGCACATTGGTCTTTATACCAACGATCATCCTTGCAGTCTGAATTCATCAGTTTTCAGTACCAGTATGTTGCAAGATTCTACCTACAATTCTTCAAGTTTGCGAGTGTATCCTATGTCATCTCCACGCTTTCGTTTCACGTCAATCGGCATGTCCAGCCATTGTGCAGTGAAAACACTGAGAATTACAGCAAGATCATCGACTGAAGCTTGATCAAGGTGATCCCCATCATCCTCTATGGCATGCCACACAGCAGGGAATGGAACAGGAATGAGATGCAGTATCTCTACTCCTCGTTGCATGAAAGGCAGGTGATCATCCTCGATCATTCCGGCAGCAGTAAAGTCCGTGCGCCCGGTAGCGAAGATGTGATCGTATTGCTCACTCTTTGCAAGTTTGGTTTCGCGTAGTAGCTCCTCGATCCAAGCCAGGTGTGAGTATGCCCAGTGTGTGGTTGTGAAGAAACTTGAGATCAGAGTGTTTGGGGCACCCAGTAGGTCGAGAAGCACAAACAGATCAATTGTCTGCAACTTGTTCCTTTTTGCGTTGGTGGGTGACGGACCGATAAGCTCGGACTCCCAGCGCTCTGCCAAGTGCCTCGCACCATAGATTGAATCCTCATGAGTCCAGTCACGGACGGCCTCTTCGCCATCGAAGAAGATCAGCTGCACGCCCAGTGGTGTCTTTTCCTCCAAAGCATCGAGTTCATCCCAGTATGCTTCTTCCCATAGAAACGGCAGACGCTCAGATAGCATCTCTGCAATGTACAAAAGTATTGCACATGGCACGCTAGAGTCAGTCGCGCCAATGAATCCAGGAGGAAACATCTTGGAATCGTAGTGAGCTGCCAAAACTAGCCTGCTCACTTCATGTTCAGGGACACCAGGAGGATCCATCGTAGCAATCAAGTTGACAAACTCTACTTGTGCGAGCGGTGTCTGGGCAGTAAATCTGTCCTCTTCCACTTTCCATTCGGTCAAGTTTTGTGACAAGTACGTGTGCAACCAATTGAAGACATCTGTCGCTCCCTGTGTTCCACTCACACGAGGCACGAGAAGTGGAGTCAGCAGACCACCGGTGTCTTTGTCCAGCAATGAGAGGGATGGCAATGACTTCGTGAATGCATGAAAATGATCCTTGGAGTATGTTGTAAATGCACTGATCTGAAGCAGGAACTGTACAGCGAGTAGAAAAAGACGAATCATGTAGAGCCTCGCCGTCCTACGTGTGAACTCTTGAAGCACTATTACCAAATCATGTAGTATCGCGATCTGCTGGTGTACGTATACAAAACTGCAATCGCCATCTAATTGGAAGGTCGCTATAGTCCAAATAGTATCACATTGTCAACTGTTGTGCGGATCAAGCCATAGACGTGATTGCGCTTAAACGTCGGGAATACATGAGCTTATTTCCTGGTCGCACTGGGGATCTATCTACCTACTGTAGGCCTAGGAATGATGTTCAGATATTTTTTACGCTTCAGGATAGCACGACAAGTCGCAACGGCTGTTTGATGAGCCATGTCCTGGTTCTGGTCTTCGAAGAGAAACGATAATGAGGGACATGGTGTCGCTGGCAGCAAGACTGATGTCTATGCAGACCTGGACCCCGAACTGCAGGCCTTCGCACGAACCTCAGCGAAAGAACCAGCGGCTGTACCTGTAGGGTCTGAACCTAGTAGTCCTAGTCAATCTGCCACGATAACCAGTACGACAGAGCAATCCATTGGTGAAGAACTATTGAAAGTCATTTCTTCCTCAAAGTCGCGGAAAGCACAAATCAATGCAGGAGCAATGTTCAATTGTGCCATCGCCGAGTACGACTTGAATGAGTGCTTCACCAATGGTTCATGGTGGGACAAATCGAAGCTCTGCGAGCCGCAAAAGAATGCATTCTGGGATTGTCTGGAGAGTAACAAGAAGGCCTTGAAGATTCTCGGTTATGCCGAGATGGGGAACACTGATGCACAAAATGTCAAGATTCTAGAAGTTGCCGATGACTTGGTGAGTGTTGCGATACATGCTAAGTACGACCGCTGATCAGGACAGTGTCTCAAGGAATTAGCTGCCAAGAAGCTACAACGTGAAGAGAAGGAAAACAACACTAGTTGATCAGTATACAGGACGTCAATTGCTCGTCACTTGCAAAGCCGTTCGAAATCCAGTCAAAAGATTGAGGTCTCCTCGACAAATGTTCTTGTCATTCCGTACGCATGTTGTCCACGAAACGAAAGAGCCTGAAGCTCGACAAATCTTTCCACAAAGGCCTGATGCTTGATCAATCACACAAGGATTGCATTGACTATATGGAAGCGTTGTATACTACTGGTCTTCGGGATATCACTGGGTTCGTGCTGAAAAACTGCTGGTGCACTTCGGAGCTACACAAAGTAAATAGTGGTGGCATCGTGATACAGATGACAGCTCGGCTCGTATATTCATTTTGAGCCAAACTCAGCCAATCGCTTTACATAGCTGTAGTGCTATTTCAGCACTCTGCAAAATAGCAAGCAGGTGCCTTTGGTCACGTCTGTTCCAACATCTATCCAGCTCGAGCTCGCCTGGCAACTGCAAGTGACTTGAGTGATCCGCCCCAACATTTCACTTCTTCTGATCACAGAGACGTCTCTCTGTAGAGCTCCTCACACTGACTCCAAGCCTCCCAAATGGAAATCCTACGGGTAACGTCAGGCTCCAGGACTCCACTAAACGCACTTCAACTCCATCTCGTCCTTGCATCAACATTGAAACCACTAGTCAACAGTCTCTCAAGCACACTCATACGATCTTCTTGACATGGGACTCGCAAGCAAACTTCAAGCAGCTGGCATGGGCGCAGGTGGAGCTGGCTACGGTGCTTCAACTGGCATTAGTGCGGGGCACAACTTCAACCAGCCAAGCTCAAGTCTCCCACAGTCGTCATTTGCTCCTACGCCGGGACAATATAGTCAAGGCCAACAACAGCAGCCTCCACAAAGTCAGTATGGTCAGAGCTCATACGGACAAGGGCAGAGCTCATACGGACAAGCTCAACCTCCGAGCCAGTACGGACAACAGCCACGACCACCACAACAGAGCCAATATGGTCAGTCCTCTGGCTATGGACAAGCCCCTCCGCAGCAGGCACAGGGATATGGTGCACCTCAGGGAGGACACGGAGTTTTTCAACAGCAAGGTCAATATAGCCAGCCTCCACAGGGTCAGTATGGTCAACCACAACAAAGCCAGTATGGACAGGCTCCACAGGGCCAATATGGTCAACCACCTCAGGGCCAGTATGGTCAGGCTCCTCCACAAGGCCAATATGGTCAGCCTCCCCAGGGTAGTCAGGGATCGTCAATCTTCTCTCTCCTCGAATGTAAGTCCAGCATTTCCTTGTGCTCGTTCCATACTGACTCGTAAGCATGTGTGAGAGACCAGGGCATTGGCGCTTTCTACAGTCCAGCATCGCTCCAACAGTTGGCAGCACGACCGGATCTGATGCAAAAGCTGCAAGGCCTGTCTAGTGAATGGCAAGTACCTATGGAAATTGCCATGGACATTATCAAGATCTCCCTCTTCGACACAATCATTCTCGTGGATGATTCCGGCAGTATGGCATTCGAGGAGAACGGTGAAAGGATAGAGTAAGACAGATCGTTCTACGTTTGAATGCTCTGAGCTGATTTTTTTGTAGTGACATGAAGTCTATCCTGTCAAAGGTTTCTTATGCTACAAGTCTCTTCGATCAAGATGGAATACAAGTTCGATTCCTGAATGCACAGATCAATGGAGACAACATCAGAAACGAGCGCGATGTCCAGAATCTCGTTGGTCAGATTCGTTTCAGTGGACTGACTCCGCTCGGTACCTCGATGGAACAAAAGATTCTGGAACCACTTGTGTTGGGACCAGCTCGTCAACAGCGACTACAGAAACCAGTCTTGATTATTGCCATCACGGATGGTGCACCACAAGGGGAAGACAAGAACAAGATCAACATGGTCATTGAGCGTGCAAAGCGAGAACTCTCGGCCTCAAAGTACGGTCCTGACGCAATCTCCTTCCAATTCTGTCAAGTCGGAACAGACATGAAAGCGAGAGATTTCTTGGCACAGTTGGACGCTGATCCTTCCATCGGAAAGTTCATCGATTGCACCAGTTCTTACGAGATGGAGGCAGATGAGATGAACAGGATGGGCATTCAAAACTTTTCTCCAAGTGTCTACCTCATGAAACTTCTGCTGGGTAGCATTGATTCTTCCTATGATACAAAGGACGAAAGACGATGAAATTAGGTTAGCTTGCAGATGTAATGAATCCAATAGCCTAAAGTATTGAGATAGCTCATGGTGGTGCCAGCCATTGAAATCAGTTCGGTGTTCGTTGTGCACTGTCGTACCTCAGTACATTGCGTCCATGAGCTCATCCCCGTACAGAGACTGATCACTGTTCGTAGAGCTTCCTACGCTGCTCAATAAGCTATACGGCGGTCTTTTCTGTCGTAGAGGTGATCGCCGAGTGTGTGAATGTAGAGTGCACCGAGCTAAAGGTGATTTTTCGCTCTGAAAGACACTTCTTGCAGGCAGTGCAGACCATTTTGTCCTCCGTGATGCTGGTCGATGTTTCTGTCCTGGAGAGGGTCGAAGTGGTGAAACATGATGGTGATTTCCTGTCATCAATAGTTCTCGCCGTGCCTTGAGGTATTTGGTATATGGACTGTCCACGACAATCACGCTTGGGTGTGCTGTTGGAGTGATCTGATAGCACGAGTCGCTCAAGAAAGAATGTCGACCTTCGTTTGTGTCGCAGGCCGCTTTGTGATGATCGTCAGGCTGCTCAAATGGACAATTCTCTGCCTTCAGAATACTCCTTGTGCACACTTGCTGTCGAGGTGTGGATGGCGACTCTGGCCAATTTCCTGGTCTTCCACAAGCTTTGCTTGGATCTCTACCTTTCGGTAACGTGTGGAGGTTTTGGGTCTTGCGAGTTGTCTGCGGACACTGCTTCAGTGACCGACTGTGTCGGTATGCCGCTCTCTTCTGTAGTGCAATAGCTCTATGCCTCGTCCTGTGGTTCGATAAAGCGCTTTCAGCATAAAGTGCCTCATGTGAGCATAGAACTTCCTTGTTGATGGGAAGTTCTTCGATAGTTGTCGATGAATTGTCAGACGCAGCGACAGATCCTTCTACACATTCGCTTGACTCGCTGGCAGATCCAGTATCGGAAAGACTCGTCGATGTGGCTGGATTTGTCGACGCCGCAGAGTTGTCCTGAGCAGCACTAATTTCTGCATCTATCACTGCAGAATGATTCAACTTCATTACTTTTCCGACAGCGATGATCAGCTCGATCAGTCTGCATAAGTGCCTTTTGTGGCCCATGCAGAGACGCCGAAGATTGATGCAAGCCAAGTTCAGTGACGGCATATCCTCAGAGACTGTCTGCAGCAAGATTCGAAAGTGTCTAGCTCTAGCCTTCATAGACTTTTCCCTTCTGTCGGTGATTGGCAAGCGCACATCTTTGAGACTTTCGTACAATGCTATGAGTAACGTCGGAGATGCTTCATCGAGGTGCTCTATCACCGGAAGAGTGAACGAAGAAAGTAAGGTGTTGAGTTCTTGCATGGTGCCTTTGATTTCCGCAGCACCGGTCATCTTGTACCCTCGACTTTAAAGTGTACAGAGAGTGTCCAGAAGATGTGATTTGGCGCATAGGTCAATGTAGGCATGGTGATTCATTGAGGGCAGTAGCTGCTTTTCCCACCTCTCGACGAATGAAGACGAGACCGGTAGAAATGGTGACTAGTGATCAGTAGCAGTAGATGAAGAGCTACAGGCTGACAGTCTGCACGGCTACGGACGAGCATGCAGACTACTCGATGCCAGTCCACAAGCTTCACGCTTTGTGGGAACGTTTTCATCTGACGCCTAGCCTACAGTTTGTGTCTACAGTCAGGTCAAGCTAGCATAGGTTTTCTGACAATAAGTCAAGCTTAAGCCTGAGTACATTGCTCCAGCTGGTATTCAGCAGCAGCAGCAGCAGCAGCAGCAGCAGGCCAGAAGCATCCACTGCAGCTGAAATGCCACAATCCCTGGAGATCATGGACTGTGGACTGTGGAGCCGGTGTTTGTGGGGGAAAGGGCGAGTGGGAGTGTGGGGTGAAGGGAGTGTGGGTGGGATCGATCAGAGTCTGACCTCCACTTGGGGCTGATCCATGGACGGGAACTTGGTTCCGGTAGATCCGGGCTCGAAAAAGTCACCTGCCAGCTACATTTTTGAGGAGAAGTAGGTCATGTGAGGTCCCCTTAGTCGCTGATCCCTGCCAGTGGGCAGGACGCTAGTATTTAAGCAGCTAGAAGTCGGTCTTTATGTGTAGTATACTTGACGTACTGCCATACAAGTATACGCACAGGACAAAGCGTAGATATGGCTCCTTCAATCCAGGTTCAGCAGCCGCCCGCAGTGACGAAGCATTTTCGTAAGAGCCATCACACCAGAGTGCACACAGCATGCTGACATCCTCTAGCCCCGGCGCACTTCCCAGCTGAATTACAGGGTACGCAAAACGTCGGACAGCGGGAAGTCAAAAACATTGCAACCAAATGGATGAACGACCTGAACGAACTCATGAACGCACATGCGTACGACAAGATCGACACTTTATTCCATACCGAATGCTGGTGGAGGGACTTGTTGAGCATGAAAATGGATCATGCCTTATTACACACCACAGCTGAGATATCCACGGTCTTGAAGCAATGCGGTCACAAAGTACAATTCCAAAAGTTCAAGCTCTCGCCCGATCACGAACCTGCAGTACAATCGCCGCTCGAGGGTATCTCCTGGATCCAAGGCATCTTTGAGTACGAGACAAAGATTGCTCGAGGCAGAGGTCTTTTCAGATTACTATCAAATTCAGCCGGCTCGCAGATTCAGTGGAAATGGTAATGCATTCCGATATTGCCGACTAGCAGTGCTGATCCCTCCAGTTTCACAATGTTCACTTCTATTGAAGAGCTCATCGGATACGAGGAAAAATTTGGACGAAGCAGACCCGCAGGAGTCGCTCATGGGGAGAACATTGGCCGAGAATCGTGGGCTGATCGAAGGCACCGCGAGCACAATTTCATTGATAGCGAGCCTGCAGTTGTCATTGTTGGCGCGGGACAAGCAGGTCTTAACTTGGCCGCTCACTTAGGTCAGCTAGACGTACCCACATTGATAATTGACAAGCACGAGCGTATCGGGGACAACTGGCGAAAGCGATACAGATTCCTCGTCCTGCATGATCCCATCTGGTATGATCATATGAGCTACATCCCATTCCCAAAACATTGGCCAGTTTTCACACCCAAAGACAAGCTGGCCGATTGGTTCGAGAGCTATGCAGCCTCCATGGAGCTTAATGTATGGATGAAGACTGAGCTTAAAGGTGCGACCTTTGATGAAGCTGCAGGAAATTGGACAGTTCCTGTAAAGCAGCCAGATGGCACTGTCCGAGAATTACATCCGAAGCGTGAGTTCTGTTCGTCATTGCCAGCCACTTTGGCATACTGACATTTGAAGATCTTGTTCTAGCCACTGGTCATTCTGGCGAGCCCAACATTCCCACTTTTCCTGGACAGAATGACTTCAAGGGCAAAATTGTCCACTCCTCTCAACATACAACTGGAGGAGACTTCAAAGGGAAGAAAGCCATCGTAGTTGGTTGTTGCAACAGCGGACACGATATCGCGCATGACTTTTATGAACAAGGAGCAAACACTACCATTGTCCAGCGCAGTTCAACTTACATTATGTCCTCCGAAAATGGTCTTCGGATCCTGTTTGAAGGACTTTATGAGGAAAATGGTCCTCCTGTTGAGGACGCAGATTTGATCTTCCACTCCATTCCGAATCCGTTGCACTGTGTCCTTCAAGAAGCCACAGCGAAACGCATTGCTGAGGCAGACGCGCCTCTTCTTGAGAAGTTACAGAAGGTTGGATTCAAGCTTGATAGTGAGCCATTCTTGATCAAGTACTTTACTCGTGGAGGTGGCTACTACTTGGACGTTGGCGCTTCTAGCTTGATAGCTGATGGCAAGATCAAGGTGAAACAAGGGCAGGAAATCAAACGATTCATGAAGGACGGTGTGGAATTTGCTGATGGCGAAGTAATATCGGCCGATATCGTCGTGCTTGCAACAGGGTACCAATCCATGAAGACCACAGTTGCCAAGCTTGTCTCTAAAGATGTGGCGGCAAAGTGTAAGGATGTCTGGGGCCTGGACGAGCAAGGGGAGCTGAACTCAATCTGGCGCAATTCCGGCCACGAAAACTTCTACTTGATGGGTGGAAATCTAGCTCTGTGTCGATACATGTCGAAGCGCCTGGCGTTGTTCATCAAGATGATCGAGACCGGTCTCAACGTCCATCCTGAGAGGGTACAGAAAGCTTGATGAACGATTTAGGTAGAGTGATGCTTTGATGAATACGAAAGTCTTTATGAACTCATCCCTCTTGCACCACAAAACCATGGCAGTCATTTTCAGTGCATGTGAGAATCAAAAGACATGATTTGCAAGGATGACGAGGTTTCCAAGCTTCCGGAATTGTCGATATCGGCCATGGCAGTTGTCATCAAGGAGCCCTTGAACAGACCTCGAGGTTTGACGGTGCACAAGCTTTAGCCTCCAGCTTAGAGCTGCAACACGATTGATTGATGTTCTACAGGGACAGACCGAACGAATTCTAAATTTAGAATGATCTGGGTTAGACTTGATTGATCAAACATGCAGCTGCAGCAGGCTTCTTCATGCTGTTTGATGTTCGACCTATGAGCTAGGTAGCCGGTCAGATCTTCGAATATGGTATGTAAAAGTTCCTAGCCACGTCCATTTGGCATCAAAAAACGATTCTGAGCTAGAGAATAGGTGTGTAAGTCATCGCTTGCTGGAGACAGCTGCTCACCTCCAGTCTAGCCAGTCCAAGTACAAAGTGCTGAGATTCCTGCTCATTTCTTGAGCGCTGATTGGTTCAATGGATAGGTACCTATTCTCGAGTCTTGCGCGAGCTGATTGTCCTCTGCTGGGTATCTAGCTCCAGCTGTCTGCACACCTGGCGAATAGGTGAGCACCTGGGCAGTCGACGATCATTTCCAATATCTGCAATTCTTGGTCGAGGTCAAGACTCTTGAAAACGTGAGTAAGAAGAGGAAGTGAGTGATCAGTTGAAGAAGCTCCGACTTAAAAGGCCAACTTCAGTGACACAACGTATCAATCCAAACCACAACTTCGACTACAATCATCATTAGACAACACTCTCTTATAATCGGCACACTCGTTTACCACATCTTCGCGAGACTGAGTCCTAGATTGAATAGACGAGCAGTAAAAATTCATCTCAATCGTCTGAATACTGCTTACGAGTTCAAGTGAAATACTCTCTCATCTTTCTCACGTCAGCTACCACAGCCCTATCTCTATTCAGAAAGGATGTCGTCTGTCCTCAGCCAGCTCCTGCAGGCACCGTGACTGGTATGTCCGATCACATTCAAGAGTCCTTTGATGACACTATGCTGACGATTGAAGTGTATGATCCCTCGAAGAGCACGACTCCAGCAATGATGAATGGGGACTCTCAAGACAAGTTCCCAATAGGCATGAGTCACTCTGCGAGGTCGGTAATGACCGTGGTCGAGACTGTGACTTCGACTGTGATGACATCTATCTCAATCGTTACAGTAACAGAGATCCGAAACTCTGCCCGCAGTCATTCTAGCGAGCCTTACTCAGTAAGTCAGACTGCTGGGCAATCGGCTTGGACTGCTGGAACCTTGTCCGGTTCTGTAGCGTCTTCTGCGACGCAGACAGGTACATCTCAAACTTCTGATGTTTCAAATGGTGGAAACAATCACTTCAGAGGTAATCTGTCTGCACTGATGTCATCTCATTCGTCCTCATCAAGTTCCGTCGAGACGTCAGGTCCAGAATTTGCTCGCGGTAACAATTCTTGGTTATTCCCACAAATATCTTCACCTAGGTCTTCAGCAGTAATCTCTTCTCAAGCTGCAGCAATGGCATCCGACCCCACCCAGCCTCAGATTCTGTCAAGCTTGGGAAGTGTCGCAGCTCCAACCATCCGTGGTAGCTATCCGGCTGGGGTTTCTGTGCAGACCACGTCGTCCATTACGAGCTTGGTCATGTCTTCTAGCTCGACGAGCACGCTGACCAGGCCAATTGATGGGAATAACTCACCATCTACGTCAACCCAAACTTCGGAGACGACGTCTCTCTCCACCAGTAGTTCTTCGGCATCTGTACCGGGTTCAGATGATCTTGCAAGACCACCGACGACTTTACGCGGCCCGTCTACTACCACAATTCAGCCTGCCAATGGTGGCAATCCTGAGCAGTGTAGCACGCTCTCGCTGACGACAACCAGCACTATCACCTCCAGCATTTCTCAACTGTACTCAAACGGTACAAAAGCTGTGCATTCCAGTGGTTTACAGACAAACACTCGAGCAAGCACAACCAAATCATTGATTGACCGACCACAAGAATGTTTCTCATCTAGCGACAAGGTCCCTCAACCACTTACAGGAATTGTCATCGAGATATCTATTCATGCCATCATAGGCAAGAAGGCTTGCGATGTTAAAACTTGCATCGAGCTTTGCCTGTCATCGGTAGCATGCAGATCAATGGCTCACACTGGAGCACATTGTTCATTGCTCTCTGTCGATATTGGTGTAGATCTTGATATCAAGCACTCGCCATCATCACCAACCAAATATTGGAGCAGGTGTCCGTGGACAATACAAGAGAAGCGCCAATTAGGATTCTTAGACCCTGTCCTGTCGCCCGTTACCACGGCATTGCCTTTGGCTCCAATCATCAGCGTTGTCCAGCCAATTTTGGGACAACTTGCGCCAATCACCTCGGTACTTTCAATTCTGGAACCACTGACAACGCTGGCCGCTGTAGTGCAGCCAGTTGCTTCACTCTTGGACCCAGTTATCAGCGTGGTCAGACCTGTCGCGACACCTATCATCTCCGTACTTGGTCCTGTGGAGTCTGCTCTTGGACCAATCGTCTCGGTCGCAGATCCAGCACTTTCTGGAATTGTTTCCGCAATACTGCCTGCTGTCACACCGGTACCATCATTACTCGACCCATTGATCCCAGTCATCAAAACAGTACTCAGCAACGTGGATGCAGTAGTAAGGAATGGCAGCTTATGTCAAAATCTGGCTGATTCTGATAGGCTACTAATGTTTTGAATCCATTCGAGTCAGGACTTGCCCCGGTAGTTTCTGGCGTTGCATCGGTGGTTGATCCTGTAGTCAGTGCCGTCCAGCCTGCCGAGACAGCACTCTTGAGTCCTGTAGGTTCAGCTCTCTCAGGTGTGATTGACGGTGTAACTTCAGTGGTCTACCCAGTCGCAACACCACTACTTAGTGGAGTTCTATCAGTGGCAACACAAATCGGCTTGCCCGTCGCAACACCTATCATTTGTGATATCGTTGCGTCAGATGTCGAACATGGTCTATTGGGTCTCAATGCTGGCTGCATACGTGAACAATCAACAGCTACCAAGAAGACATTCGTCTCGGTTGCTAGTGCTGGTCCATCAGCTTCGTTTCAAGACAGAAATGCATCACTCGTCGCCACAAACACAAGCATCCCGTCCATTCCAACAACACTTCGATCGGTCTCTGCTTCAGCGGCGCCCTGTGTAGTGACAGTCCTCGTGCAAGAGTATCGAACGCTTTACGAGAATCAACAAAATTTGGGGGCAGCCTCACCGACCGGCCCAAGCTACGCAAGGATTTTGATTTGAGGAGAAGACTTGCCGATGAAGCAGTGGTACTGACAAAACCTGCATATACATATAACCTACAGGCATCATATTCTTATGGACGTTGAACGTCGACAATTGATCAGTGTACATTAGCAATCTCTAGCAATAATGAATCTCATCATCAACAAGTTCTTTGCTTGACAAGTCAGTTGGTGTGAATCACTGGACTCGGTGATGCTAAGAGACAGGATCGATTGCGGAGAGGTAAATTGCGTGTTGAGGTCCGGATTCCTGTTGCCGAGAGATTCTTGGTTGACGCTGTGCCACCACGGAAAGCCACATGTGATGCGAGGCCCACAGACCTTACTCTTAGGCCACTTGCATGCACTGCCGCAGTGACTGGACAATAATTTTATCTAAATTTGTCTGCACTTCAGATGCCCGTATCGGCAGCCGCATTGATTCTCGAACAAAAGCTCAGCGATGGTCAAAGAAACTGAGGTAATGCGTCGCGTTGAAATCGAAAGAAAGTATACTTATCGCGACAGTATTACGATCTATTGGAGATCAAGGTCGATGCAGATCCGCTGGAAATAAAGAAGGCTTATAGGAAAGCAGCGATCAAAGTGCGATTGAATGAGTTCACGATTTGCGCACAATAACTGACACAAACAGTATCATCCTGACAAGAACCCAGACGATCCTGAGACGGCATCGCAAAGATTCCAAGCTATCGGCGAAGCTTTCCAAGTGTTGAGCGATCCACAACTTCGAGCTGCTTATGATAAGTATGGTAAAGAGAAGGCGAAGCCCGATCAAGGTTTCCAAGACCCATCCGAGTTCTTTACTCAGCTTTTTGGAGGTGAGGCATTTGCAGACCTGTATGCACGATTTCGTCGCTACATGATCTGACGCTGATCTATGCCAGTATCGGAGAGATTTCCCTTCTGAAAGATATGGCCAAAGCTATGGAGCTTCAAGAGCAAGCTGACAAGGAGGAAGCAGTCGAGAAAGCCGATGAGAAACGAGAGGCGGATTCTGCCTCTCGCTCGGGCCATGTGTCAGACATACCTGATGAGACCTCGTCGAAGTCTAGTCCAACTACAAATCTTAAAGACCGTGAAGCGTCACCTAGACGCAACCCGGAGAGACTACAAATCACTGCTGGCGACGAAGCGCAGATGGAGGCGTCCGGTATGTCTGCAGGGGAAAAGGACCTTCGAAAGACCGAGAAACGTAAGGGTGGCCTAACGAAAGAACAACGTGAAGAGTTACGAGCATTTGAGCTTGAGAGGATGAGAGTTCGTGAGGAAAGAATAACCAAGCTAGCTAAAAAGTTGGAAGATAGGATATCTGTGTGGACAGAATCTGACAGGTCCAAAGGCACGACAGCAGCATTTGAGATGAAGTGCAAATATGAATCAGAGAATCTGAAGATGGAGTCTTTCGGTGTGGAACTGTTACAGGCCATCGGTGCTGTATACATACAAAAAGCCTCGCTCACAATCAAGTCGCAGAAATTGATGGGATCCTTCTTTGGCAAGATGAAGGAGAAAGGCACAGTCATCAAAGACACGTGGGAAACCATTAGCGTGGCAGTTGATGCACAAATGACTGCAGAGAGGATGAGCAAGATGGAGGAGAAGGGCGGAGACGAATGGACTCCTGAGCTCAAGGCTGAAATGGAGGAGCAGATGACTGGAAAGGTCCTGGCAGCTTCATGGGTTGGTACAAAGTACGAGATTGGGGGTATCCTGCGAGAAGTCTGTGATCGTGTCTTGTCCAAGTCGATACCGAAGGAGAAACGTCTACAAAGAGCACAAGCATTGATGATAATGGGAACCGTGTTCCACGGGACGCAGGCTGATCCCGATGATGAGGGCCGCGTCTTCGAGACTCTCATGGCTAGAAGTCAGAAGAAGAAGTCAAAAGAGAAGAAGTCAAAGCATAGCAAAGAGCCGAGCGCTGGCGTAGCTTCTGCTGCCCCTTAGTCATTAGATGTGCTAGAAGACAACATAATGAAACATACATAATAGACTCAATCTATGACTATGTCCACAAGAGCTCAAGTGCTGACGTCCCACAGCAAACATGTCTTACTCACAATCTCCCCTGCCAATCACGATTACCCCTGTTTTCCGTAGTCGCGAAACGATCGAAGCTTTGCTTGACTTGAGTCATTCATCAGACCTCATCCATGACTTGGCAAGGTCTTAAGATCCGTATATCGTCCGAGGACAAGCCTCTGGAGGCTCGCTTCTACTCATGTTCCGGAACGACTGCTATAGCAATTGTAGCACACCCTTACGGACCCTTAGGAGGGTCTCAAGATGATCCGGTAGTAGTAGAGACTGCTAAGACACTACAGGACAGAGGTTGCCCAACGTACACCTTCAACTTTTCATCTCCGACATCGTGGGGAGCAAAGCAGGAACGAAGAGATTACCTTAAAGTGGTAGAACATGCGCTCAATGAGCACAAGAACATTTCTCAATTATGTTGTTGTGGTTATTCTTATGGCAGTCTTTGCCTACCATCGCAGCTCGAGGTCGAACGTGCTGTAGGCAGGGACATTACAATTACATACATCGTCATTTCGCCTCTCTTGGCTCCTGTGACGACGATACTGACTCTCAGCACGACCGACCACTATCGACACATCAAAGACCACCCAAATCTGGCCATATGGGGAGACTGTGACAACTTTACATCTGCATCACGACTTCAAAAGTCATGGCCAAGTGGCATCAGTGTCACAATGACGAATCACTTCTGGAGATTACAGGCATCTATGGACGAATTGACTAATCAGATACGAAATTTCATAAACAACGCCTTTACAATGCCGCCATAGCTAATTCAAGTACTCATGTGATGCAGATACCAGATCAACTGTCGGAACTTCAATAAGTCCGCCAGGACGCAGGCTCATTCGGTTTCTCAATCATCTTCATCACTTTTTTCAGTATCGGACCACCGCCATTGGGATCGACATAATATCCATACCCATCCTTCGTCTTCCAATTCGTCCACTGGAACCCTCGATGGGGCGTGATGTCCGCTATTCGCTCCACCTTTGTCTTGAGCATACCAAACATGCCGAACCGCTCGACACGAATCTGGTCCTGCGGAACGAGTCGGTCGAGGATGTCTATGGGTGCAGTACTGTGTCCACCGCCCTTCTTGTTGTTCTTCGTAGACTGTTGATCCGATGAGATTAGACTCATCCTCGAGACTGGGTGCGGTACAAAGATGGTTTGTAGTGCGAGAGGGAGGATGCTTGCCAGTGCTACTGCCGCGGACCCGAACAAACCTGCTTGTTGGCCGGTGTATAGCAACCCAGGCACGGCCACCGATCCACATAGCAGGAAAGAGACGGAGAGGAATTTGTAGCCCGTCATGGTGCGGAAAAGTGGAGAGCGGTAGAATTGTAGAGGATCATAAGTTTGTTTCGCTGCTACGATTGGATTCGTGGTGTCTATCTTTTTCATTGTCGATTCAGCGGGAGGAAGTCAGCCAGTGAGTGGTACAATCTATCAATATCTACGTAGAACAGCTCGTATGAAACAATAGGATATTTCGATGAGATGCGTTGAGCTCCATTTGAACTTAAATTCAAATTAGAGCTTAAATCCCATGGCGCAGCAAGAAAACTATTTATAACAATTTTGACTATTCAGCTTGTTTGTCATAGTTACAAACTACGAAAAAGTCCTGAACCCATGTCAAGGGATATGCTAAGTTGCCTTCTTCTTGTTCTTTGACTTTTTCAGATTGGCCGGCTTTGCATTCCAGTAGTAAATCATCTGCGCCACTAGTACAGCGTTCAATCCAGTACTGAGCAGGAAACCCCAAAAGATGAGAGGATCATTGACTTCGGTCACCGTGGTATAGATTCTAGCTAGACTTCCAATGAGGTAATTGAAGACTGCAAAGGCCGAGAGTTGTCCGGTACTTTTATTCTTGAAAATCGTGAAAATTTGTGGGATTTTGGAACCGAGAGCGATTGGGATGGTCAAGGTCTGCAAATACTGCAGTGTCTGGAACGTGATGCCGCCGTGACTGAATAGTGCATACAGAGCAGCACCGATCGCAACGACTGTCACTGCCGCTGCACTATTTTGCTTTCCGTAGTGCAGGGCGAGTAGAGTGATAAACACATTTTGGATAGCAATGAACGCGGATTCACCGTACGTGCTGAAGGGGAAGCCCTGTCGGACGTTATACCCAAGCGTGATGAGGAACGCAGTTGTTTCGAGAATGTAACTGAAAACGGAAATGCCAGCACTCGACCCGCTGCTGACAAGTTTCAGGATTTGTGGGACTTTTACGATGCTTCCACCAGCGACAATACCCACACCCAGAGCTTTCGAGACGCTGAGTTTGAGGCAAGCGATGTCGTTGTAGTTCAAATCCTCCACTAAAGATTTGTAGCATTTTTGCGAGCCAAGGATCGAAATGGCGGGATCCTTGATGAAGGACGGCAATGCGCGCGTGTAGCTCTTGATGATATCCATTGCTGTCGTTGTTCACTAGGGCAAGCAGTCAGACGGTCTTGATGTTGTTCGTATTGGAAAGTAAAATAACAAATAGTTTAGTGAATTCGAATGGGGGAATACTGACGTGTTCTCTTGGAGTCGCGCGCTGATTCTGGAGCCGCAAGAACTTCTGCCATTTTGGGATTGATTCACACAAGTGAGCCAGGCCCTATGCATGGTCTACCACTGGCTGCAAATAGAAGTCTGCTTTTCCTGCATTGACATAGCTCTGTGACTGAATAAGCCTTGCGATATAGATTGACATGGTCGCGTTCGAGAGAGACATAGAGACATTTTTTACAAAATCAGCTCAACTCATCGAAGTCTTCCCTACTGTAAGTTGCGCAACAACGAATCATGCAAGACTCTTGACGAAAGATAGGCGCGTTGTACGACAAAGTACCGCAAGTTGAACGATTCCCAGGCATTCATCACAGTCAAAACATATGATCCTGCCAGCGGCTCAATAGTCAAATTCAGAACCGACAAAACGGTAGATCTTGGTCGCTTATTAGTGGGCAGCACGAAATTAAGTGCAGCACTAGTCGGGAGAGCGAGCCTGGACAATGACAATAAGGGTACTGGCACGGATGTCGAGATGATTGAGAATGACGTGACGGAGACGACAAGATTAAAGGATGATCAAGAAGTCCCTGTGGCTAGTGTGCCGGTCACGTCTACATCAACGGGCTCGAAAAAGAAGAAGAAGAAGGGTGGGAAGAAGTGATTCAGGAGAATGTCATCTTTGACCTGCCCAGCTGTGTCTTTCACAGCAATACAGTGAGCTTTCGCACAACCAACAACTGTTGCTTTCAAGATCAGTATTCGTCGTTGCTCAACGAGCTTTGTGTCTAAATTGGGGGAGGTATTATGCTCAGACATCTCATGCACGACACATGAGCGCAAGAGGCAGGATCGTTACTTCGCTGGGGCTTTCTGTGTCCAAAGTTGCATGTCGACGGCAGGTAAAAGTTAAGGCTTGGATGTGATTGACAAGTTAATTTGTAGGCATTACTGATGGTACAACAATATATACACATGCTAAGCTAGTCGCTTCCTCCTAACACCTGCTCACGCTCGTCATGCATGCTATGCCAGGCCAGCGCTCGTATTTCGTTCAATTTCAGTCCCTAGGATCTGTACCCAGAGATCGCGTTCTTGTCTGCAACGCGCCATGTATATCATGCTTCTGCCAGCCGTGCCGAGCCGACTAACACTATTGTTTCCTCTGTTTCTGTCTTTTCTGTCAGCCCCAGTCAAGGCAGTCCGTCGGCGGCCTGTCCAGATCACAAAGCACAAAGCCTCCTGCTCGTCCTGAGAAGTCCAGCCGTCCTCGAACAATCTTGGCAAAGCATGTCTACCTGTGCCATCCCGATCGCTTGCTTCTCGAGTAGCAAGCAGGTCAGTGCTTGTTATGTTGCCACTGTAGATGTAACAGTCTGTGAGCTCTAACACTTCTTTCCGAGAATGATGTATTCGAGGAATCTCATGTCCTGTGGAATCCACGATGGAGTGGTGATATATCAACATCTGACCGTGACTGATGACACACTCATACTGTCGAAAAGTGGAATGTACTCGTGGTTTGCGATAAAGAAGACCTTTGAGTGCGATCGACCTACAAGAAGAAATTGGACAGAAGTTGTAAATCTGCGGCTCCGAAACACACTGTGACACTTCCCATTTATTCGCATATTGCCCAACCAGTCCTTCGAGCTCTGCATCGATCTGGAGTGCGTCAAGATTCGCTTTTCGAAGTTTGTGGTAGGTCGCGCTATCCGCCTTGTGACGCCATTTCCAATATCGGACTAGTCGTGCAAGGTGTTCCATCCAGGCTTGCCGCGTAGTCGAATCGAAAGACTGCAACCTAATGACAAGCCCAGTATCGAGTACCAATTCGAACACCCTATCATCGTCGAACTCGTCTGTAATCCCCTCCTCGGAAGCCAGAAGATCGTCATTTTCGTTCCCCGTATCATGAAATCGTACATCTTCTCCATGATGATTTATGTCGTTCGCTTTATCTTCTCTTGTCCTTCGGTAGCGTCGAATATTGACCACCTGAGCTAGCTTGATGAACCCTTCCGAAGCCTGGAGCTGAGCTACGCGCCGTGCACTCTCTGTAAAAGCTATGCTATCACGTGAAACCAGTGCCTCAGTGCTCAAATCCTCCTGCAACCAGGAGACGGTCCCTGCTTTCAAAGGATATGGCTCAACATTGTAGACTAATGGCGCATCTGCTAATAATTCCTCAATGTTGTCATGAAGTTCATCACTGAAGCCTGCGGGTGGAGGTGGTGTAGCTCTCGCAGGAGTTGAGTAGAACAAGAGGTTGTCGTGTGAGGAGAAATACAGCTTCTTGTAAAATACTTTACCAAACCTGGCCTGACGTCCTGTACTGCCAGTCAACCGGACCAGGAAGCCTTCGATTGGTGGTGGCTCTTGCAGAACCTCCCCTGACGGGACTCTGACTTGTGTTGGATAATGTTCTTTAGGACGAAACTCCAACTCGTGAGATGCTTGCATAGCCCACTGCCCAATGAGTTGACGAGCGTTGTGACCATGAATCCACTCGATCCGATCATAGCGCCTCCAGCAAAGACCCATCTTTTCATTCTCCTTCCAATTGATGAGGACGTCTTTCCATTCATTGTTTCCCAAAAGCATATCCCAGCAGGTGTTGATCAGGTATTCGCCTGTGATAGTAATGCCGCCAGACACCATCTGTCCTTCACTGTTGATCTCCATCCCACCATAAAGACTGTCGACGCTGGACTCAGTCGTGCTCGAAGAAGTACTATTTCCAGAGCTCTGTGCAGTGTCCTTGGATTCAGCAGCCAAACTCAATCTTAAGGTCATATTCAGACTTGGTACCTGTATCGTTGCGACTGGAGTGGGTTTGATGTTCATTCGGGTTTTCATGAACGCGTACCACTCGATACTGGCATGTGTGGTACATGGCCTCAAAATGTATATCATAGTGCCTTTTCGAAATTTGGAAGCCTTTTGCCAAACGGCAATAGTTTTGTCCAGAGACGAGTACAGATTGACCTTCGTTGTTTTTGGATCAAGGACGATCTCCACGGTTGCCTTGAGTTTTGTCCGACCCTTCGCTATGATTGGTATAGTTCTGTTACGATGGAAGCTCAAAACCACAAGACCTTCTTCATTCTCTCGAGCTGCCAGAACAAATTCTCTCCAGTGCAAGTTTGTTGTTCTCTCAACTCTATTTGCTTTTGTCTCGTTGTAATCTTCGGGGACACCGCCACTGCGGGCACACTCTACGCGAAGGAGCATACGCTCAGCTCGAAGAAGCTCTCCCACTTCTTTGACTTTTCTGAAAGGGTTTCGCAGTAACGACTGGTTGAAATATCCCACATTCCGCCTGTTCTGGAGATCAGCCGCTCGTTTATGTACATCAGTTCCCTCAACACTGACGCCTCCCCGCTGTGCCACTGTAGGCGATGATGCACTGTTGAAAGGTTCGGTATGGAACCGAACCAGGTGCGCAATAGGTTTTTGCTGGTTGTGTGCGACTGTCGATGTCTCTTGTTGACCATGGCGTATCAAGGACTTTCTGGAATTTGCGTCGGATGACGATGTGGTTCGATTCGAAGCAGGATTGTTTTCCGGAACACGGCCAAGTGGAGAGTAAGATCTAGGACAGGAGTCAACACTGGACGGTAAAGGGTCGTTAACGGTTGAATCGTCCATAGCACTCGTTGTCTCTGCTTTTGGTGTGAAACGTATTGTCGAGGCTTCGGAGGTATCGTCTTCTACATCCTCCTCACTCTGCGGATTCACATCAGAGAGTTCGAGGTCATCCATGTAGTCAACAAGAGAGTCACGCATCAGTTGTGCTTGTTCTTCTAGAGTTTCTGGAGCAGTTGCGAACGACGCGCTGGAAACAGTTGAACTCTCCCGGGTGGCCGCACCACTTTCGGGGGAAGTGATGTTAAATATAGGTCTATCTGCTGAGTCTGCATCCGCATGTTCCTCGAAAGTGATAGCGCGACTTTGTGTTCCTCGGGGCTCAGAAGGTTGTCTTATCGAGCTAGAGACGGAGCTAGGAGATTCGGAACCGTGCCCATTGTCGTTCTTATGCTGAGAGTCTCGTCTAAGAGTACTAGCACAACTTGCAGAGTCAGTAGTCAAGTCTTCTTCTGGAGACCTTGTCTTGGACCCACTGCTGGCTGCCACATCAGCCGGACCAGCTGTCTGATGCGTTGCTGCGCTTGACGGCCGAGTCTGCTTTCGTGTTTCCACAGCTTGGGTCGAACGGATCGGTCTAGAAGTCGCTCTAGTCAGCGAGGCTTCCGCTAGCCAACGAGGACAACTCGCAAAGTTCCTGGCCTCCTCCCAGCTCAGCTGATCCGCATGGGCTGCTTGCGATTGTCTGTGATAATTTGTACGAGGTCGCAGCCAGCTCTTTTTGTGCGTTGTGAACCACCCGTGAGGAATAGGCCCGATGAACTTCGTAGTGCTCGTAGCATGGATATGCTCAGCACTGGCATGCGCTAACCTGAAATCCGTGTATTCGGTATAAGATGCCATTAGCAACGAGGATTCGGTACAAGGCGCTACAAGCCTGCGAAGTTGTGGCCCAAGATAGGTTGATTACTTATCCCTCCCATGCTTACAACGAAGGCATGACTCGAGCCTCGTATGAGAGAGTGCCCTGCAGAGGATGTTTCAGAATGAAGCGGTGCACCTATAAAAAGAAAGGAAGTTGAAATGTTGTAACACCAACTGCCGTATCTCTGTTGTGGGAGGATGGAGCTCTGATCGACTCTTCCCTCTGTGGGGTATCAATCGTCCCTCCATCCCAGGCATCCATGGCCATAACAAGTCCCCACGGACACGCGCCTTGCTGCCACAGTCTTCATTGATACATTCTCGTACAAGCAACAGTAAAGCACTTGCAGAGCGTATCCAGAATAGATGAGTACTTGGTTTGATCAACAAAATAAGGTCGCGTCAGAGTACGTGTGGCCTTTCAAAAACAAGAACAACTATTGACAAGCATAGGGTCAAGATCCATGCCTCTGGTATCAACACGACAGACTTCATACAAGCTTCAGAGTCTCTGGTGAAGCTCTTCGATCTACTCGGATCCAGCGCATTCGCCATTGTGCAAAAGGACATGACGGGAAACATAGAAAAGATTAGAACGCGGCAGGCTGCATTTCCCGCGCAGTGTGACACTCTGGAGAATCTCGTCAAGAGTGAGGCTGTGGAGAAAAAGAGGACGGCTACTGAGGGTCTGTTGTGGCTCTTGAGGTACGATCAAAAGGCTGCTTTCGTGCCTGACTGACAATGACAGAGGTCTTGCTTTCACAGTCGCTGCACTACGCCGTTCTATCAATAACCCGACGGAGGAACTCGCCGACTCCTTCACGAAAGCATACAATGAGACACTCAAGAAATTTCATTCCTTTGTGGTGCGACCACTGTTCGCTGTAAGTACTTGCTCTTCCATCCTCTACAACACAACTTAGCCATTAGTTGGCAATGAAGGCTTGTCCTTACAGGCAAGATTTCTACGCAAAGTTGGGATCAGACCAGGCCAAGGTCAAGGAACAACTGGAAACATATACTTCTGCGCTTGAGCGGATAGTGAAGCAGATGGAGGACTACTATGTTGCTGGCAACTATAGTAAAGGATTGTAAAACTGTGGTAAAATTGAGGGCTACTTCGTGTTGTTACAGTTCGTGCAGACCCGACTGGAGGATATGAGACTTGCAAGCACTTGAGGTACTGGTTACTTATCTATTTCCAGATTGGCCTGTCAATTGGTCATTTGTCCTCTGGCATACGATTGTATTCCGAGCCAGATCCCAAAGCCCTTCATTACAGCACGAGTGGCTTCCTGGGTTTTGTGCAACGCACGCATATGATCGTGTGACCCATGTTGTACTTTGAGTGCCTGTGATGCTGCTTGTTGCATGTTGCTGTGACAGTATACCTATGCATACGAGAACAGATTGCTGTCTGCTGCAAGGGTCAGTCCTACTGGCCATGGACTGGATGGAGCAGCTGATTCTGATCTTGATTCAGCCTTTGGTGCATGGCCCTCGTATTCAGTACGAGAGCTGCCCCATCTGTCCAGCAAAGTCAGTGAATTAGGCGATACCGTACTTCATGTCCTGCAGTGGTACCAGGTCAAGTGCTTGTAAGTTCTGCTGTAGTCCGTCACAAGGACCATGGCCTACATTCCCAGCGCTCTGATTGCTCATTGCCGTGTATAGCTGTTGGCGGACACAGTACGTTGAGCCACTGCACACTCCAATTGAGCACACAGTGCAGTGCAGTGTCAATACAGCGAATCTGACGACCTTCGTTGTCTAGCTGGTCTGCCTTTCGGGAAGAACTCATTCTAAGTTTGTACCTAAGGCTTGAGATAATTCTGCCATTCAGTGACAGGCTGCATGTCCGCGATTTCGACCCCTCATCGACGTTCTAGTGTCACTCCAAATGCCCATTTTCCATCCGATGCAAGCACCCCGACTGCACAACGAATGGATGTCGCTCGAGAACACATCAGTGCAGAAGTGTTCACTGCTGTCTATTCAGGGGTGCCGGTTCTCGAAATGACCTGCCGGGGAGTCTCTGTCATGCGACGCCGCTCAGATTCTGCGCTGAATGCGACACAAATTTTGAAAGTGGCAGGCATTCAAAAAGGAAATCGGACCAAGATCCTGGAACGCGAAATTCTCACAGGTCCTCATGAGAAAGTGCAAGGCGGATATGGAAAGTATCAAGGCACTTGGGTCTCCTATGAGATCGGTATAGCTCTCTGCGAACGACATAGTGTTCGCGATATCCTGACACCTCTACTGGAGTTAGACACTGCCAGTGCCCCAGCAATGCACGCAACGCCAACAAAGGAACAACATCAAGCATCAGTACGGCGACATCAGCACCAATTGCAAGCCGCTAGCGGACGGGTGGACGCAAACGGTGTTGGCAGGGGTGCAGCTGTGTATGATCCGATGCATGTGCAACAACCTCGAGGCTCTTCTGCAGCACTTCTTGCTTCTCTGCAACCTGGCCGAACTGCCGTTCGTGCTCAGAATGGGTCTGAACAATTCAATAGAAGCAATATGGCATCCGACAGAGTCTTGTCACAATCCGCTATCAGCCCCGATTCTACACCCACTCAACAATGGAATGGCTCACATGCTTTTCCCAATGGACTCTCCGAAAGTGCGCACAAGGAGGCACAAAATGAACATTTGGAGACAGAGCCTTTACCACCACTCACCCCATCTTCATCTAGAGACTTTGATCACTCGAGAGAAGTGATGACTAACATTTTCCTGGAAAGTGACCATGGAAGAGTTCCGGGAATGCTCATAGACTCACAGAACTCTGATTTAGATCTTGATGTTCCCATAGACGAGCTCGGACACTCTGCGCTGCATTGGGCAGCGGCCCTGGCCAGGCTATCACTTGTGGAGACTCTAGTGATGAAGGGGGCAAACTCTTGTAGAGGCAATGCCGCTGGAGAAACAGCTCTGATGCGTGCTGTCATGGCTACAAATACTATGGATCAGAATTGCTTTCTTGAATTGCTCAATGCTCTTGGTCCATCACTCGCCATTCGGGATGCTGCAAAGCGTACTGTGCTACATCACATAGCTATAACGGCAGGCATCCGTGGCCGGAGTGCCGCCAGTCGATACTATCTGACCTCGTTACTGGAATGGATCGTCAAGAGTGATAGCCATGTAACAATGGACTTTGGTACCTTTGGTAGCACCTTGATCGATGCACAAGATCGAAATGGAGACACTGCACTAAATATTGCAGCAAGAATTGGCAATCGAGGTATCGTGCAATCTCTTCTTGAGGTCAACGCCGATCCTTTCCTTTCAAACAATGCTGGCATTCGAGCAGTCGACTCTGGCACTGTGGACGAGCGTGTCTACGTGCCTAGTGACACGCCGGAGTCCAGGCCGACGCACAGAGTCGCTTGGAACAAGCCAGCTGTAATAAAGGCGAGTAGTGATGTTGTAATGGAGATGACCTCTCTCATAGACTCTCTACAACGCGACTTTGAACAAGAAATGTCTGTAAAGTGCAAGGCTGTAGACGAGGCGAACGCAAAATTGAGGGAGGCGAATAAAGCACTTGCTGATCTGCGGCGACAAGTAGAACATTCCAAACAACAGATGCAGAAACTTGATGAGATAGGACAACGCATCAGGAACACCAACCATGCAATCCGTACCGAGACTAAAGAGTTCAACGAAACACAAATGGGACGAGCTCCCCCACAATTTGGGGAGGTTATGGATGCTGATGCACCTTTCAAGGTCGATCGACAAGCACCTCCGGGGGCGAAAACCATCAAGGCTAGGATACGTGCTTACAAGCAAGATATCAATACTTTAGACATCCTCGCGATTCAGCTCAACGACAAATCCATGGCGATGGAGGCGAGATGTCGAAAATTGGTCAGCATATGCACAAATTCACCCATAGATCAAGTAGATGAGACTCTACCGGCACTCTTGGCTGCCCTTCAGTCCGACGGAGATCCTCGAGAGTTCGACCTGAACGAAGCCAATCGGGTTGCAGGTTTCTTAAAAATTCTGTCGTAGACACGACGACATGTCAAAATGGTTGTAAATAGAGTACTTGGCTAACCTTACATACTTCATTTATGCCATATTTATTGCTCTCGAAGAGAATAACTGACAGGCTATCGCGATTCGTGCATGGGAATAGCTCAAAGCTTTTTAGAGTTCGGCTTTGCCAGCCAAGTCTGGGGTCTCGGGAGGACTGTATCCTTTGATACCCACCAATTCGACATCAAAGACAAGTGTCGAGCCAGGTCCGATCTTTGGCCCCGCACCTCGTTCTCCATAACCCAAGTGAGGTGGAATAGTCAACTTTCTCTGTTCGCCAATGCACATATCTAGGCATCATTAGTTTATCCTACAGTGATAATCATGTGACGACGTACCGAGCAGACCTTGATCCCATCCTGCAATCACCATACCAGCTCCAAGAGTAAATTCAAACTCCTGATTTCTGTCACGACTAGAGTCGAACTTCTCGCCAGTCGACTTTAATGTGCCGGTATAGTGCATCACGAGTTTATCTCCTGCCTTTGTCTTTCGTGGACATTGCGCGTCTGGGATAGCCTTCTTGACGCCAATTTGAAGACGTTCTTCCGCAAGTGTGGGAGTGATTGTGGTCAATGCCAGTGCCAGGAGAGTCAAGAACTTCATCTTTTTGAATCCGGAGCTTCTATCTAGTGATAGTTTCTGAGTGGAGCAAGCTCGTGGTGTTCAGTACCGGTAAAGATACGTTTAGGAACTACGAAATCCTCGATCTGTGTTCAAGAATACATATAGAATTCGAATCGTACAGGTATGCGTATGTCTGATTCATGTTTCAGGAGTGACAAGTGGCATCTTCAGATGTGGGGCAAAATTTGGAATATATATTTCTAATCGGATACCTTCAATAATCCTTCGTAGTGTAGGGGTTATCATTCTCGCCTTTCAGGAATTTCGGTTCACGATCGCGAGCGACCCGGGTTCGATTCCCGGCGTGGGAAATCTTATTGTGGCTCGAATTTTTGGTAGTCATCATCTCACTGTACATTCATTGTTCGGACTCTAGCATATCTGCCTTTTGCATGCGAGGTTCTCTGTTCAGGCAATCCAAGTCGTTCTCTAGTAAGCTCACAAGATCCATCATGAGTACGTTCGCAACCTCTTCCCGAAGCTATACTGATGAGTCCAGAAATCGGAACTCATTCAGGAACATTTCACTGCGACGAAGCCTTAGCTGTGTATATGCTCAAGACCTTACCAGAATGGAAAGATGCATCGGTCACGCGTTCGCGTGACCCAGAAACGCTCGAAGCTTGCGATATCATAGTCGATGTGCAAGGTCAATATGATGGCACGAAGCACTTCGATCACCATCAACGATCATTCAACGAAACTTTCGATGCAAGTCATCAAACAAAGCTTTCTTCTGCTGGCTTAATTTACAAACACTTTGGAAAGGAGATTATTGCCAACATGACATCTGTGAAGGTAGATGACGAGAAGATGAATCTGATCCACACCAAGGTCTATGACGAATTCATCGAGGGAATTGATGCCAATGACAACGGCATCTCGGCATACGGCTCAGTAGAGCCGAGTTTCAAGACTGCAATGTCACTACCATCGATGGTCGCACACTTGAATCCAAGATGGAATGAAGAGTCAACCGATGCAATACTCGACGAGAAGTTCGGCAAAGCATCCGATCTCGTTGGGAGCCATTTTGTGGATAGAGTGTCGTACTATTCTGATGCTTGGCTACCGGCTAGGGCGGGTGTCTATACTGCAATCATCTCTCGACAACAACCAGAAATTGTCGTGTTTGAGGAATTTCTACCATGGAAGGATCGTAAGTACATTCTTCAGCTCAACTTCAGAATGCTTACCTTATAGACTTGTTCCAGATTGAGAAGGAATTGCAGATTGAGGGCAAGATTCTGTACGTCTTGTACTCCGACGGCAAGAATTGGCGCATACAAGCTGTTCCAAAAGCGATCACATCCTTCGAATCTCGCAAAGCTCTACCCGAGGCGTGGAGAGGTGTACGAGATAGTGCACTGGATGACTTGACAGGCGTTCCAGGAGGTATTTTCATTCATGCATCTGGATTCATCGGAGGCCACAAGACCAGGGAAGGTGCTCTTGAATTGGCCAAGAAGGCACTCGTGGTATAAGACACAAACGAATCAATTTATCAGATTACACAGATTTCGAGATCAACAAGAATCTTCATTGATGACTGAGACGATACAGCCAGCCAGGCTTATGGAGCAAGGGATAATTGATTCTTCATGGGAACAATCACACTGCAATGGTACGGGAAAGCCTTTGCTTTGACTTTGATAAGACGATCAAGCTTCAAGCTGAACCTAGCATATCTCATGAGTCGTTCGAGACCTCAGTAAGCCTTCCTTGTTGGTATACGGCTGGCTGTATCGACAATGTATAGGTAGACGCAATACATCATCTATGGCTATAGCCATGGCTGTAGAATAGCTGGACCGTGTCTCACCTTGCAGTTGGAGAATTTGTGGAGATTTTTAACTCTCGGCTGTTGGCGCCCCTCCCAGCCAATCACTTCCAAGCTTGGAAGGTTGGGCCGAGTTTCTCATCTTTGGGCCTCGGGAGTTTCATCTGCTGAGTGCCGCGGATCATTCCAAGGTTTCTGCTAATGCGCCGCACCATCTGGTCCTGACCCCACCTTCTCTCGTCCATGCATTAGTTATACCTATAGTAGTTGCGCACAACCTGACCATTGCTTCATCCCCAGTCGTTCCATTTGTCGTCGTTTTCATTGCTACGAGGTCGCTGGATCTGTCACAGCAAATTGCTTACGATCATCAGATCGAAGTATGGCACAATCAAGATTGCTCGGTCGTGCGCTTCTAGCAGCTCTTGGCATTGCGTATGTAGACGCTAAATTCCTTGTTAGCTGGGACCTCCATGCGATCAAGTCTATTGTTGCGGCCAGGATACAGTGAGTCTTGTACAATAGTATGGTGAGCAGTATTGACTTTGCAGTGTTCGCAGAAGAGAAAAGGCCGACAAAGCGAATGTCTACTATTACGTAGAGGATCATTTCCGCAGCACACCTGACAAAGTGTTTATCGTATACGAAGGACAACAGTACACTTATCGACAAGCGCTCGACGAGATCCATAGGCGTGGGAATTGGTTCCTCTCTCTCGGTGTCGAAAAGCACGAAATTGTCGCACTCAATTTTACGAACAAGGCGAGCTTCGTTTGGGCATACTTTGGCTTGTGGTCGATCGGTGCGATCCCAGCGTTCATCAACTACAATCTTTCTGGTCAGCCATTGTTACATTGTCTGAAGGTGTCAACCGCTAGGTTTCTCCTTTTTGACGATGAAATTACCACAAATATGGTCACGGTCAAAGATCAGCTTGCTAGTCTTCCAATCGCCACCATATGCCACAAAGAAGGTTCGGGCGTTGAGTGGACTCGTAATGTGACCCCGGCCGAGTTTGCACAGCAACCGACAACTCGTCCACCCGACTCTCGTCGTAACAAGCAGAAAATCACTGATCCGGCGCAACTCATTTATACTTCGGGCTCAACCGGCATGCCGAAGGCTGCGATCGTTCCTTGGTCAAAGTACTCCTCAGGAGTCAAGGCATCTTCCGCAATCGTGGGCCTGAACAGCTCTGACCGTTTCTATTCTTGTATGCCCTTATATCACGCCACAGCTTCGATTCTCGGGCTTGGCTCTTGTCTGATGGTCGGTGCGACTTTTATAATCGGTCACAAATTCAGCGCTTCACAGTTCTGGGAGGATGTGTCGAGGAATGATGCGACTGCCGTGCAATATGTTGGAGAAGTCTGCCGGTACCTGAACGGCGCACCGACCTCACGCTATGAACGAAAACATCGTGTCAGATTGGCGTACGGCAATGGCATGAGACCAGATGTGTGGGAGCGGTTCAGAAGTCGCTTCAACATTCCAGAGATATGTGAATTCTATGCGTCTACTGAGGGTGTCGGTGGCTCCTTCAATACCAACACGAACTCCTTTGGTGCGGGCGCAATCGGCAGAGCAGGCAAATTGGCTCGAGCTTTAGCTGCAAATCAGCACATTATATGCATTGATCTCGATACCGAAGAACCTATTCGCGATGCCAAGGGGCTGTGTATTAAGACTGATACTGGCGAGCCTGGCGAGCTAGTGTATCTTATTGAGCAAGGTGTCCCTGAAAGGTCTTTTGTCGGTTACTTCGGGAACAAGAAAGCATCCGAATCCAAATTGTTGAGGGACGTTGCGAAGAAGGGCGATGTATATATGCGCACTGGCGACCTGATATCTGTGGACGCAGACGGCTTTGTCTACTTCGTTGATCGTAAGCAACCACGACATTCAGCGATCGCAAAAATAACTTGTCCAGGATTAGGAGACACCTATCGCTTCCAGTCCGAAAATGTGTCCACCACAGAGGTAGCTGAAGCTATCGGCGCGTTTCCAGGAATAGTCGAGGCTAATGTGTATGGAGTTTCCATACCTCAGATGGATGGCAGAGCCGGCTGTGTCGCGATTTGTCCTGACCCTCAAGTAAGTCTCGATCTGTCTGCGTTTTCGACGCATCTGTCAACGTCACTGCCAAAGTATGCCATCCCTCGATTCCTTCGCATCATGAAGACGATGCAGAGCACCGGTAACTACAAGCAACAAAAGACCGGGCTCCGAGCAGAAGGTGTTGCGCACGCGAACGTGGCAGGCGACCGACTGTTGTGGCTACAGAATGGTGTGTATGTACCATTCACTCCTGAACACTTCCAGCACCTCGTTGCGGGCAAGGCTAGATTGTAGAACTCGACTAGAGTAAATTGTTTTGAGAAATAGTACCTACTTAAGCTTGTATGTATATATATCATAAATTCTGATGCCCAACGTCGACGATCCATATCCAATTACCCCACAAATCAGTGAGCATTTCTTCGTACTCGACCTGGCTTACCGTGTGCTGCGAGCTCCTCTCTGCATGGTTCGTGATTCGCGTCGCTTGCGCTTCGGTCAATGACAATATGACGGCCACCAGGTAGTACTCTTCATGTACACGCACTCCTGAAGTTGACTTTTGTGGGCTCTGAGGACCAGCTGCTGACAATATCACATCCAAGTAATGGTCGGGACTACCTTGGGGCCGTCAGGGCTCATCAGTCTGTTACACGGCGACAATGTACAACTGCAGGGATTCGCCCTTACAAAACTCAATGAAGTCGTGGACCGATATTGGCCAGACATTTCTGACGATGTAACGAGCATTGAAATTCTATATGAAGATCCCAACTTCCCTCAGCGTAATCTTGCTGCCCTGGTAGCATCAAAAGTGTATTATCATCTCGGAGACTATGCTCAGTCATCGACGTATGCACTCGGTGCTGGCGAATTGTTTGATATCTCCTCCAAGGAAGAATTCGTCGAGACGATCGTTTCGCATTGCATCGATACGTTCGTACGGGATCAGGCCAAACTATATTCGTCCGATGAGCATGAATCTTACGAGTCTGATCCGAAACAGTCTTCGAGGCTTGCTGTTGTGGTCGACAAAATGTTGCAGCGATGCTATGCTGACAGGGAATACAAGCAAGCGATTGGCATCGCTCTGGAAGCGAAAAGGACCGATATCGTGCGTACTACAATCGACGAGAGTAAAGATGACAACTTATTGGCTTATGTGCTTGACACAAGCATTGATGTCGTACAAGATCTCGACTTCCGGAATGACATCCTTCGATTGTTGCTAGAGAACTTCACGAATCAAATTGAGCCTGACTACTTCAGCACAATCAAATGCGTAGTGCATCTCAATGATCCTAGCACAGCAGCATCGCTACTGGCTGACCTCATTGCCAAGAACGACGAACATAGTCTGTTAACTGCGTATCAAATGGCCTTTGACCTCGAATCCTCCTCAACGCAACAATTTCTACAACGACTCATATCGGCTTTACCTGACGTAAAGTCAGAAGCAAAGACTGAAGCTGGAGACGATAGCACGACGAACATACAGTCGAATATCCGCGACATACTTTCTGGCACCAAATCTATAAAATTGCATCTTGAGTTCTTATATCGTAACAACAAGGCTGATGTTGCAATACTTAACAAAATTCGAGATTCACTGGAGGCTCGCAATTCTATCTTTCATTCTGGAGTCACATTTGCAAATGCTTTCATGAACGCTGGTACCACCGCCGACGGTTTCTTTCGAGACAATCTTGAGTGGTTATCGAAAGCATCGAATTGGTCAAAGTTTTCTGCCACGGCAGCGCTTGGAGTCATACACAAGGGCCATCTGAATCAAGGCATGACTTTACTTGGTCCATACCTGCCACAAGAAGGTGTCACCGGGTCGCCGTACTCCGAGGGGGGTTCTCTGTATGCTCTTGGGCTCATTCATGCTAATCACGGCGGCCCGACTATTGAATTCTTGCGTCATGAGTTTTCTAAGACGACGGATGAGACTATTCAGCACGGAGCAGCTCTTGGTCTCGGAGTAGCAGCGATGGGATCCGGCGATGATGATACATATGAAGTCCTCAAGGGTGTCTTGTTTGGCGACAGCGCAATCGCTGGTGAAGCTACAGGTCTTGCCATGGGATTGGTCATGCTCGGTACTGGCTCAGAGAAAGCAATAGAAGAAATGGTGCAATATGCTCACGAGACACAACATGAAAAAATTGTCCGAGGCTTGGCAATGGGCCTTGCTTTACTCATGTATGGCCGTGAAGGCGGGGCACAAGAATTAATCGAGCAGCTGAGTCGAGATGATAATCCAATTTTGCGATATGGCGGCATGTTCACAATTGCGATGGCATATTGTGGAACAGGTAACACCACCGCATTCGAGAAACTACTTCATTGCGCTGTGTCTGATGTGCATGACGATGTTCGCAGGGCGGCTGTCATCGGACTCGGATTCGTCATGTTCCGCAATCCCACCGCACTGTGCAGGACAATCGGCCTCTTGAACGAGTCTTACAATGCACACGTAAGGTATGGCGCTGCCATGGCTTTAGGAATCTCTTGTGCCGGCACTGCTCTGCCAGAAGCTTTGGATTTACTCGAACCAATGACTAAGGATGCTACAGATTTCGTACGACAAGGAGCATTCATCGCAACCGCAATGGTGCTTGTACAACACAACGATCAGTCCAATCCGAAAGTGGTCGCGGCTCGAAAACAGTACGAGGAAATTATCACGAACAAGCACCAAGATGCGGTATCCAAATTCGGTGCTTCTCTCGCCTCAGGGATAATCGATGCCGGAGGTCGCAATGTTACAATGCGATTGCAATCCCCATCAGGCAGTAACAATATGCAGGCGATCGTGGGCATGGCTGTCTTTACACAATTCTGGTATTGGTTCCCGTTGGCACACTTTTTATCACTGTCCTTCACGCCAACAGCCATCATCGGACTCAACAAGAACCTCGATGTTCCGGAGCTTGAATTCGTGAGTGACGCAAAACCCGTCCTTTTCGCCTACCCGCCAGAAAGCCCACAAGAAGAGAACAAAGCGGCTGAGAAAGTTGAAACTGCTGTGTTGTCGACCACTGCCAAAGCCAAGGCTCGTGCTAAGAAGGCCGAGAAAGAGAAAGTTGATACGGACACCATGGACACTGACCAACCGCAAGATGATGACAAGATGGACACTGATGAGAAGACCGCTGAGCAAGACGAGACAGAGCGGCCATCAAGCCCGAAAAAACCAGAGCCAACATCAGAAACACTGAGCAATTTGTCAAGGGTAGTTCCCTGGCAGCTTAAACATATATCATTCAAGCCAGACTCTCGATATGTTCCCATCAAGAAAGTCGCAGTCGGTGTACTCATGATGAAAGATCGCAGACCCGAGGAAGAAGTCCATCTTGTTGAGATGCGCAACGACGAAGTCAGTACTGGAGCTGAAGCTGAGGAGGAGGCTCCGATGCCAGAAGAGTTTGAGTATCCATTCGAGGACGACGAATAGTATCTCGGGTCACGAGGGTGAGCCTCTTTATTTACAAGGACGAGAGCTGGGCTCCCAGATAGCATTATGACTTATGAATAGAAAGCATTTTGAGCGCTGGTCGATGAACTACTCGTGAGTACAAATCATTTCCCGTCTTTGGGGGCTTTTGTGGCATAATTGTCAGGGCATCCACCCCACATCTCCATCTCATCTCCATCCTGCCGGCACTGCCGGGGCCACTTGACATCTACGTATCTTCGTCATGTTGGAATAACCCTTCTCCTTGTCACTGATTCCTGACTCGAACATCTCGACACTTGGCGTTTCTTCAGACATAGTCAATCACCTTGCACCATGTCAATTCTATCAATCGGAAACGTGCTGTTTGCACAGAAAGAATACGAGAACTCAAAGTATGAAAACTTGACTTTTCCAAGCTCCTCGAGGTCAACGCGGGAAGACTTTTTGGCATCGTTGAAGGCTGGAGAATATGATAAAGTTGCAGCGATAAATAGACACTTGCACGATAAATCAATAGGCCGCTTCGACGCCGAAATTATTGCGGCATTACCGTCGTCCGTCAAATTAATCGCCAACATTGGAGCGGGATATGATCAAATTGACGTTCATGCAGCGACTGAGAGGGGAATATACGTCACCAACACACCGGACGCGGTTCGTGAGAGTACGGCCGACACGGCCCTCTTCTTGCTTCTGGCAGTCACGCGAAACTTTTCAAGTGGACAGGCGGCAATAGCTAAAGACGAATGGCTGAGCGTCGTGTCTCGTGGACGAGACCCATCGTCGCTGACGATCGGTATTTTAGGCATGGGATCTATCGGTCAAGCGTTCGCGGAGCGATGTCGTGCGTTACGCGCCACACTACAGTATCACAATAGATCACCTTCCAAGTTGGCCCCCGAAGGAGTGACGTACGTCGATTTCGAAACACTCTTGAAGACGAGTGATGTCATTATGGTTTCTGTGCCGCTGAACAAAAGCACGACTCATATTCTTTCCAAGAAGGAATTCGCACTCATGAAGAAAGGGAGTTACTTGATCAATACCGCGAGAGGACCGATCATTGATGAACAAGCCATGGTGGAGGCACTTGATGACGGGACACTGTTGGGCGTCGGATTGGACGTCTTTGAGCATGAGCCAGAGGTGCATTCCGGACTAAAGAGGCCAGGATGTGTATTGTTGCCACATATGGGCACGCACACCAGTGATGCCAGTAAATTGATGGAGGTCCAATCCTTGGCGAATATTTGTGACGTTCTGGATGGTGGACGACGGAACATCGTTCCGGAACAAGCAGACTGTCATTTCTGAGCATTCTCATACATCTACATGTCATATTGCCCCATTTGCATCGTGGTCTAATGGTATATGGAATTAGAGTAGTATATAGACATGATTACTTTTCGGTACTTTTTTGACCAAGCCGTGCAGCCTTGAATCGACTTATTCTTTTCCCCGGGCCTGGATCTTCCTCATCGAGTGGGACAATCGCGCCTTCTTCTTCTTTAATGTAGCCGCCGTTGGCCGCAACCATACGTTGTCTTAGCCGGTGATATTCGTGTGCTATTTCTTTGCGGTGTAAATCCTCATCAATGTCTTCTTCAGAATCCGAATTTTGAGTTCCTTTAATTGGAACATCATGCGTGTGTTCGACTATTCCATTTACACTTTTGTTGGACGAGCCGTTCACTACACCTGGGTTCTGCGATGCACCTTCATTTCCGTGATCGTTCACGGACAAACGCTCTGTAATCGTCTTATCTTTAGCACTGTCTTGCATGATTTCATCCATAGGATTCTGTTCAGATGCATGGTCTGATGAGCCTCCGTCCTCGCGTCTTGGGCTCGGAGAAATGGAATCATTCTTGACGGATAGTCTTACATGTTCAGGCGTGTCACCGAGCAGGTCATGTATGGCGATGTGTGGCGGTGGACTCTTGCTTGTAGCTCTTACCATGTAATGACTGACCGATCCATCTTCCTCTGTTTGCAAAGGCCCCGGACGACGACCTTCTGGAGGCGGAGACTTGGGGGTCGGCGATATGTTTTGTGGGTCGACTGAGGTCTTGCGCCGTGGTTGCTGTGGTGGCATTTTCCTTGCCTTACGATCTTTTATGACCACTGTAGGTTCGGTCTCGTGCTCCATCAAAGGCTCCAGCTTCTTGATCACATCTGAGCTGAATTGTACCTCCTTGCTCTCCGAATATGGTTGAATCTCTTGCCGCAATGGTGAAGGAATATTTGTATAACTGCCTCGTCTCTCCGGAGTGGGTGGCTTGCGAGGCCTAGGAGACAGGAGCTTGTCTGTGGCGTACATAGATTGTTGATGAATCTGTGTTGGAGGAGTAGCTATACCATTTGAAACAGAAATATTGGAGACTTGGTCCTTCCCTTCAGAATCTACCTGGCGCAAGGGTTTAGCACTAGTATCGTCCTCATGAGATTTTACTTCTTCTTGCTTGAGTGCATGGCCAGCTACGGCTAATGGGTTTTTAGTGACAATATCTTTCGACATGTGATCATCAGGCGAAATAGGGGCATTTGCCCAGGCAATATCATCTTGTGCTTTCAGCAATTCTTTCGCACGGGCCACTTTGGCACTTTTCATAGTCTCTCCCAGCTGCTCATCTTCTCCAGAACTCAGTCTGCGTTGCGGTTTTGGAAGTGGCTGTGACTCGTCCCAAGAAGACGAACGCACTGGGTATGACGGGTCAGCGCTCTTTCGCCTCTTGTGTTTCTTACCAAGGAGCTCGCGTTTCCTGCGAATGGCGGCAAGTTGCTCCTCGCTCATTTTCGGTATCGATAGTGCTGCTTTGACAGTTCCGTCCTCAGGATGAAGGTCAACACCAGCCAGATTGATCTTCCGCGGAAAGAGTTGTTCATGATCGTTGTCAGATGTGACTTGCTCGGGAGCACCCGAAGCTTGAGCAATCTCACCGGCATTAGCTATTTCTAAAGTCGGTTCCAGGCGCTCAATAACATCATTTGCAACAGCATGATCCAAACGCTCCTGATATGATCGAGATGGTTGTGCATGTTGCATGCTTATGCGGGTGTCAGTACTTGATCTTTCCATTTTGAATCGACTTTTCTTAGGTTCGGCCTCCGACGTAACTAGAGTTAGATCAATACTGTTTAGTTCGTTCTCCAGAATTGGGTAGGAGGATTTCTTCTTCAATACAGGCTTAGCAGGTGTATTTCTAGTACCAGCTGTTGGTCCTTGCACCAAAGTATCTGCGAATACGAGCTTTTTCTTGCCTTGCGCTGATGCTGGAGAAGGTTCGTGGGCATCAGTTGAATGTCGTCGGCTATGCTCTACAACATGAGGCCGTGCCTCTTGGGACGAACTTGGGCGCGTGAGCAAGCCTGGTAATGGTATCATCCCACCGTGCTTAGAACGGCCGTATTCATCCTCGGGTTCATCGTCTTCTTCATCGTCATCATTGTCATCATCGTTGTCCCAATCCATCTCATTGACAATTTCGGTCATCTCAGCAAGTCCTGGGGGTAACACGCTAATAGAGTAGCCTTGGGGATCGTCCGTCAACTCTATTGATCCGTCTGGTGTCTCTCGTACATTGAAAGTGCCTTGATTGTCATAATCAGACTCATGCTCGATAATCTCATCAGATACCGCGACAATCTTGTCGTTGCTTGACTGGACCACAGGATCGTGCTCGGTGGTGTTGTCACCCGCTACTTTCTTCTTTTTCTTCTTGTTTTTATTCCTGTTCTTCTTTGCTGCCTCGGAGGCGATGGAGCGATCCGGCACATCACCGCTTGAGGAATCACCTCCGGAAGATAATACTTGGCTTGTTGAAGACTCTTCCAAGATAGGATTCGGCTCTGGCTTTTCTATAGCTGGAGCTTGAAGTGTCAGGACATCATTCAGCTCTTCCATAGTTTTCTTGTTTTGAGGAGTCAGTGTAGACTTGATAATGTTATCGTCCTCGTCTAAGTCCTCTCGAATATCCATAATCTGTTCATCGTCTTGCGCCGCTTCATCCTTCTCAGGAGTGCCCGGCATTGCAGACGCTAATTCTCGCATTTTCCGCTCGAGTCCTTCAAATTGTCGCAGATTGCTCCGACAACTTTCAAGCTTTTCCTTTTGCTTGGCGACCTCGTTACGAAGGACTGCTCGTCAGTAGGGTCACACGAAGTCGGGACCAAATCTCACATTCCAGTCTCAGCACATCAATCGGGTTCTCCCTGAGCTGTTCAAAGGACGACCATATCCCAAGAAGACTCTTGTAGACCACCTCCTTCTTGATCCACGCCTGTACTGAAGCCTCATATGTAGCGATTGAGCCGGTGATTTGGTCCTTGTAAGTGTTGAGAGAATCCATCCTTGTGACACCAGACTCCCCCGAGGAGTTGCCAGCGCTCCCAGCAGCCGAAGGTGCTTCTATGTTGAAAACAGATTTATGGAGATGATGGTAAGACACAGAACAGGATGTGCATGGACAAGGAAAAGTGTCATGAAGTTTGGGGTACTGCAGGAGCAGCTTGAGATCCATGGATTCCTAAGGTCGCCTCCAACGCCCGCGGAAGGCTTTCACATCCATCCCGCCCTCCTGCTAAGCCACGCACAAGCCACATCCACAGCCAACGGATGAAGAATGAAAATGGGCGTCAATAACTCCCCTGCAGTAGGTCAAACACCAATTGCAATGCCTAGGACAATGATTCTAGCTACTAAATCAATATTAATGTTGAAACCGCCCTCAATGGCGATATTCTTGCTTGAACACAGAAGGACGGGCTCAAAGACATGTGTTCTCTCAGATCACGACCTCTAGCTGTCTCTGCATAAGCAAGTTATTCTCGAGCAATCCAACAAGCAGTCGATCGAGGAACACCACGAGAAACTTTAGTCTGCAACCTACACTGAAGCACTGTCGTCGTGTACGAGAAGCTGCTTCAGTCTCTTCCACTCGAATAGTCCTCCATCAGGCGCATCATCTTGCGCGGTCGATGAGCCATGATGTCTTTTCACCTCCAGCATGTCGAGACTTGACTGTATTAGATCGCTCAAGGTTTCAAAAGGTTGTGCACCTGGCAGCAGCTCAAGTTGATCCCAAGACAATTCCAGTCTTCCAGCGAGTTTGCGCGAAGGACATACTGAAACAGGCTCGATTAAGATCGATTTACGAGAGGGACGGCAAGAAGCTTGTAGCACTTCGCCCCGAAATCACTCCTGGAGGTGGGTAGTTATCGATGGAGCTTGGTATTGCTTACTGATTTGCAAGATATCTCTAAAGCTCATGCAGAAAGTCAATCGTATATCTTGGAACAAAAGATTCCTGTGCTTGACCTTGAAGTTGAGTTAAGCTATGAGTATTGGCAGGCAGATGACATCTTGTCCGCGATCCTCCCAGAGTCCTTGGTTCCGGATAGTCCTGCTGGATTCACCATGGTCGGTCATATCGCTCACATGAATCTTCGCGAAGGATACCTCCCATATAAGAAAATCATTGGACAAGTCATCCTAGACAAGAATTCCGCAATCAAGACTGTTGTAAACAAACTTGACACGATTGATTCTGTATACCGAAATTTTCAGATGGAAATTCTGGCAGGTGAAGACAATCTAATTGCTGAGCAGTACGAATCAGGATGCAAATTTCGCTTCGATTTTAGCAAAGTCTACTGGAATTCAAGGCTGCATACTGAACATGACCGCTTAGTCAAATTGTTTGAACCAGGCGATGCAGTATGTGATGTTATGGCTGGCGTGGGACCTTTCGCCATTCCAGCTGCGAAGAAGAGGGTCATTGTATTCGCGAACGACCTCAACCCTGCCTCATATAGCTCTCTACTAGACAACATTCAATTAAATAAAGTGGAAGGTTTTGTGACACCCAGCAACATCGACGGCCGGGATTTCATTCGAGAATCACAGAACGCTTTGAAAAGCCTGTCTGACCGTCAACCTCATATCCAGATTAGTCTGAAACAGCCATCTCGCAAAAGACGTCGCTCTGAAAGTCAGCCGATCGTTGTAGAGAACACTACAGTACAAGTGCCGAACTTCTTCAAACACTACGTTATGAATCTTCCAGCATCTGCGATAGAATTTCTGGATGCCTTCAGGAGTTTGTACTTGGGAGTCGACAAAGACACTCCATTACCGATGGTTCATGTCCATTGTTTCACCAAGTATGAGGACAATGAAGCTCGGCAGGATATGCGCGAACGTATAAGCTCGAGTCTTGGACATGTGATGGACGAGCACGATATTGAGTATCATCATGTACGACGTGTGGCACCAAACAAGGACATGTACTGTTGCTCGTTCCAATTGCCCTCAGCAGTTGCTTTTGCACCTCAATCACGTACATGAGTAACCGCGAGTCCAGAGTGTCAAGGCTTCAAGAGCAAGTGCTCGAGCTATAGCAGCCTTTCTTGTACAACCAAAGTTATATCAAGTCGTTTGCATGGTATCTACGGGTCAGGCAAGGTCCCAACCGTTTCACTTCGCAAACGATGCATGTACTCCAGTCGACGCAGAGTTGTCAAGCAGTACGTACAAACATATAAATTGTACTCGCATGCGCAGCTGGTGTGATTTACTCTGGCGGATCGTGTAGGACTGTCGTATATGTCGTATGTTGTCCTAGCATGGGATATCGGCAGAATTGCAACGAGCAAAATTCATTGTTTTGATCGTGGATGCGGGTAAATATGCTTCTTTCAAGCGCTGCAGTGATTGCAAGTCGTACCACAATTCATAGATGACTTGCGTGTTGCGTTTACGCCTTTCAATAGTAGAGTCTTGAAACACTATATTGCATCGCCTTTCTCATCCATTAAAGTATTGTACAACAGCTGAGTTGGCACAAGTATTGTGCGCACCAAAATGGACGACAATGCCTCTTGGCTAGCTTTCAAGGACCAATTACAGTCACACTACGAAGCACTCGAGTCATACCATCGCGAGCTCGGGGGTGATTATGAAGATTCTTCTGCAACGCTTATGGATGTACTGCAAGCCGCACTGCAAGCTAGTCTTCAAGCAACAAAATTGGAGTGTGATCGGGTCAGAGAAGACTGTGAGTCCATGTTGCAGGACATGTCGAGAATGCGCCTCGCAATGGGCGATTCTCTAAAGTTACCTGGGCATGGAGATCCCTTCACGAATCAAGAGCCGCAAGTTCGAGTAAAAGCGCCCCTTCTAGATTCTCAAAAGGTTCTGCGAATCGAACATTCTGCCACGAGAAGGGCTTTCAAAGATAGGGCTACGAAAGTCACCGAAATGTATCGTCGAATCAAAGACTATTCCGCTATCATACCCGGAAGTTGTATAGGCATTGATATACCAATGATCGACGAAGACCACCCGCCAGAGGATGTTAGTTTATTGCGACTGGGTCAATTGGACACAATCATTGCAAATTGCAGTCAAGAAGTGACCCGTCGCAAGAGACAAGTGCAAGCATATGGACGTGAAATTGTGCAACTCTGGGCTGAATTAGCGATTGAAACTCACACTATTGTTTCGCAACAGGATCGAGCAATTCTATTAGATGCACAAACTCAGCCCGAAGTGCTTGGGCTTATGGACGAAGATCTCACCTCGCTGCTCGACAAAAGAGAAGCTCTGATTGAAGAGAAGCTGCGCCGCAAGCATGTTATCGATTCTTTAAAGAGCTCGATTCAGTCATTACATAGGAAACTTCATCTACCGGAAGCTGATCTGACCGCGTTCTGCCTCAAGATTCGCGGCTTTGCTGGAACAGTCATCAGCATGTGTGAAGAAGAGCTCGCACGATTAAGTGAGCTCAAGAAAGATCATATCGAGGACTTCGTGAAAGACGCACGTTTAGTGATTGCGGGGCTCTGGGATATGTTATTTTATGGCGAAGAAGACAAATTATCATTTACCCCAGCTTTCACAGATGTTTTCACGGACGCCTCTCTGCAAGCTCACGAAAATGAAATCATAAGATTGCAAGCAAAGGTCGACGAGTCGACTCCGTTGCTCAACTTAGTGGTGAAACATATGGCGCTTGTCCAAGAGAAAGAGGATCTTGAGGTACAAGTTTCTGATCCTTCTAGATTTTCTAAGCGAGGCTATAATCCGATGGCAGAGAGCAAGCTCCGGGCTAGAATTGAGAACACGATGCCGAGAGTTGAAGAAGCCCTGCGAGAAAGCTTGGCAGCATATGAAAAGAAGTATTTCGTGCCCTTCCGCGTTCGTGGCGAATTGTATCTGGATACTCCTGTAGTAGCACGCAAGCCAATTTCGCGCCTCGAGACTGGCCAGTCCCGAGGTGATCGAGTCGAACCAGTCAACGCCAGTATAATGAACACGAAAAAGTCAAGGCCGCGGACACCAGCAACATTGAGTCGTCCAGTCACAGGCAGTCGGGCTGTCAACTTACCAAGCAGAAGCATCAGTACTCCCCTGCAGTCCCACCAATCATCAGAACGAGACTCATCACTATCCCCGACAAAGCGAGTTACTTCTCATCATGTTGTGTCGTCAATAGTACGAAACAATGTCCTGCGAGAACGTGGTGATCCCAACAACACCAGATTACCTACCAGACCATTATCTGGAAAGACACAGAGCAGGAGCGTGCAAAACACACCGAAAATGTCTGTCATCCAAGCTCCGAGCACGAGAGTGCAAGCATCTGCGAACATTCAGAGACCAATCCGAATTGTTCCACATGACGGACATCGGCCTGTGCTCGCCATTGCCATAAATGGAGTTTCAGGAAGTTCGACCTCTTCACAAATCTCTTCGGAGAATTGGGATGCTCTCCATCCATCTTCAGATGACGAGTCCGATCGCGGCCGGCAGCGTTCCGCAACCACAAACCATCTGGCGAAGACTCTCGCGGAGTTCGAGAAGCACCGATTTGATCCTACTTCGTCCATCAACTCCAGAACAGGTCTGCCCGAGAGTCCCATTCAGGAGGTCTCAGAGGAGGCGAGCTTCGTTGACGAGTGGGGTGAGGAGGGTTTCTGAGTGTCTCGAAGACAGACGACTCGGCTCGCATACAAATTGTAGCCACTGTATACTCTATGACGATAACGGAGGACAGGATCACTACCCAGTAGACGTTTCCCTGCACAAATTAGAAATCGTTGGCATTCCGGGGGAGATAGTAATGTGAGATCTATGTTGTTGTGATTTGTGTGTTGATCAATTGATCAATGATCATGATCAAAGAACAATCAAGGCGTGTGAATGAAGTCTTGTGATCATTTCTGCCTCTGAAGGAGCTCCAAGACTAATCTGAGATCGGCAATCTCCGCATGAGACTCCGGGGCTCCCTCAATCGTGTCCGCCACCAGATCGACAGCCTCCGATTGGCGGCTACCTCGCGTCTTCCCGGCACCGGCAACGCGCCCTCCAGCCAACCTCCAACCATTTCTTCTTGACGAGTACGAGTGCACTGCTCCTCTTATCGTGTCTTGTCCAATGCCCTCGCTCCCACTAGGAGTAGATCATCACTCCCCCCGACACGCTCACTTCCTCCGGAGAGACGCTAACTCAGCGATTGGAACAACGTCGCCTGTTGTCTAACGTCTCTTCTCGAATCAACATTTGAGAATTGAAGAAACATTGCACCTTGTGTAGGCACGTTTCAGAGTTGCCTCCATCAGGGGTTTCCACTACTCAAGATCGTCTCCTCTAAATCCCTCCTATTCTGTCTCGATTATAACAAACAGAACACCACGTTCGTCAACATCTTGCAGGACAATTGAGAAAGGAGAAGAAAAATTACTCGACTCCCCTTGTCACTTGCCATGGATCGAAAATACGATCAAGCGCAAACTCCCTGTAGTGCTTTCATGCCAGCTACACCTGTCTCGATACCGTCGCGGAACTCGCAGACTCAATTGCAGACGCCACAAATGATATACGATCTGCTGGAGCGGACACGTATACCGCGAAAGTTCTCCAAGCCGGAAAGGAAGACCAGCTCGAGAGCATCCTCGATACCTTCCTTATCTTGTTCACCAGAGGGCACACCTTGTTCACCAGAGGGTACACCATCACTACGAAAGTCTTCTCTCTTCGAGACTGATCTGTCAACTCCCAGTCATTCACTTCCCAGCTCGCACTCCTATCTGCTGACACCTCCGAACAGTATCCCGGAACTTTGCAGGTCTTATTCTTCAAATTCGCTCGAGTCCGAACTCAGTACGGGTTCCTCACAGTATGCGAAGTCTCCGAGCAGAGTGTATGTGCCAGCTCGTGTCGAGATCAATCCCGATACCGAAAGCCCACTGGTTTCTACGCCCGAGGATGAATTCGATTTTGATTGCAACATCAACCAAACGCAGACAGCCAACCCCACTCGACGCAGATCATCTTTGGGTATGCTTTTAAGACCCTTCAAGGCTGTCAGTCCCTCCTTGATGGCCTCAAGTATTGTCTCTGCTCTCTCCACAAACCTGTCCTCGTGGGCCACTAGTATGACGTCCTCCCAATTTGACGACGGCTATGGACTTTTGCCTTCTGTTGGCAACGACCGCTTGCTGATACCTGGTCCAGGACTGCGTCGCGGCTCTCTACATCAGAGCGTCCCACGTCCAATCAAACTTTCCGGCCCACAAAAGGCACACGCTACCATAATCGATGCTGAAATGGAACGACCCCTTCTGGTCCCTGAACAAAAGCCTGTCTACGTTGAGCTCGCTCCGTGGTCTTCGGAAATGGCAGCCAATACTTCACCGGAATTGCCAGAGCCTCGTAGTCGTGAGCCTCGCATGAATCCTGACTTTTTGCGCATTCTAGTTCTGGAAAGCAATATGCGCAAGCTGGGCAAGATTTCAGACAACACTGGTCGGGCCCGCATGATATTAAGTCCTCGTGGTGGAGACCACGGAGCCTCTCGTCTACGATTCTCCGTTTCTTGTTGATCAAGAAGAATCGATTATCTTTTACATTTTTCATCTTCAACTGTATAAACAGCATCACCTGCATCATATATTCATGGCGATCACTTTTTCACGATATTCCTGTATATAAATGTCATTCAATATAATTCAGATATCAACTAAGCTACTACTCTACTGCACCCTCTCAATGTTCTCTCGTGTTTCGAGCAGTGCGTGCTGGCCTTCTTGTAAAGTTGCAGCCGGTGAGCGTCATGTCTCGTCTACCTGGCGGTCGTGCTGCGTGTGTGATTACATGATTGCGCAGGACGCTTGCACTCGGTAAGCAGTGGCAACTGGGTCTGGCATTGGAATGGCAATGTTGGCCGAGTTGGAGGACGAAAGTCCGAATTTGGTGGCGAGTTGCTGCTGTACTCTGTCAGTGTCATGCGGACAATGATGCTTGGGCGGCTCACAGATGGATCCATTATTGTAGTGGTGTGGTTGTTTGTGGAACGTAGAGTTTGAGTGTACTTGATTGCAGCGAGAGAAGCTGGCGAGAGTGATTGATGAGTGACATAAAGTCGGCCATCTAGACCAATATATAGTCTTCGTCCGAGTACAACTCTACAGACTCAAGTCGAGATGGAGTGGCTCAGCATGACAAGTTGAGACCAAAGTGATTCATTTTCTCAACAGAACAATGCGATTTCCCAAAATTCTGATGATTGTTCTCGACGCCACTAGTGAGTACAATCGGTGAGAACAATCAGTGTCTGTAAGTAGTGGGTTAGGCGCTACTTTTGCACAATGTCGTGCACAAACAAGCGGCAGATGTGGGTCAGAATCAGAGACCGTTGAAGCCACGCCATGCTGGTAGTGAGACCAGTCTCAGCATTCGATGTGTTTGTCAATTGATTGTTCTTGTACTTGAGGACGATTGAATTCGAACCAAGTATGGAACAGTCTCAGACCGGTCACAGTCTATGTGACAAAGACAGTCATTCATCGTCTTTCTTTGATGATACACATGACTTTTTGGGACTGTTGAGTGTCGTGCACAGTAGCGACGATGGACAAAAGTGTTGTGTGTTTACTAGAGATTTATGCAGATGAGATGGACAACTTGGCCTGTCTAAAAGAAGCCTGATTCAATATCGGCCCGCTTGTCCCCACATCTCCAGGACTCCCCACACTCAGATCATCTCATGCTGTCCAAACATTCAGTTGTAGCTGCATCTGATACATTCTTCAATTCATGTATACATAGCATAGGTCCAAGAGGTGAACGACTCATATCCTCAGAGGAAAGGATCATGAAACGGAATGCATGCAAGTAGTCGATCAACATCAATGTCAAGCCTGTTGACGGAGTATAGTTGAAGCCCTTATGTCGAAAAAACAAAAATTACCGACGCCTGAGAAGAATGCGAAACCATACGAATATGGCAGAAAGGATGCCCTGTTCCAGTACACCTTGAAGTAAGACTTTGACTTCTCATCCGAACGGCAGACTGAAGTAGTAGACCAGAGTCCTACCCACGATCGGTTATGGTGGACTTTGACGAAGATTTTGTCCTCATTCGAGACATGTAGTGAGTACCGTTCAGTGGCGACCGAGTCAGGCATTAAGCGCCGTAGTGCCAAGTCGATGCTTCACTTGTTGCTCATCCCACGATCTCTCAAGGTAGCCCGAGTCCCGCCCTACGAAGCACTGACTCCGGAATTCACAAATCAAGTCAGGGCAAAGATTGCTTCACTGGCTTCGATGCTGGGATACGAATGTACGAGACTGTTCGGCACCCTTGTCACTGGCTCATGGATGGACTACTTGAAGGTAGGAGTACATGCCCTGCCGAGCATGAACCATGTCCATGTCCACATCATGACGCCAGACTTGTGTTCCCTGGCACTCAAAACCAAGGCTCACTATCAGTCCTTTGCCACGCCCTTCTTCATTCCCTTGTCAGAGTTCCCGAAAACTATGGAGCAAGTTGACGCAGTGGTGCAGCAAGAGTGGAAAAAGAAAAAGGAGATGACGTGTTGGCAGTGCAATGCCGCGTGTACGTCCATTACTGATATGAAGAGTCATCTAGTCAGTTGTTGGAAAGCCTGGCTTGGCGAGCACGTCGTGGAAGGACTAGAAACCATCAAGTCGGAGAAGAAACATATCACTGATGACGACGACACGCAAGCTGAAGAGTGATTATTGTAGATTTGTGAAATACGCTAAACTGGTAATGATAATGCTTAATGACTCTCGACGTACTCCACCGCGCGAGCCTTGACTCGCTCAACGTCATCTTCCTCTCCATTGTCCTTTTCATACTGTAGCCACTTCTTAAAGACACTCTTGGCCTTTTTCATGCTCAATTTGGTAGCCAGCACGCGATCGAATAGTTCTCTGACTGTAGTCTGAGACGAAGGCTGCGTCGCCTCCATATCAATCAAGACGTTCCACAGGTCCAGACGTTTCGGGTACGTCGACAGCAGTCCTTCGAATAACGTCCGACCTCGTTCGGCATCGCCTCGGCGAAACTCGAGACAACCGAACTTAGTGAGAAGTGTGATGTGTTCCGACTTTGATAGACTTTGCAGTGCACGAGGCAACAAGTCACGAGCTTCGTCCAATTTTTCATGTGATGCGAGGAACGTGGCGTACTCTACCCAAGTCTTGGTCGATTGACTGAACTTTTTGACCATGGTGTCATATGTCTCTATCGCGCGATCCAATTTTTCAGAACGAATGAATGTGCCTACGAGACGAGAGTACATGTCCAGAGGATCATTAAACTCGCAACTCCTCTTGAATGTCGCTTCCAATGTGGCTGGAGTTCCAAAGTTGTTTTCCAAGTTCAGCAAGGCCATCCAGATGTTGAGTTTTTCTGACTCGAGACGGTAATTGATCGTCTTCAACGCCCGTTCGCCAACATCACGGGCCGCCTGAAAGTCAGAGAGTTGCATGTGGAATGCCATGTAGTTGATCCATGTGAATGATGAGTCTGGTTGCCCTAGAATGAGTCGCTCGAAGTCAGACACACTTTCTGGCTGCTTGTTTGTCAAGTCTGGTGCAGAGTCATCGTACGATTTCTTCGACTTTTTCTGTTTCTTCTTGGGCAGATTTTCTTCCTCAGAATCAGAATCTTGTTCGACTGCAGCTGCCGCCGCATCATCGAAGACTGACTTGCCGGTCCAGTCAAAATCATTTACGGCCAGGGCGCCCGTCGACGTACTGTCTGCAACGTCTGACACCTGGGACATTTCCTCATCTTCGTCACTTTCTTCAAAGTCTTCGCCCTCTTCCTCACTATAGTCTTCATCTATCTCCTCTCCGCCGTCGTTTTCCTGGTCATCCGACATTTCGACGTCATCTTCGTTCTCAGCTGCAACGTCAAAGTAAGAGGATTTGAGGCCAAATGATATCCTTCGCTTTTCTATGTTGATGTCGAGAATTTTGGCCTTGACCAAATCCCCGACACTGTAAATTGCTGAAATGTCCTTGACTGGTTTATCTGCGATTTCAGACTTGTGACATAGTCCAGAGACACCCGCAAAATCATTGACCTGAACAAACACACCGAACTCCTCGATCTTCTTGATTGTGCCGTCGATAACTTGACCGACAGTAAGATCGGAGAGACCGGTCTGTGCAGCTTTGACTTTTGCATTCTTCTTCAGACTGAATTCAACACGATTCGTTTTGGAATCAATGGCGATAACTTTTCCAGTGACTAATTGGTTCACGGAGAATCCTGTTTTCCAGTCCTTTACGAAGGCGTCTGTAGTCTCACCAATTTTTACACGAGCAACGACATCACGTCCAAGCTCGATGAACAGACCAGTGTCCGCAACGTTTTTGATATATCCTCGAATGCTCTGCCCAACTTTCAGGTCTTTAACCGAATTGATCTCGGGATCACGTCCTTCCGGTCCTGATCGTAATGATAGGGCAATCTTTTTATTTGGAACATCCACCACCTTGACTGTGACTTGTACTAGACCATTCTTCGTAAAGTCCCTTGTCGGATGTTCAGAATAATCACTCGATATGTCTGTTAGCGAAATCTTTCCTGATACATCATCAGATAATTGTGCCAAAAGTCCCGATTCGGACACTCGAGTAATCTTAGCTGGCAAAACAGTGCCGACTTGAACAGATGACAAGCCAGCGATAGGTTTTACATGCACAGCTCTTTCGGAAAGGTCTAGGTGTTTCGTCGAAGCTGCGAAACGAATTACACGGCATTGTATCGCGGACCCAAGCGAATACAGCTGTTGGATAGCATTGACATTCTGGATATCAGTCTCGAGATCAAGGACGTTGATGCGACCGCGAACAGCCGGAGAGACATTGACCCATAAGCAATCATGGCCAAAGTTGTTGACAAAGGCAGTATAGACTTCACCCTCCTTGACATCCTTGAAGTCAAACATTGTAGCATCAGCACTTTTGATTGTAGAGTCTCGCAGACTACACTCAAATATTGTTTTTGTGTTCTTCTGCCTGTGTGTCAGGGGCAAAAATTTATGATTTTTCGCATCGTGATATCCCACAATCTTTACCGTGATCTCCTGTCCAACACTATAGTGCTTTAGTGGATGCCTCTTACTCTTAATGCTCTCGAAGTCCTCGAAAACAGAAGACACGTCGACTCGACCCTGTACGTTTTCTGCCAGTTCAATATTGAGTTGTGTCTCCTTCACTGAAGAAATGCGAGCCCTGAGAACTTTTCCAGGGACTAAATCTGCGATGTCTTGTACTTGTGAATCGACAGGTGCAATCACATCGCTAGAGAGTCCACTACCCTTGACGGCCGAATCTGTCGTATCCTTGAGAGTGACTTGAAATCGCTTCTGCTCGGCATCAATTTCAATCACAGTACAAGACACCGATTGCAAGACGCCGAACATGGAAGCAGGCATCGAGACATACTGCTCAGATAGATTGTGCTTGAGCGCCAAGCCAGTCAGGCCATTGGCGAATCCAATGAGCACACCATAATCAGCTGCTTTGCGGACAAAGCCATGTAATTTCTGACCGACACGTAAGTCGTCGAAGTTTTTCAAGAGCTCTCCTGCTTTCGCAGCCTTAAGTAAAGAAGATTTAGCGGACGCAATCAATTGGCGCTGATTGCTCTGTTTGTCGAGAACGACTACCTCCTTGAGGTACCCACCGACACGCAATTTCTGGGACAATTTATCGCACTTTGCAAAGTCACCATCAGAAAGATGTCCAATTTCTATGGTCGCTGTGAAGCCGGATGGCTGTATTGATAGCACGAGTCTTGCTGGTGTCTTTTCGGTAACCGTAGCTGAGCAAATTGAGCCAAGCTGTAGAGCCTCAAAGTCATCTTGCTTGTTATCACTCCAGGCGGTCGTGTCACGACAGCTAAGCGTCATTTTCTTCTCGTCTGCGTCCAACTTGATAATTCTGACACCAAGAGTCTGACCAATCCTGAAATGTTCTTTTGGATTCGAGATATATGCTTCGCTCATCTCACCCGCCGGCAAAAAGCCATGTACTCCTCCATAAAATTGAATCAATGCACCATTGTCGAAAAGTTTGGCTATAACTCCGGGAGATTTTGATCCAATTTGCGCATTCGTGAAGGAAGAAATTATAGGCTCGTCAGAATTGACCAGAGACTTTTTCATGGTCAAGATCACACGTCTCTTGGACACATCGGTGTCCAGGACTCGGCATTGAACTTCAAGTCCCGCTTTGTACTTTTTCTCCGGAAACTGTAGCTTGGTATCAGCGATATGTGTATCTGGAACGAGCCCGGTGATACTGTCCGAGATCTTGACTAGAACACCGCCAGCCACGAACTTGTCGACTGTGCCTTTGATGAGCTCTCCTACATGGACATCGCTGATGTTTAAGAATTTCGTGTCAATGACATTCTGTTCCAGAGACAACAAGAACAAGCCATCAACAGCACTGTAGCCTACCACTCGAGCTGGATGTTGCGAGCCGATCTTGTACTTACCAGTACTGGCATTGAGAGAGTCAACTTTGCTTTCACTAACTCGAGAAATGTGCACAAACCCAATCAGGTTGTCGACGCCCATGTCGCAAAAGAGCCCGAGACTGTGCTCTACGTGTTTAACAACGACTTTGTCAAGCACAAAGCCTATAGGTATAGCCTCAGTAGGACTCTGGAAAGTGGTCAGACTTGCGGAAACAGACCTGAAGTCTATGACATGAGGCAAAACTGAAACCGCTACTTTCCTTGGTTCGCTCTCTGGATCGACATACAACACCCGAGCAAGGGTCTTGCTACCAGCTTGGTACTTGACGGAATTTGTGGGTAGCAATGTGCCTGCTTGGAAAGTATCGCAAGTGGCATCAAGCAAACCGAGGACTTTACCACTGAAACTGGTATTATTGGCCTCCGTGATGAGTACTTCGACACCATCGCCCGGTAGCACGGCATCGACATTGCTTATCGTTTTTAGCTTCAATCTGGTAGCATTCTTTTGCAGGTCTGCGGAGAGCTGCAGTACTTTGCGATCGCCTTCAGCAGATGTTATCGAGCATAGAATGACTTGGCCGATCTTGAAAGACTCGGCAGCAAATTGTCCGTATTCTTTTTTCTTGATGAAGCCCGTGCAGCCATTGACGCCAAGATCCATGACAAGACCGTGGTCCTCAATACTCCGAATAGATGCTTGGACTAGTCCTCTGTTCTGCATGTAAGCTGGTATGATACCCTTGTTGACTGCGGACGGCACGAGGGACAAGTCTATGCGCTTTTTCGATTTCTTTTCGTGCCGACCCCTACTTGTTCCGTTCTCGACAGATATTACTGTAGCACGAATCCACTGTCCAATTTCGAATATTTCGAACAGCTCTGGCACATCGTCAGTATGCGAATCTGACTCAGCATCGCTCTGTGCATCATTCTCGAGTCTCGTGGAAAGTTCAGCACTGATGTTGGTGATTGAGACATAACCGCTCAAGTTATTCGGTAGTGACACGACGAGATCGAGATTGCTGATGCTGGAGATTTGACCAAGAACAACTGTGCCTACCGTTAGACGCTGTTACGATTAGAAAGTGATGATAGTAGAGCTGTGTCTATTACCTTGAATGAAAGGCTCTCAATTCGAGGCCCTTCTCGGGTTTTGCCTGGGCCATCCACGACGCCAGACTTGCGTTTCTTTGATTGCTTGGATCCTGTCTCCGCAGGGTCCTCGAACAGAGCATCTCTCTTAGCTTCATTGGTCGCTTCCTTGTACTCAAAGGGCGTGAGAACAGATCCACCGCCACGAGGAAAAGCTTCATCGGCCTTCAATAGTGAGGAAGTAGCTGGCGTATGTGTTGCGGGCTTCGCCTTGCTCTCGACGGGCTCAGTCCTTTTTCGTTTCTTTTCAATCACCATGGTAGTCACTAGCAAGCCTCGCAACCAAGGAATCGACTCGAGGCGCTTGCAAACGTTGTAAGCGACTTAGGCCCGCCTAAGTAAGTCCCTCTATAACTCTCGGATTGCATATGAGTTTGAGATGATTTCACAACTTTTTTGCTCGTGTGGCGCTAGCGGCTGTGGCACGACAAGCCTCCCGTGTGGCACTGACGAGATGAGATGACAGCCGTGGCCATCTACTGTAGATCTATACAAATATGCATACGTATCCGCTGCTGGAAAGCGTGGAATATATAACTCTCAGTTCATTTGGACAATCACAGAGATTGGGAGGTACCTTGATCGACTGTCTGAAGATAATCGCGCGAAATTGGCTGTGACTAGGCTGCATATTTGTACGACATACTGGTTGCTTTGAGCAACAGCTGTGACTCATGGATGAACATCCAGTGACAATCGAAGATGTCCTCGGAGCCGCAACACGGGTTGAGGGCAAAGTGCATCGAACTCAAGTGATACACAGTGCCACGATTGATGACATGGCCTCGACGGACAAAGAAGACCGAAAGATCTTGTTTAAATGTGAACATCTTCAAAAGATAGGTGCTTTCAAGATCAGAGGAGCTACAAATGCCTTGGCACAGTTGTCATCCGAGCAACTGGCTAGAGGTGTCGTCACGCACTCTAGCGGCAATCATGCTCAGGCGTTGGCCATGGCAGCAGCATTGATGAATTGCCCTGCACATGTTGTCATGCCCAACAATAGCCCGGGTGTCAAGAAGGACGCAGTCAGAGGGTATGGTGCGATGGTTACTGAGTGTGAACCCACTTTGGCTTGTAGGGAAAGCACATGTGAAGCAATAATCAAAGAAACTGGCGCGACTTTTGTGCATCCTTACAACGATACCAATGTCATTGCGGGCCAGGGCACTTTGATGCTCGAGTTCCTCGAACAAGCAGCAGAACTTGGGTCTGCTCTGGATGCTGTTCTCGTCCCCGTCGGTGGAGGTGGGATGCTCAGTGGCTCGTCAATCACTTGCAAATCACTATCGCCCACAACGAGAGTCTTCGGCGCTGAGCCCTTGCTTGCAAACGATGCTCAGAAATCACTCTTGTCTGGTCAACGCCAAGAGCCACTTCCTCCGACATCATGTGCGGATGGTCTGTTGACGGCATTGGGTTCAAACACATTCAAGATCATCATGAGCAATGTTGATTCGATCTTTACCGTGACGGAAGAACAAATCATAAGGGCGATGAAACTCGTTTGGGAAAGGATGAAGCAAGTGATTGAGCCATCTGCAGCCGTGGGACTTGCTGTAGCTCTCTACAATGAGGAGTTTCGTCAGCTGGAAGGATTGAACACTATCGGAGTAGTGCTCTGCGGAGGCAACGTACAATTGTCACGAGCTATGCAACTTTTCGAAACCATCAACGACACGAATTGACTTTACGATCAAGATACACGGAATTCTACCAGAGTTCCAGTGTCTGTGCGACTCGTACGCCAAATATCTGACAGCCACAGATGTTTACGCTCGGCTCAAAGTTTACTTTGTCCTGACAACCTCCGGCCCTGACCTGCAAGGACCAGAGCGCTCGCGCATGCTCGCGCTTCACGATCTGCGGTGTCGGCTTCGAGAGCAGACATTGTGACACCACGACGCTCTCTTCATGAGCACCCTGTTGGGTGCATGTGTACGATCCGCTCGAAAGTCTAAGAGCAATGATGACTGCCGAAAGCTGTGGTGCATTGATTTATGACGCAGTCCGTCGCCTTCTAAACAGTCTGCGAAAGTCTTGAAGCATTTGAAAATCTCTAATGGCCATGAATGCATATGCATGATTATGGTCATAATGTCAGTTGCCTGGTTCGGGATCAATTCATAATGATCAAATCATCTGCAGGATTGTGATAGAATGTGGCTTTCGTGGAAATTGTGGAGAAATCATGCATCTGAACAAAATTTAAACTTTTCGAGTATAACTCATTTGTACTCAGATACTTGTTCGAACCGAGCCTATACTCACCTAAATACTCATGTCGAAGCTCACTCTCGAAGAAGATGTCCTATCTATTGCTCATCACCCTAGTAAACCAGAATTCGCAATTTCATTAGTGACTGGCCATATCTTCACATACTCATATACCTCCACGGACCCCTCTCAACGCACTCTGTTATGGTCAACGAAGCGACACAAAAAGGCATGCCGATCACTAGATTACTCTCTCGACGGCTCATGGATCGTCTCGGTGGGCGCTGACTGCGTCATTAAGCGAGCAGACAGCCAATCCGGTAAAGTCCTTCAGAAATGGACATTTGCTCACAAAGACACCATCAACGTCGTCAAATGGGTCAACGAATTCACTTTTTGCACGGGTGACGACTCGGGCACTATTTCAGCCTGGGACGTCCGCGAGACAGGCAGTAACGATGACGCCATACGAACATTCACCACACACGAAGACTACATCTCCGACCTCTTACCTCTCGACGGCAAATTCATCCTCGCCACGTCCGGCGATGGCACACTTTCCGTACACGACTTGCGAACCACCACGTCCCGCGGAAAAGACGGCAAGGAAGTCAGCGAGAGGGCCCTGGTCAAGCAGAGCGATGATCAGGAGGACGATCTCACCGGTTGCGTACTCCTCAAACGACACGCCAAGAAGCCAAAGATATTGATTGGTACCTCGTCCGGCGTCAATCTTATCTTCAATCAGGGCGACTACGGCGACTGTAATGATCGCGTGTTACCTCCCAAGTCCGGCAAGAAACGCGCCAAGAAGGGAAAAGGACAGGTGGATGATGAAATTGGCGTCGAATGTCTCGCTAAAGTGGATGAAAACTCAGTCTTGGTCGGTGGAACGGACGGCAAGGTCAGACTCCTGCAGGTCTTGCCGAACCAATACCTTCGTGTCGTCGGTGACTTGGAGACTGGCGAGCCGGTCGAGGCGATTGTGGTCTCTCATGATGGCGTCTGGGTGTTTGCCGCCGGTGGGGCTGATGTTTGGATATGGTCGCTCGCAGAGTCGGTTCCGGAGGAGAAAGCTTCCAACAAGCGCGTCAAGACTACAAGTAGGGAAAAAAAGCCGAATGGAAGCAATTCTGGCGAATCAGATAGTGATGACGAGGACGAGGACGAGAATGAGGATGACTCTGATTCTGACGATGGAGACGATGACGACAGTGATGGAAACCAGTTTTCCGACTCTGACTCCGACGAGCCAAAGAGGAAGAAACCCAAAAAGACAAAGCCAGTGATGGAAGAAACAAAGAAGAATACCTTTTTTGATGATTTGTAGATTACTACTGTATAATGGATGAACCCTTACAAATTAGAAACTTGCAAGCTCGCATCGAAATTTTGTTGGAGAGATTGATTGGGGACCTCGTCTCAGCATTGTGCTTTCGTTCGTCTTAATCACAATTGCTTTCCGTCGCAGATGCGTTGAAACTTTTCCGATGACGAGACTACCTATGGCATCATCGAGAGGGATTCGCAATCATTCCTTCCTCGTCCTTGTTGTGGTATTGCGTAGTCGTGGACTGAATCTCAATTCGCCCGAGATATTTCAGAGCCGAGCATGTTGTGGCAAATATTGTTGTTGATGTCGACAAGAAAAAAGTAGAGCTGATTACAATCCTGTTCAGCGCGTCGACTAAGCTTGACATTGCCAATTGTGAACGGCAAACTTCGAGTCTCGCATTGGGCAGGCAATAGTAAAGCTCATATATGCCAACACTGTTGCCTGGATGAAACAACATCTGCTAGAGGAAGATGCTGTACACTTCGTGTCAGAAAATCTTGGCGGGAAATGTGCATGATCATTGACCGCGCCGGACTAAAAAAAGGCTTTCCAATAGTAAATGCACAAAGACCTATTTTGGAGGCATGATCTCACCGCACTCTTTACAAGTTCGCATGGTCTCGTCCTCTTGCCACTTCTGGATAGCAGGTTTGAGTTGAGTGCCAAGGTTGGTCACATGACCGAGGTTTGTTTCAGCAACGATCGTTGGTTTCGAATGGTTGCCAGACGAGCAATACCACCTTAATTTATCACGCGAAGTGTCCGGTCTGACACGTTCGATGACGATTCCAATCGTGTTGGCAAAGCGCACTGGGTTGTGAGGAGTGTTTGCTGGTAGTAAAAACATTTCACCTTCCTTGATGGGAATGTCCTTGAACGTGGTACCGCCCTCTACTACCTTGAGTAGCATATCGCCCTTGTATTGGTAGAACCATTCTTCGGTATTGTTGATATGGTAGTCATTCCTTGCGTTAGGACCTCCCACCGTCATGACGATGAAATCTTTCTCCGCATAGAGACAGAAGTTGTTTACTGGTGGTTGCAGCAGGTGTCCGTTTTCTTTCAGCCATAGAGGAAAATTGATGGGCGGTGAGATTGGTCCAACATTTTCTGGAACAGCTGGTAAGTCAAGCTTGTAGTTCTCTGAGGAGTTCATGCGCTCCTTTTCCGCTTTCGTTCGATCGACCTCATTCTGCGCCTCGGCATCAACATCTACTCGTTTGCCATCAAGAGTCTTCTCCACATCGCCCACTAATGTTTCCAAGTAAGAAACGTCTCGACCAAGCAGTGATATCATAACTCCACTGCCGACGCCTTTTGGATAAGAGCCCACCTTGACACCTTTGGCATCGACCTTCTTTTGTAAGTCTCCGAGATATTTGGAAATTGCTGATTCAGGCAATGAGGTTGAGATGAGTATTCGCGTTTGTTTCATAGCAGGATCCACGTTGTCTACAATCGACTTTCGATATTCAGAGAGAAGTCCTGTAAAGAGTCTCGGTATGCCGGGCAGTATATGTACATTTCCGCCAGCAATAACTATCGGTACCCACAATTTCTCTGATGGATACACAATTTCGCTCGGCGTTGGGAACAATGCCATACGTTTTCTTGCGACCAGTTCAGGGTCATCCGCAGGCACATCCCAATTGATCGGCCTAACAGATAGCTTCTTCATGCGCTCCAAAGTCTCATCGTGATATGTTAATTTATTGTTGAATGCTTTCGCGATCGATGGATATGTGATGTCGTCATGAGTGGGTCCGATACCTCCAGAAGTGACAACAAAGTCGTATTTTGACGACATTCGAGTGACGGCCTCAATAATCTCACTCTCGTCATCTGCTATGATTTCAACCCGCTTCAGATCTATGCCGAGTTCGAAGCAGTACTTTGCGAACCATGCTGAGTTTGTGTCTACAGTTTTCGAGGACAAGACCTCATCTCCAATAATGACTATTCCAGCAGTCCTGATTTGCTGCATCTTTGTCGAGTAAGTTCTCCTGAAAGTACTGCCTATCAATCCGAGTCTTGGTAGGGATCTAAGCATCGATATGTGAAAGAGACAGAAGCACTAGATGAATGAGCTCAGGGGCTTGAGCTTAATAATACTGTGGGTGGGGGGGGTGAAAGGGGGAATTGCGGAATTGCGGTAGAGGCGGATCTCCAAATTGCCGGATCTCATGGATGGCCACTGATCAGCATCAGCATCCTCCCCTATCGGAGTCAGTCCCTGCACAGCTCAGCTTATAGCATATGAGCATTTGCATCAAGATTGACGGGACACAACAACCATCTTATACAGCCTGAGGTTTAGTGAAGCACTCTTGATTAATCTATCTGATAAGCAGCTATTAGATACTGACCACCTTTCCTAGTATATACATATTGACAGCGAAAAAGAGTAGTGTGGCTATCCACATCTGAACAAAGGTGTCCATACCGAGTATCTCGAAGCCGTAAGCATAGTACAGCCACAATGCTTGTCCGCCGACCCACAACAAGAGAGCGGCTAGTCCTGATAGTGACAGGAAAGGTGAGGATGGCAGGTACAGAGGCAGGAAAACCAGGTACCACATAAAGTACTGCGACGTAACGACCTTGTTGAAAGCCACAAAGGCGAATGTTTGTGCAAAAAAGCAGGTCGTGAGACTTTTTCGAGCCAGAGAAAGAGGTATTATGACCATGGAGAGAAGCATCTGAGGCAAGAATGCCAATAATGCGGCAATAGTCGAGCCCTGCGCGATAGTTTCAGAGACGGATTTGAAGTACAAAAAGAGGTGATATGGTGAGAAATTGTGACGGTGGTCCGACCTGGAAATATGATACAAGAAAGTGTGCTGAACAAATTCCATGCCGTAAGAATGAAACATGATTGCAGAGAGAAAACCGAAGGCTGAGAAGCTGATGAATGCAAGAACGAGACGTTGCCGGTTGAAAAGTTCAATCACTCGAAATCTCGTCCAGGTGAAATCCAGTTCCTCTGGACTACTGAGCGCCCACATGATGCTAGGAGCATAGATGATGGGGTAAACCTTGAAATGAACCGCCGTACCAAGAACGAGGCCAGCCAGCGCTATCTGTCCCTTTTCTATAGTGTACAATAAAGCAATAGCCAGGGCGCCAAGTAGACCTTCACAGTTTCCTCTAGTAGATATCACCGCGACCATAGGATTGAGCAACCAAGCTGCAGACCATTCAATTCGCTGATTCCTGGCTCGCAATAAGAGGATCATGAGCCAGCCTGCAAGGATGTCCCCACCTGCAAACAACAATTTTCCCCATGGGGCGAAATACTGATTCGGTATGAGTAGCCAAGCAAGCAAGGGAGTATACCGGTAGGTAGCTCTTTCGTAGGGACTTCCACCTGCTTGCATGAATCGAGCAGCATCGGTAAAAACACGATAATCGATGTCAGTATATTTGACCTGTGAACCAAGACTATCTTGCCATTGTCCATAGAATAGCAAGAGTAACCGCAGGACGCATCCGACAAGCAACAAGCCTTCAGTGCTGTTCAGTGTATAGAGATGTCTCAGTGACAGCAAGACTTTCTGATGTTTGGGCAGTCTGGCTCTCATTGGATAGTGATCGAATTTACATATGTGTCCGAGTCGTTGTCCAATGGCATAGTAACCATCAGTGGCGATGCGTATGCCAATTCGAGACTCCTCTGGTAGCTCTGCAATTGCTACAGCACTGCGCTTGTGCATCGTATCAGCCATAGCCAATAATCTGAGCGCATGCTGTTCCGGCTTTAGAGTACGGATTGTGTGATCGGCCACCATTACATGAGGAGGGAGGTTTCCAGCTCTGAGAAGAGCATCACGTTCTCCCTCTCCAAACCATGCCTCTGGGACGTATGTTCTTCCTTTCACTGCGTCCGTCAAGATGTCCCGAGCGACGTTCGTTAACTGTAGCACGACGCCCATTTCACGAGCAGACAACAATACTGCGGGCTGCGGAGCTGGGTCGACCACATAAAGACATAGTTCCGCGACGCTCGAGGCTACGTGCCTTGCATATCCTACAAGGTCTTCCTCAAATCGAATGCGTCGTCCGTGTACAGTGTCGAGATTTAGGTCCCACGCATAGCCTTCAAGCAGCTCGATCAGAGGCTCGCGAGGCACCTTGTGAGAGAGATAGCGCAACATGCTTCGTTGTATCGGGTTGTTGTTCTGTCTCACTTCGAGCTCAGTCTTTCTCTTGGCATGCTGTAAGCTTGCTCTAGGCAAGAAGTTGTCCGTGACGAAATTTGTTAATGCCTTTATTCTCGTCGATCTGATGGAAACTTTGATGTCCACGTTGTCGGTCACATCGTCTGTATATCGACAAAACGCATAAAGAACCACCAGATCTCTTCTGGTAGACTCGTTGAAGAAGAAACTCGAGGTGTAGAAACTTGATGAGCCTTGCTTTAGCACGCGGACGCACTCAGTCAAATCTTCGACCACTTGCTCATCTCGGTCCTGAAGCAAAGCATAACACAATGAGGCAAATGAAAAGTCATCCGTCTGGTCGTACGTATGAACGATTGAATAGGCCAGATCGAACCCTGTGCAGCCTAGCACGACCATCGTATTCGTGACGAGGAAGAAGATGGCTTCCTCAATTGGCAGTCCATGCCAGACGAACAGTTCTGAAGATGTCCTCTCATTTATGTGCCATGTACCTGCTCTTATAGCTATCGAGTCGATGATACAGAGATACAGAGTTGGAAGGATTATTGCGACAACGGTAGGAGCCGCTCGCGAGTAGATGAATTTGTTGGTTATGCCAGAAATTGTAAATAGGAATACAAGGACTGGCAGCGTCCATAGAACTATCGCCCGCATGTAGAAGCTTTTCAGGTTGTCCCATGAAGTAAGAGCGACACTTAAGATGGCCACTATCAAGGAGACAAACAGCCATGGCATTTCGCGTCGCTTTCGTATTGCTATTGCTGGGAGGCCGGCAAAACACCTCACAAGTAAAGAGTGCACAAGACAGGTGAGTAGTGTCTGGGTGACGAAGAAGACATATTCCTCCACGGGCACAAGACCGATAGTGCCCATCACACATGTCGGGCAATACTGCCAAGCTTTCCTGTATATTATGTAGTTGTCCCAGGGTGTGGTGTATAGTACAGCAATAACGACCAGGAAGAGGTATTTTCGAACATCTCCTTTCGTTGTTAAAGGTCTGTAGAGCAGCCAGAAGAGAACGAGAGGTGGAATATTGTAGTACATATGGACCTGAAGATATGTCATGATCGCCATCTTGAGGAACAACAATTACGCTCAACTATATCGCCTGTAGATAAAATGAATGTGTCTTTCAATGATGCGAAGATCCGGAGTTGTCGTCAAGACATGATTCAGCCTGGTATACTATGTCTCGATACAATGCTCTCCCTGGCAGACATGCCATCGTTCATGGCCAGCTGCGAGATCCGATGATAAACAAATGGTACTGCAGCAGGTCGCGAGAGTGTAAATGCAGTGGAAACGGCAATTTGGATCTGTTCCGCGAAAGTGGCGCATGTGGTTGAGATCTGCCGAAGGAGCGGATCATCCTTCAGATCCCGAAGTTTAAGCTCACAGCTACTGTGACATGTTCCAAGATTGTACTATAGCTACATATATACAATATAGGCATGTGCATGCATGTATACAAGTTCTGTCTGACACAATCATCCCATAGCATGTATGGTCAGGTGCAATTGTATGCTTAGTCGAAATGGCAATGTTTGTACAGTCTGAAACTCATCTGAGAACCAACTTCCCACAATCGCTTTTATGTGTTCATAGGAGACTATTGGTTATTAACTAAGGGTCAAATTGGTCCCGATGTACCACTAGAGTGGCATTCATAACACCACGAACAGCATTACACAACAGAATCGCTTCTCCGTCAATCAAATCCTCTTTTCGTATGCAAGCTTCTGCAATTTTTCCTGCATGCAACAAATGTTGCCTCATAACACCGTCCAGTAAGCCAGCCTCTGATCTCGGAGTTACCCACTTTGAATCTCGTTTGAAGATGACATTTGTGATTGTACCCTCCGTGACTTCGCCCTCATCGTTGTAAAGGAGGACTTCTTCGTTCTTTGACAAGGATGCATCCACCCTTGACATAGGCACATTGTAATGATCTCTCGAAGTGGTTTTGTTCTCGATCAGTGCTAGCAATGACTGTGTTGGTGTACTCTGGGTGTCCAAAAAGACAGTCCAGGTTGGGCTCGTCATTGTCGAGCCGCTGATTTGAGGTCCGCTGCCCTGTAAGATGGAGCCAGTAGAAAAAGGTCCGAGCAATTTTTTCTGCACGACAATTTCAGTTGCCTCTACAGTAATTGAAGCATTTCGGTCAACTGTGACTCTAAGTTTGAGAGTCAGATGCGCCTTGCCCATGACTGCAGAGTACAGCGCGCGCTGGAACTCTAATTCGTCCACCTTTTTCCACCCTAGGCGAGTCGCTGAGTTATGCAAGCGCTGAATATGCAAGTCCACCAGAAACATTGAACAAGAAGTGAAAAGAATACTGCTCAGCAGCTTTGTGTCACTCGGTAATGGTACATGTGAGTTACCTGAACAAGTCAGGGGCGATTGAGCGATGTCTGACAATTTTACATACTGCCATCAGCTGGGTTTTTGCCGAGGGCTAGACGATAGGTCTTCAGATGCTCGATAGTGATAACCTTGATACCCCATTCTTCTCCTCTCTTCAAAAGTTCCTCTGTCCGAGCCATTTCACCGAGATCGTTGTCCCCTACAATCTCACTGATGGCCGCACATTCGGCAAGACCAGCTAATTTGCAGAGATCGACAGCGGCCTCTGTGTGACCATCTCGTACCAGTACACCTCCCTCACGAGCTCTGAGTGGAAAGATGTGTCCAGGTCTGACGAGATCGACGCCAGTTGTTGAGGGCCCTGCCAAAACATTACACGTATGTGCTCGATCACTAGCTGAGATTCCGGTCGTGACACCAAGTCGTGCATCACAAGAAATCGTGTACGCAGTCCTGAGTGACTCTTCATTCCTCTCGACCATATCCGGAAGCCCTAGCTCGAGTAACCTCGATTCAGACATCGGAACGCAAATCAGTCCTGAAGAATACTTGATCATGAAAGCCATTTTCTCGGGTGTCAGGTGACCAGCAGCAATAATCAAATCTCCCTCATTTTCTCGATCAGGATTGTCAATCACAATCAGAAATTCTCCATTTCGAAAAGCCTCCAGGGCATCTGCAACATTTGTGATGGGCATGTTGGGTACTGAATTTGGTCGCTACAGAGAACGTTGGCCAGTCTACTTGAACTTGGACCGGAAAACTACTACAAACAAGAAGGAGTCGATTGTAGTCAATGTGTCCGTGATATGCAATAAGTGACTTCAACAAGGAGTGGCAGATAATCTATCAAATGGGAATTCTATTGCGTGGTTAAGTTCTCCACGAAGTTTGTCATCCGTGGTCCAGCGTAAATCTCGGGAAATGAGTTCAACTCCCGAATCTGCTCGTGAAAGTGGCTGAGGATATCAAATTCGGCGTACTGCTCGTCAATGTACCTGCGAGCAAGTCATCTTCTCCACTGACAGGTGCTACAGACAGCTTTCTTATGATTTCAGGTCGTCGGTCGGGCCAATATTGGTCTTGTCAGGCTGTGGAGACCTCTTGCCAAAGGTAGAACAATTGCAACGGATTTTCAAAGCAATTCCCCACAAAATTTCATCAGCCACAATCTGCATCACAACCCTGCACTTCAATCCTAGCGAATTATTATATATGCTAGCGCTACTGCTGAGTATAAAGCCTACTAGAAACCAAGGCCAGTGCTGGGAAGTCTCTTTATGAGTTAGTATCGCCGTTTCTTCACAACACCGCTCCCTCTCACTCTCTACATTCAATAGCAACCTTTTTCTGCATCTTTGCGGAATTTGCCACAATCACAAAGTAGACTAGTTTTCCGCAAGCTTGAACATTGCGCACAACAGCGAAAAAGAGTGCCAAACTTGACTGAGCTCTAGTGGACGACGAAAGTGCTCAAAGTCGAATCACATGGGCACTTCAAGCCCCGTCAGCACCAAGAGATGCGTTCCTCATGACTTTTTCTCCCCGATTTCGAAGCGATCAATTCAATCTCGAAATGTTCAACAAGAGACCAAGACATCACTGAGGCCGACAGAGACGGAGGCTAGACTGTCCGGCCTGTCGATAGAGGGCAACCCGTTTGGTACAAGTCCGGAGAGCGTGCCAGGCTTACGCATCATATCAGACTTCCTGAGCGCAGATGAAGAACAAGCGGTCCTCTCTTATCTCAATGGTGAGGAGTGTTCTTGGCGCACAGATCTGTCAAGACGCACTATGCATTTCGGTGGCAACTACTGTCTCTACAGTCGTCCAGTCAAGGGTGAGAAACTCGAACCCCAAATCCTGGAAGCGCCGCCTATGCCAGCTAAATTCGATTGGCTAGTGGACCGAATGGTGACCACAGGCGTGTATGAAGAGATCAGCAACAAGAGGCCGGAGTATGTCATTGTCAATGAATATCTCAGCAAGATGGGCATATCCGCGCACACTGAGAACTTTTCCTTTCATGCTCCTGTTGTGGGGCTTTCTCTCGGGTCTCCTGATGTTATGCGTTTTCATGAATTATCAGAAGCTTTTGATGGCTCTGTGAGGACGGGTAAAGCTGCCAAAGCTCCAAGAACAGGTCGTATCGTGGATGTAACCTTGCCTGGTCGCAGTCTTTGCGTCATGAGCGGTGAGTCGAGATGGAGCTGGCAACATGAAATTCGTCCTATCAAGCGTGCAGCAACCTTCAAGCGTGTTTCGCTCACGTTTCGTGTCAAGAAGTGATGGGAAAGACACAAAGTTATAAGCTCTTGATTCATCTTATGCTGCTTGGGGGCAGCCTATCGACAAGCGTTTCACTTCCTTCAGGGTGTCTTCCTCATGATTGTGTTGCGCATTGGCTTGAACCGTCAGCTTCAATTCCATGATGGCAACACGGCAAAACAAGCGGGTTGCCTCTCGCAACTGATTCAGTCCCATTTCTGACATGGCAAAGACTTCATGAACGTCAAAGTGCTCCAATTCAATGTCGAATCTATAGCTCAATGCAGTCTTCCAGAACCGCAGATTCTCCAGAACTCTATAACGGATACTGACGTCTTCGTGATATCTTAGGATCAACCCAAAGGGCTTCTTCGATCTGAGCACCACAGCATTGAAGGTCGAGCACAAAATGACTCCGGTGCTCAATTCCTGGAGGCTATTCGCTTCATCCATTTTCAGAGCCACTCGATCACTCGGAGGACTGTAGAACTTTAGAAAGGCTCTATGTCTGTCTTCCTCTCTGTCCTTCCACAACAAGTCGTGCAACCAGTCAACGGTCTGACAGTCAAATTGCTTTTGTTCTTCAGCCAGGTACGACTCAATATTCGCAAGCCAAGTCACTATAGTCGAATGCTCATGCTGAGTGAAACCTCCCGCACCCTCTCGTTGTAATATGTTTTCGAGCTGTGAACGAACCTCTATTGCATCTTCTCGAAAGACTGAGTATGTTGTTGCGATGGATCTATAGCTTGGAACCGTGGTTGAATACCTTCGTGCCAGACTGATGCATCTCGAAATAGTGTTTGCTATGCTCATTATCGTTTCTCGAGAAGTATCTGCCAGACCCGTCTCGGACTCAAGTGTTATCAAGATACTTTTAGCATGACGCAGTTGAGAAAGTAAAGTCAGCTGCATCTTCGAATGATCTACATCATCACTGACACTTCTGTAGAACTTCTTTGGCAGCGGTGACGGTGGTAAGGGAATTGCTATGGGATCTGAATCGTCCTCAGAGAACTCATCGCAGTCCTCGGACACGGTCTCGCATGACCCTTCATTCCTTGTTGTGATTGTGGTCTCGGAACTGTCCATCGTTCTGCGACTACCTCGAATCGTGGGCTTACATCTCCCGGTCAGCACTGGACCCCTTGCGAAGCGATGCTGCAAATGATCAATTTTCCCTAAAGAGGTTACTGATGATCGCTTCTGAGCGGACTCAGAGAAAGGCTGTGACTGCGGCTTGCAATAGCCATATCTTCGAGGGCGTTTATCTGTGCTGGCCCGTGGAGAAGGTTGATCTGAAGAGGTCGCTGGCAACGTACTGTCTGTACTAGACATCCAATCTCATATATATGATTGGCTTGTGGTCTTATGTACGCGTTCGTGCCCTGTGCTATTTACTCGGATGTGCCATCACTTGCTTCTGTACATGCCCTGAGATGTCCGGAATATGGTCAAGATTTATATGAGTCTTCATGGATATTGGAGTCTGTCTGAGTCTTGTGGGGACTGCATATGGTAAGAACGTACTGCTCGTACAGTTGAAATGCATGTGATGCGTGGAGATCGATAGTGTGAATAGATTAACTGTTGCCGTTGATCATGATCGCCGATCTATGTAGACTGTGCACAGCATATCCATCGCTGTATACATACATCCATTCATCGAGCAGTCGCTGTTAACAGCCGATCGTCACAAAAAAGAACACATCTAATTGGGTTTGATCGATCAATCATATCCCATTTGCTTGCTGGGTCGAGACAAGCGTCTTAGTATGACCACTTGACAGGCTGCTGTTTGTTGAAAACTCTTGCAACTACAGCTTGAGCTTGTACATAAAGGGTAGACAAGGCCACAAGATGTTGTGCTTACACACTACCACCACTCCTGTTTTGTCCCACGAGACCAGCCATCTCCAGCAGATCTATAGGTTCAGTATCATCTTAGTAGATCCCACAAGATCTTACCATAATCAGCTTGCATGTCTTTGACATTGATGTTCCTTCGACGATTGGCTTCATTCTCCTCCCACTCCCATGCTTTCCTCTGTGCCTCCTTGTCCCCACCAAGACCCCATACTTCGACGTCCTGAATCTCAATTTTGGTCACAGAGTTTGGCTCTGAGGAATTTCTATATGTAGCATACTCCAGACATGTATCAAGCACCAACGACAAGTCCTCATAATCATGGGATTTTCGACCGATCACTGGCGGGGCACAGCCAATACCAATGCCAGCAGCCTTCGAGAACCATACTCCATGCCTGAGGTCAAAAGATCTCAAAACTTTATGTCGAGGAAGCAACTGAAACATCGTAGTGCTCTTGTCCTGGAAGGTATCCTTTGAAGATTGTTTCCAAGGCAAGTTGCTGAACAACCCAAGTCGGAAGACCTGCTTGTCAGCAGCACTGCGACCCACCAACAGCAGAACCGTGGGTCCAGGATAACGCAGCACTTTGGTTTCAAAGGAGCCCATGGAAAATCCATCATGCGAAGCACGGTAGAGTCCGTCCAACTTGCCAAATATGAGGCTTCGGGGTAAGAAGAGACTCAGTTGTGCCGAAGTCGCATCGTTAAGAGTATGAGAATTGTCCAGCTGACGCCGCGCCATCAGACTGACAGCTGGAACTTTCGCGGGAAAGAGAAAGTGCGAGTACAAAGTCGAGAACGATCTCAATAGATCTGGCGATTTCTTGGTGAACTCATACAATTCGTCGAATGAGATCTTCTCGTGGAGGGAGATGGTATCGACAATGCACCTTGCAACCGTTAAAAATTCTTCTGCTATAGATCCGGTTAATCTCTCAATGTAGTGTGACACAACTTCGAGGTTAGACTTTTGCTGAATCGTCAGCAAGAACTGCAGAACATTTATCAGATCGGACCGTTGCATACGCAAGGCTGATGTTGGTGCTTTAGACTCCGAGAAGTCGAAGAGCTCTAGTTCTTCCAATGTTGCAGTACCATCATCATCTGGCTCCTGTTCCATTTCCAATTTCTCCTTCTCTAGTAGATTTTCCTGCACAGCCAATGAGTTGTATAGGAGATGCAGATGCGATGTCGGTCGTAAAACATTCTCTAGGCGTCCAGTGAAGATTGCGACTGTTCGAATCAGTGCGTCAAAAGTCAAAATGGCTGGCGATTCAGTTGTGAATGGAAATGATGCAACATAACTTGCAGAGACAAACAACAATGATCCCACCTTGTCCGGAAGTTCCAAAAACTTGACGAACGTATCTTCCGTCCATATTGCAGTACTACCTACAGGCGTGGCCAACTGCTCAAATGTGTCCCGAATTGTGGATAATTCCAGACTGTCAAAGGTGCTCAAACATCGTCGTGTGACTTCACTGTACACTTGTTCAGAAGACAACCGTTTGTGGCTCTCCCCAGCGCTGTGTGCTGCGCCCATATTGTGAATTTACTGAAGGCACTGACTATCACACACTCGTTTCCAGCAGCAAATTGCCTGTATTTCACCTCTCTTCTCGACACTGTCCAAAAACAGGACTCCTTTATCTAGCAATGGCACATTTGCTCATGATTAGAGCTACAAATTCCGAATTCGTGTTCGTCGTCCGTGCTAGCAGGTTGATTAGGCCAAGTTATGATTCGAGAGGCTGCATGTCACGTATTGGTCATCTCGGCGAATTAAGTGTACATGTTTGCATGCATCATCGTCATTTACACTCACTTCCGAGGCCCGCCATTTGCATGGGCACACCCGCGATCTCCAAGGTACAGGTGGCGATTCAGAAGAAGCTTAATTCATGGTCTACAGCCACTGATCAAATGATCTTCGACATTAGTGCCGATTCTAGTTCAAACATACTCAATCGCAAACTCATAATCTTCAAAATAATAGGCCTTTACTTTTTGCGCAACTCTGTGTCTAATAACGAGTCACAGGTCAAGCTGTGTCAAAGAATGCTCTCAGGGTCCTGGAGCATAAATCTATAAATCAACGTTGCGTGATTAGCAGCGACTCAAATCCATCATGATATTGAGACACCAGACTGATGCTACCACCTTGTTATGTACTCATAGCGTCCTCTTCCATAAGTGAGGTCAGTTGGCCAGCAAGCTTGACCCTCATAAACGTTCGTCCCTCATTGTCTTCGTGATCTCCTGTTCTGCAGGAACAACTTCAATTCTCGAGTGCCGGCCAGCAGTAGCGGTAGCAGTAAAGGACCAAACAAAGGCATATACACTCCGTATTTATGCTCGTCCGGAAAGTACAACAACGAAACCATCTTTTCATCAAAGAACGCTTGTTCGGCTTTGCCAACCGCAGATCGTGAATGTTGAAGAGCTTCACGTGGACGACCGAGCTTCATGAAGTATCGAGCCTGTTCAAGGTCAAGTAGTGCGTCCTCTATACGCGTCGCTACATGAGCCGGAACGTGCATATTCGGGATCTGGTCGACTATTTTCGGAATGGATAGCAGAGTCTCTTGTGCAGACAAGACGGTTTCTACCAGGCGCTGACGCATGAGTCCATCAACACGCCAAACAGTAGCCTCTCCAAGCGCTCTGGGAATTCTAGGCATTCCAAGAAGTGTTAGGAAGTGCATAGAGCAGGTCTCCAAGATCGTGATTATAACATTTTCCGGCACTACGAGTGGGTTGGTGGAAACAGGATCAGATTCTGGATTGTATATAAGCACCATGCCAAATTGTGGCAAGACGAACGAGTTTGTCCGCACGAGTTGCCCTTGGTCGTGAATGACCAATGGACGGAATCGTGGTTCTGGTACATAGACCACAAAATTTAGAGGCTTGCTATCACTTTGGGCACTTGCCAAGTTCCATTCAGCGGAATTAATAAAATTCTTGAGATCTGTAGCCTGCAGAATGAATTGCTTACTCTCGTTGTCGAATTCGGGAGTGAATGTAAGATCGGCATGGTACTGATTTTGACTCTCCAACGAGAAGTTTGCCATGGGACTGACCTCCTTGAGTATTGGTAGGAACTGGTGCTGCAGATGCTGCTGGACGTCGTTGAATTGGACAGGATGTTCAGTGTCACCGTGCATTATAGAGAGGACTATCTCATAAGATGGGTTATACTTCACTACACGAAGATCTGGCTTTTGCGTCTTGTCAATGATTGTGGAAAGCCGTAGCCTCTCATCATCAAAGACCTTCAAGGTATAGGCCATAATCGATTCCTCGAGCTTCTGAGATTGAGCTTGTGTCGACACGATCTTCCAGTTTCTGGTGCCGGACTCAATATGCGTGCTAAATTCATCCCCCTCTGTCCAATCGATTGTGTATGCAAGGGCATTTGGAGTGACATTTACAAAATTGTAGACATCTTGCAAAAGGTTTAGTCCAGTCACTAATTTGTGAGTGCTAAATGTCGAGACACCTCGTAGCGCGATGGGGATTGTGGGTCGTGCAGCTTCGAATATAGGTATCGTTGGCAGTGTAGCACGAGAAACTTGAGTTGTCAGATACCAACACGGTATCCCCAAGAGAACAGTAGCCCAGAAGGCAAGTACCACACTGCGGCGTTCTCTCAACCATGTGGCTTCCTTCATGGTACGAGATTTGTAATCTGTAGCTCAAAACTGAGGAGGCAGTGTATAGATCATCATGATGTGTTTTCTTGGTACAATTTCAATTGTCATGAAATGAATTCTTTGGAAGGTCACACCAGAGATGACCGTCGTAGCGATCTTATGATGGTCATAATCCTCAGACGAGACCTTAGGCTTGGTTGGGCTTATGGTAGGTACAAGCAGCGGATAGATTTGGACATCACCTTGCATTCAGAGTTGGAATCGAATCTACATATGGCAGAATTGCGGTAAATAGAGATGCGTTCCGGTTGTGGGGAAGCACATTGGTTGTGATTCAAGCTCAAGAGCTTTTTAGACAACTTGACAAGACGCTGCGATCAACAGTACCCGGTCCGATCTTGGTGTCTCGTAGCTATTCAACTGAATTGCCTGCCAAGCTCTCCGGAACACTAAATTACCTCATCGTCAGGCAGCCACAGTGTTCAGATCTTGCAAGCCAATTCGACTGTACTCTTCTATGGTCGCCAAGCGGAAAAGGACGAGCGCAGAAGAAATAGCACGAAGACCGACCAGGGCAAGCGCAAGGCAGACAGTGGTCAAGGAGACGAAAAATGACACAACTTTGAGTAGTATCGGTCACTCAAGTCCTCCACTTTCAGTCGCTAAGGATGAGGCCGGGTACTTTCTCATGAAAGCCGAGCCTGAATCAAGAATTGAGAAAGGCAAGGATGTCAAGTTTTCGATAGACGACTTGAAAGACGTTGGGGTGGAGCCATGGGATGGGGTCAGGAATGCGGAAGCATCAAAGACCATGCGAGAGAGAATGAAAAAAGGCGATTTTGCCTTCTTTTACCATTCGAACACAAAAGAGCCAGGCATCGCTGGAATCGCAAGCATCTATAAGGAGGGCTACCCAGACAGCAGCGCCTGGGACAGTAATCACCGTACAAACAGCTCAATACCACATGCGACCAACAACTAATTCCCCAGCCTACTTTGATGGCAAGAGCGATCAATCGAAGCCCAGATGGTATAGAGTAGATGTGAGAGATCCTATTGACGTGTCCAGAAACTGACAATGCAAGGTCAAATATGTTAGACATCTGGACAGATTTATCTCTCTCCGAGAGCTGAAGGAATCGAAATTGGAGGCACTGCAGAATATGCAGCTTCTGAAACGACCTCAACTGTCTGTTCAACGTGTGACCCTGGCAGAATGGAATTGCATTCTCGAACTGGAGAAAAGACCTGCAGCTAAAAGTCAAAGGGAGACTTCGGAAGATGAAAAAAGCCATGTAGTATCCAAGGACACGCAACAAGACACAAAGACCACAGGGATAAAAAGTCCCGATCCTCAGGAAGTGGATCAGGAGATAATGGCTGAGATACGTAACACTCATGGCGGAAACGATTAGACATGCACTCATCCAGCGTTGAGATCTTGGGAGTAGTGTTCTTTTGTCATTGCATTATGCAGATGATGAGAGTCCATTACAATTGTCATTAGGCAGTGGTGCACATGTCATTTTAGTGCTCGACCAAAGATAGCATCACAGCTGAACCCATGTCCAAGGACGGAACCAAGCCTTTCGCTCCTACCAAGGCGTACACTGTTTGTGTAGCTCCAGAGTCGCTAGCCATGTGCATGGATGGTTCTTATCAAACTCGAGTAGGTAGATGGAACCGCTGCTGCAGCAGCTCCACTACAATACATTCACGTAGCTCGTCACATAATTACCACATAAACGCGTCTTTGCGAATAGTGAGCGAGAGACGTGTCAACCAATGATATCGACTGATCGCAGCCACTATCTTACGTCACTTGTGAGCCGCGGAATGCTTGCCACAACGCACGTGCACAGTTTTGCAGAGAGATTTTTCTCGTTTGAAACATCCGCACAGATCTCGAGCTCCACTCCAGACAACCGACCTCAATCTCACTCAACTCAGCTGAGTTTTAAGTCACTGATCGGCATCCTCACACTCTCTATAGGCGGTTCCAGTGTTATTGTACTGAGTCTAGGCCAAATACTGTCTTGCTTGATTGACGGCAACGCTCAGGTGAAGTTTGCGCAGTAGAGACTCAATTTGGTTGAGTTGCATAATCGAGTGCGCCCATCAGCTGCAGAGTCTCCCGTCGCCCGCGCCTCCCTTCACCCACCCACTCACGCACTCACTCAGTCAGGAGAAAATTTGCAAGCAGAGACGCGCTCTGTTTTGATCTCATTTCACTGATCTAATTTACTGCACGACGCGTCCCATCAACCCTCGTCGCGTCCCCCTGCCTCTCGCCTCTACCTCCGGACCTGCCACTCTCGACTTCTTCTTAAACAGCTCAGTATTCCTTCCTTCAACTCAATCATAAAGCACTCTCCCCCCTCTCCTCCTACCACAAGTAGTACCTCTCCCTTCTTCAACACTACCAACACTACTCTAGACTCACTCAGCTGCCAGTTCTCTCAAATGGCACCTTCAATCGAACTCATGACTCCATCTAAAGTCACCGCTGCTCAGTTGGAAGGCCTCGACCTCTCTGTTAATGGATTGTCCTCAGTGAAGAACCTCAAATCAGCATTCCAGAAGGCTGGATCAAAGGATGCCATCGCCAAGTACAATGCAAAGCAAGCGGAACAAGAGCGACGCGAGGCTGAAGCACAAGATGAACCACTTCTCATGGAGAACAAGAAGCGATTCGTCCTCTTCCCAATTAAATATCACGAAATTTGGCAAATGTACAAGAAGGCCGAGGCATCCTTCTGGACTGCCGAGGAGATTGATCTATCAAAGGACTTGCACGACTGGGAAAACCGTCTTAATGATGACGAGCGATTCTTCATCTCACACGTGTTGGCCTTTTTTGCAGCTTCCGATGGTATCGTTAACGAGAACTTGCTCGAGAGATTCTCAAACGAAGTACAAGTGCCAGAAGCAAGATGTTTCTATGGATTCCAAATTATGGCTGAAAACATTCACAGTGAAACTTACTCACTGCTCATTGACACATATATCAAGGAGGCTGCTCAGCGTCAGCACCTGTTTGATGCTATCGAGACTATACCCTGTATCAAGCAGAAGGCCGATTGGGCCCTGAAATGGATCGCTGATGATGAGTCTACATTCGCCCTGCGTCTAGTCGCTTTCGCTGCTGTGGAGGGCATCTTCTTCTCGGGATCATTCGCATCGATCTTCTGGCTCAAGAAGCGTGGCCTCATGCCTGGTCTCACTTTCTCCAACGAGCTGATCTCGAGAGACGAAGGACTACACACTGATTTCGCTTGTCTCCTGTTCGCCCACCTCAAGAGGAAGCCTTCGAAGGAACAAGTACAGGCCATCATCACTGAGGCCGTTGAGATCGAGCAGGCATTCCTTACGGACTCGTTGCCATGTCCGTTACTGGGAATAAATGCTAAGCTCATGCGAGAATACATTGAGTTTGTTGCTGACCGACTGTTGTTGGCTCTTGGAAACAAGAAGTTCTACAACACCGCCAACCCCTTCGACTTTATGGAGAACATCTCACTCGCTGGCAAGACGAATTTCTTCGAGAAACGTGTCGGAGATTACCAAAAAGCGGGTGTCATGGCTGGTTCTGCTAAGCAAGCCGATGGCGAAGAAAAGACTGATGGTCATGCCTTCTCTCTGGAAGAAGACTTCTGAGAGAGGCAAGTGACTATTATCTGAATCCTCGTTGAAGGTGGCGTATGACTGTACAAAAACACGTTGCACCGCAGACTCGGCACGCAAATCATTGTAATATAGGATACTTTAGAGCTTCTGGCAGGTAAATGTACATTAAATATCGAGCACAAAGTTCAACCCTTCCTTCATAAGACTGATTGACCATCCCATGTTGACGCGTCTCAAGGTGCCTCCGTGTTCTCAAAGACAAAAGGATTATGCAACCTCATCCTTCCTAGACTTCTGTCATCCAGAGTGCGGAAGCTTCTACAGCTGCTGTACTGTACCAAAACTATGGTGGGGACCGTACCTTGAACATGTGGGGGCGGGAGTGATTGCCGTCTGGGTCAGCGGCGCAAATGTCGTTCAAGATTTGTGCCATTCTTCTCACGCCTGATATCTGTATACCTACGCTCATCGTCTCTCTGTTCAAGTGTTGTATATCATCAGAGTCTCTAAGGTTTGTTGTGTCTGGTCGTCAACGAGACAATGGCTGACCTCATTCAGTGTGTAGCTCACGTCGCAAAGTTGTGGTCGATTCATCGCATTTGCTCATGCACGATCGAAGCGCATAAGTTAAGAGCAAGGAGGAGTCTTTGCCAGTGCTGCCAGACAAGCCGTGCACAATCCAAGACTGAAGAAGCGTTTGGTTTTGAAGCATTGTCGGGATCCTGAGGATTGAATGGTCTACACAGCATCTGGGCAACCTCTATATCTACCACCTCACGCACGAAAGATTACAGATCACTCCTCTATCTACGACATTGACCAGAGCATACATGATGATGGAATGCAGAGTCTCCTGTCCGCGATCGAGCTGGATCTGGGACAAGGAAGAGATGGTTCCGAGTACTTGTCGAATCCAAGTCTTCAGTCATCCTTTGTGGACTCCCCTGGTCACCAAGAACTCATGGCAGATCTCCTTGGGACCAACTTTGCGAACGATGACAACGAGGATGTGCTCAGTACACAGTTCAACGACTTTTCTCGTGCCGTAACCCCTTTTCCGACAGGCGATCAAGCCGCTATAGCGCTTAGCACTGATTTTGATCTGCACTTCAATGCATGTGATCGGTACACAGACCCAATCATGACTGAAGCACAAGTTCCTCCCCGGCGACAATGGCCCGGTTTACTTGAGCGATTCAAGGAAAAGGAAGTGAGAGAGGCGCGTATCAGCTCTGTCATCAAAGAACACATGGCAAGCATTATCGATTCGAATCACAAGAGACCATTGTACGGAGCAGGCCTTATCACTGTCAAGTTTGCTTGGCCATCCGTTGCACAAAAGTCTTACGGCACGGAAAAGAGACTGTTGACACCATTTCCGATCTGCTCTGTCGATGGGCCATTACGCACCGTGGGCGGCAACGAGGTTAAAACTCATCTGACCATCATCCCAAGCGATGCCAACATGATGGTTTCGCCATACACGGCAAATTTCGATGTCTCACAACACTCTACCTTCAAAACACTGCACATCAACAACGACAATATTGGAAAATCCAAAGTCGTCAACTTCAAGTACCAACTTACTCAAAAGGGTATGTATGATCCATTAGACATTCCTCTACTAGACATAAACTCGCCCGACATTATTCTCCTCTCAAAACCATCGAAAAAGACTAGTCGCATGAAGATTCAGAGTTCATTCATATACATGCAGAGCACAGTCTCCCTCTTTACGCGCATCAACTCACAGACTGCGAGGACAAAGTACATGACACTAGAGCCTGATGGCAGGTTGGGTGTACAATCAGACTCATGGTTGCCCTTCACGATCCTCAGTTATCGTCATGGTCAAATCAGTAATGAAATCTCGATGAGGCCATTACTGTACGGTGAAACGATCGTACTCCGAGATCCTCTGCTAAAGTACACCTCTGATCCGCTCATCGTGCGTCGTTGCGAGGGCAAGAGCATTATTGATAAACCGGGCGGGAATGTTTCGCAAATGCAGAGACTCGTTTTGGAAAAGGTCGAGGAGGAGGAATCAGCGGACCGGCCGAGTGGCTGTGAAAGTACTCTGACGGTGCCGAAACAACGATTCTTCTTGAGTTCGAGAGAGGCACAGCAGCCGCGCGACGTGCGAAACTATAAATGTTTACCACTGCCGTTTACGTCCTTCGAGACTGCGACGGTCCGTGAGGGCTCTGATGTGTTGGAGATGGAGGATGCGGGACAGTGGACCATTGTGGGTGTCATGTCGCAATCCTTTACTTTTCTAGATACGCTTTCGGACCCTGGAATTGGTGCTCCGCTGCTGAAGGAGAAGTGTCGCCCGTCAGAGTCACCACCTAATACTGTCGAATTGCAACCCCCGGCGGCCGCCCTCGAAGAGACGATTCGCAAACGAAAATTAGGCACGGTCGATGCTCCAGAACCTGAGGAAGACGATGCCGGCACTAGCAAGAAGGACAAGGTAGAGAACGAGAAGGAGAAGGAGAATGAAAATGAGGCACCATCCATCGAAGCGACACTACCGCCTACCACGACTGACGTTCCTCCCATCACAAGCGAGACGGCCGGCCTCACGTCACCTCCTGCAGCACGGAGCGGCTCGCCCTCGTCGATATCAAGTGAGCCTGACGTTCTTCGTATACAGACACCTCTCACGCCCTTTCCGACACTCCTGTCGTCACCAATATTCTTACCGACCTCGAATCGTCTACATCTACAGGTCCGAGACTTTTGGCAATTGTCATCAGCCATGTCGCATCCGGAAATATACTTGGGCGCAAAAGGACCACTGACAATCACAGCCCTACAGCAATCTACTATCCTGCCTACTGACGCGGCACTGGAAGTAGAATTGCCGCCTCGTCAAGAGGTAGGCATGGATCGTGCACCACTACTGTTTGTAAGGGCCGATGGACTCGTAGTGCCTGCGAATTGCATGGTTGACGTACCACCATCGAGTACATAGCGTTCATCAAGACTCTGCCAATGTCGTAGCGACACGATTCAATTTCATGACTGTGCCCATGAATGCACTCACCAAGTCCTCGAAACAGTTTCCTCGTTCATCTGCCAACGCTTCCGCCTGACGCTTCAAGTTTTCCATGTCTGTCATTTCGACTTCCAATTCAAAGCTCTGTTTCCCGCTCTTTTGTCCGTCTCCGACTTTGGTGAGGTCGATCTGGTGGTGCGGTAATTTATAGCTCAATCGATCCTTCTTGCGCTGCGTTATGGGCGAGGAGTCCACAGGTGCCGATATTTTGTGTTCCAAGTTTACCGATACACGAATGTCAAAGGGACTCCGTGGACAGATGATGTTCAAGTGGGTGATGTTCTCCTTGCTTATGATCTCCACGACCGAGCCATCTGCATCATTCATGGTGACTCGTGGTTTCACCGTCATGCCGTCCTTCTGGTAGGAGGGATAAATCTCGTCCGTCAGTCGAGTGTGCAGATATGTCATTTTGGGACGCGACGTGTCAAATTCAGCGTGCTTTGGGTTGCGAATCTCCACTTCACGGTTGAGATGTTTGTTGAATTTAGAGTGTTGCTCGTCCGTCATGTTTGATTCGAATCGGATGTCTTCGTAGCCATGATGTAGAAGGACATTAGAGTCGATAGGAAACAAGTCGTGAATGCGTTGCCCAGAATGTCTATCTGTTATTCGGCCCAATTTAGCTTCTACCTCGAGACCTAGTTTGCCGTACGTGCGCTGGTCAACTGTCAGGTAGTAGAGCAAGGCATCCTTCACCAAGGACGTAAGGTCATTTAATGGTTTGCTGCCGTCATATGGAGCATCAATTCGAGACCTTGGCTTTGACAATGCCGATATCGGTGTCAGTGCAACTATTTCTGGCTCTTGTTTGGGCTTTTGGTGGGTGCCATTGCTCTCTTGACTGTGTTCGACTTGATCTATTTTGCGCTTCATTGGCGGTGTTGAGCGCTCATTCGGTAATTCAGGGGCACGAAAACCATCTGTATTTATTGACGGTAGCTTCTTCTCCGTCACAACCGGACTCTGTGCTGGAGAAGCGCTTGTTGAGCCCGTCGAAAGCCGCCGATAGAGAGATATTGCTTCCCTGTCAATATTGGTGGGGCCAGACGTCGTGTTGAGCATAGAACCGAGATCCATCGTAAACTGAGTAATGAAAAAGACTGTACTATAGCAGAGAGTGTGGATTTTATGATAGACCTGGATTGAGTATGGAAATAGAATGACAACGAAGTATAACAAAGAATGAGCTGGTGAAGAGGTATGAATGGTTAAACAGTTCTACTTGTAGTTGGAGTAGTTGCGGGAGGAATTGCTCCATCTAGAAGATGCGACTCCACGTGATGTGAATTTGTTGTAGCAACATGAAACATTAACACTGAAATGCATCTTCGAGCTCTCAGCTCTGTCTGACGGCATCAGGTCTTCTTTGTCGCTCCAGTCGCTGGGAACCTAGCAGGGTCATAAAATTGGCGATACAAGAAATGTCGCGTATGTGTATCTACATAAATTTCCGAGTGTATTCTGATTCGATAGGTCAAGAACGCCAGGCATTGCGACTACGGGGAGCAGGTCGCACATTTGTCGACACTGCGCCCATAGCTTTCAAGTCACGACTGATTACGAATACAAATGTCAGTAGTGGAGACGCCCGAGTCCCTCTGGCAGACATGAACTCTAACAAGACGATAAACAGGACTACGAAAACATCTGGAAAGCTCATGGATTTCCGAACTCCGAAGATGGTCAAGACCGCAAAGGCCAAGACGCCTATACGAAGCCCTTCACGGTCGATAGCCTGTGTGTCTGTAGAGACTCCTGAAGCAAGTCTACCTATCGAGAGTGCGGCGGATGTGCGGCTGTGTTCTCCACTGCAATCAAGCACACCAAGCGCATTGCTACATGAGCCACATCAGGAACCAGTGAGCCCATTCATGGCGACGTGCGGCACGCCGAGCGAACGTTTCGTAGACGTCCCGTCCCTCAAGACCATGGACACCGGCGGTGATTCAGTGAGGAAACGAAAGTCGGACACTATGGACCTCGCCGTTCCTGTCAACATGTCTCCAGTGAAGACGAAAAAGCGGAAACTCAGGGGACTTTTGCGAGAATTGGGTCCTGGAGCATCGAGGTTTGTCATCGGAGCACCAAACTTTGCAACTCCTGCAAGGAGGAGAAGTATTGCCTTTACGAAGGTCGTGCTCGGAAGAGTACAACGTGGTGCACGCCGCACTAGTGGAAGACTAATGATTGGAGACCTCCAGGATACCATTGCACCCCGAGCTTCGAGAGCAGCAGTTCCAAAGAGATCGAAGGTCTCAAGCGCATCGAAGGTTGTGAAGCTGTGTAGCAAATGTGATGGTTCGAGAGCTTGGAATAGGTGGCACGCCCTTGAGAATGGATTGTGGTCGTGCCACAAATGCTACAAAAAGCCCAAACAGCTGAAGAATGGCAGCGAGCACGCGGTGCAGGCGAGGAGAAGAGGTCGTGTTGGCCAAATCTTGACTGAAGAGGAATTGATTCTAGTGCTTGCCCGTCGACAGCAAGGTCGTACCTTTGACTCGATCGCCAAAGAGCTGAAGAAGTGGAAGACTGGTCAGTCGGTCAAGAACTATCTCTTGAAGCATACCTCGCCGGGTGACGAAGATCGTCTCGCCGCAGAGATTGCTAGGTGCATCACTTCGAAGCAGTAGATTTCGATAAGCCCGACCATGCAATGTACAACACGTATGATTCCTGGACATATCACTTGCCCCCTCTCTCGACTGACCGTATGAAAGTATGATCATCGGCCGCTACGAGCGAAGCGCAACATGGCCTTCATAGCAAGCATACTTCGGTTGGACTCTTCTTGCCTACTCTTCCTGATATCGTCCAAGTCGTCCCTGTCAATCTCGAAAGCGTCGTCCATTTCTTGCTTCGTGTAGAACCCTGTCCACTGACGCTTATTCTTCTGAATGTTCAACCATTCTGAAATGTTGTATTCATCCCCCGGTATCTCCTCTTCATCCTCGTCCTCGTTCATGGACCACTTAAAGTCAGGCACAGCCACCAAACCCTCACCGTCTACTTTGACTTGTTGTATCCAGTCTTCGGACTCTGGTAATGGCTTTGTCCTCATCAACGTCGTCAACAAACCTTCGTGAGTCGTGACGGGAAAGGTCGCGTTCGGGAATACCACGATGGCACGGATCTCATCCTCACTTCGCGCCAGTGTCTCCGTTAAACTTGCCAATTGTGTGAAAATGACACTCAGACTCGACTGGATCTGCGACCAGGGAGGAAGCGGCGCACCGGACTGGATACGGTACTGGAGGGCCTGAAGAGATGTCGTCAGTTGTTGAAGTTTGACTCGAGCCTGTTCGAGAGATTGTGGGGCAGGAAGAGAAGATTCATAGTTCATGGCTGCCTCAGACCAGACGACACTTTATCGTTTGCAGATTGTATCTTGTCGAGCCATCGCTATACAATGATCTGGCTAGCTGTGTTCTTCGATCTTGAGGCGTACTGGCGGTTGAATGACCTGTAGTGAATGCAGTTCTAGTTTTGTGCTGAACTGATGCTGGAGGTCTTGGACTTGCGGATGAACATCGGGCTCCAAGAGTGGCTCCCTTGCGCTACGGTAAGATTTGATCAGTGATCCGATCCAGCAAATTAAGGATACAGAAAAGGTGCAACAGATCAAGTCTTACAGTTGAGCATAGCTGCAGGCAACAAGCATGGAAACACCTGAGGAAGCAGCACTCGGTATCGTTGTATATACAGCCACATTAGAGTTATTCTTCGAGTAATTCTACAATGAGTGAACCACTAGGATAAATCTCACTAAAGTCAGACACGACCTTAGGAACAGCTTCCAGGATCTTTCGGGGCATTGGAACAGCCAACGTAAAGTCAAAAGAATGCTTATAGTCCGAAGATGGTGCTTCAGCGATGCTGCTGCTGCTGGGGTCTTTTGTATGCATTCTCAGGTCGACCCATGTATAGATGTCTTCGAGTGTAGCGTCCGCCGAGAACTTTCTTATACAGCGCGATCCATCCGGCATACGAAAACTGATCCTTGTCAGCTTACTGCTCCCTATCGGCTCAGGCTGCAATGTCTGAGCTTTCCACGCCCTCCAATTCGCAATGTTTTGTGCTCGTCGCATTGACTCATGCTGAGCTCGTTCTTGCTCAGCTTTCTGCCGACGAGCAAGTTCAGCCTTCTCCTGGTCTTTACGTAAAGAAATTTCATACGCTGTATCTTGCTCTGCTCGAATCTCTCTCGCAAAACTTTGCTCTCTTCTGTCTGCCTTCAAACTAATTAGTGTGGGCCCATACGTGTCCAAAGACTCTTGGATAAGTGACATTAGCTCAATGTTGGTTGGTAGTCCCTCTAATCTGGCAACGCAAGTCATTCTAGATCCTCGAGCAGTGTTGTAGACAAGGAGGCCAATGAATGGATATCGACTGGCTCCAAGCTTCTTACTGGTCTGATACGCCTCAACCTCCGCGACATTCCCAGCCCAGACTAAGATGTTGTTGTCGGTAGTATAGTTTTGCAGAGTCTTGTCAGCAAGAAGCTCCAGCATCGCAGGTGTATCATCATGCACTTCGGACGTTAGAATCACAAGTAGGAATCGTAACTCCTGTTTGGCCTAGACAGATGAGCTGGGAATCTCCTGTCGATGATGAAACCATCTCAAACCTTTTCGACAGCCTCCACATATGAGCAAGAGCTCAATGGCAAGTGACTTGTCCCGTGCAGTGATTCTACGAGGCTGATGTACTATGAAATAAGCACAGAGCCAGCTTCGCAATTGCTGGGGATTCTACCTTGACTGCCGCTTCATCACCAGATTGTGCTCTGAGGGATCCGGGTGCAGAGAACAAGCGCAAAACAGAGAAGAGAACTCTGAATGGCAAGACCAAGAACCAGCGAAGCATGCCACTGATGATGATGGACCAGTGGGAGGGACTAGAGAAGAAGAAGAAGAAGAAGGATGAGTCTTTCTGTCCAGACTTTGTCGATGTGTGAATTAGTGGAGCCGTCTGTTGGATCCGGGTGCTCATGGACGATGCGGACGTTAATTGACGCTGAGTGAGTGCGTGCGTTGGGTGCGTGGGCATGAATTACGTGTGAGCGGGAAATCCTGACTTCTCCCTCCACCAGAAACTGGTCCGCAGTGGACGTCCCTCCAGCCTTTCATTCGTCCCGCTCGACCGACTCCTACAGACGGAGCCACGAAACACACGACAATCTGGGAAGGCCTTGCAATTGCTGATAAGCCAATTTCGCGCCGTTGTCAGGCTCATATCCGTACCTGAGAATTCCTGAAGTGTTTCAGACTGAGTCGAATCCTCTACAAGGGACCGAAGGCGCGCGTGGAAGGTGGTTTCTTGACTTTGATAATTGCGCTCCGTCCATAGTTGATCCCAAACGGTTTATTGCGTGGATCGACGTCCAGTATGAGGACGACTAGCAGTGCGATACGTCTCATCGTCCCGCTCTTCTCGACCATGGGTGGTATCTTGTTGTGCCTCCTATTCCTGTTCATCTTCTATTATCTCCGATTTTACCGTCATGGCAGGATCATGCTCGGTAGTGGTCTACCTGGATCTTTCGACGATGAACAACAAGCCATCAGGGATGAAGAGATGTATCTCCACACTCTAGACGAGCCAGCCCGTCAAGCATACTTTCGTGCAAAAGGTAAGAACTAATCAGGAAACGCTTGGTAGAGCAGCAGGACTAATTGATTAGCCTATCAAGAAAGCAATCCTCCCGATTCGTCAAACACCGAAATATCATTATCACAATTCCTATCGATACAAGAGAAGGGTGTCTCGGCATGGGAATTCGAACCTGATCTAGAGACGACGAACTGTATAGTCGAATATCGCACAGAGATGACTTTCTATGACACGGAATGTTCAGTGCAGACCAATCTGCCATTGCCTAAGCAGAATGACATGTACTACTGGGAAGCCAAACTCTATGACCTTCCTGCTAATACCATGGTCGCTGTCGGCGTTGCGACTAAACCATATCCAGCTTTTCGCCTTCCCGGTTTCAACAAGTATTCCGTAGCATACCTGTCAGATGGAACAAGGCGTCGTAGCCAACCTTTCTTTGGCAAAGGCTATGGTCCAGTATGCCGTCAAGGCGATGTCATCGGCTGTGGATACAAGCCAAGGACTGGTACTGTCTTCTTTACTCGTAATGGCAAAAAGTTGGAAGAAGCTGCCACGAATCTGAAGAAGAACATATTTCCGACCGTTGGCGCGAGTGGCCCATGTTCTGTACACATCAATTTTGGTCAGGCAGGATTTGTCTTCATTGAGGCAAACGTCAAGAAATGGGGTCTAGCTCCCATGAACGGTACACTCCTACCACCACCGGCATATGGCTCTTCAGAACTGGGCGACTCTGTATTGCTCGCAGCAGGTTTCAATGGCAACGAGCCTGTTTCGCACGGGGAAAACTCGTCATCCACTGCGGTCACGACTGATGTTCCGTCTCCTCTGACTCCAGGTCCGCCGTATCTACCATCCGATATATCGCTGACCAATCTGTCACATCGGCAGAGCGGCATGGCCCACATGTCAGGTATTCACGCTCCCCCCGATTATTCTAGCGACACCTCAAGTGCTCTTGACGATGGAGCTCCTGGCCCGAGCGGAGTACAGCAACCCTTGTTAAGTCCGGACGAAGACGAGTCGAGGAGATTCGACCGCATGTAAAATAGTGGTTTCCTTTTGTGTGTAGATGTCTTCTGATCTTAGCCTCTGCGTCAGCATTTGATATCCCACCTGTACATAGCAAGAAGAGAGGCGTTCATATTGGGCCTCCCTGGCAAGTTCGAGGATTTTATGCTCGCTCGTGTTGCATATCTTGACAATTCTAAAGAATGCCTTGTGTGTGTCCTGATCACTGCACATTACGACTGATCTGATCGCCTCCCGATCAAAGTGAATCAAGAACAATCTTCCAGGTCTCTATTTGCGACTAATACCGTACTTCCTCAATTGCAAGCTCAATCGTCGTTGTCATCCTCCTTCCCTCCAATATTCATCGCCTCTATCTCTTCGACAGATTGTGTGTCGGTGGACTGGATCATATCCATCTTCCAGAAAAGGTCAACTCAGAGGGACTTGTTGCATCGCATTTGTGATGGACTGCCTCGTGGTATCTAGTGCTTTAGACGGCTTGTGACTCATGTTTGAGTAAATCTCGGTCGACAAGATTAGTGCAGTAAAGATGTCTCATCGCAGGCTCTTCAGAGGCCCTCGGTGTGAAGCATCAAATTGCAAGTCCAGGCTCTACTACGTCTCTGACGGATTGACGTATTGTCAGAATAACCATCAAAAGACTGGTGAGATCGAGTATCAGATTGATGAAGATGAAGCTATAGCAAGCGGTTTTGGATCGAGAAGGAAACGAGGTCCTGAAATGGACACAAGTGATGCGCCGAAGGTCTCGCATGTCTATCACGGCAAGGTAGGATATGGTGCCTTCTTGCAAGCGTACCAGGTGGTCTTGAGATATCAGGCAAGATTCATCACGGAAAGATTGAACGTCCCGACCTTCGAAATTCTTCTTAAGGAGCTCTGGCAGTTGCTTCTTGAAGTTCAAAACACAACAGATCGGATTCCAGCGATGGAGGAGGAGGATCTAGACAGTGAAGAGATCAGTGCACAAAGTACACCCGTACCTTCTTCAAGTCCTACAATCATGCGAGATCGACAGTCATCAGGCTTCACGGACGACTCTGACAATTCCAACCTTGATGCTTCAGCTCGGGAAAAGGAGTACAAGAATGTGAGGTATAGTATGCATCGACCCTTATTGGTACACTCTATCGCTCTGTGCTACCTCACCTTGCTCCTACTTCGTGTCCCCGTCACCATTCACGACCTTAAAGTTTGGGTCGACAGAGAAGAACTCCCATACATGAGAGCGGTTCGCTTGATTCCGCATGACTTGCTCGACAAGTTGGAGCCACAATATCATGAAGCTTTGGATCCACAGTTGCGTCCCACTCCTTCAAGATTATGGAAATGGACACAACAAACTGCACTGTTTCTCATGAAGAATACAAACATCACCTTTCCAGAATTGAATTATAGACCCATAATATTCACTATGGTCAAGGACATGTTGATGCCTTGTAAGCCATTGGCACTTTAGTCGCGCCAGCTGATGATTTAGTGGATGTATACAACGCGGTCGATCGACAAATTGAACAGATTGACCTTGCTATTACGCCGACTAGAAAAGCATCCATGGGCACAATTCCACCGGAGTGTCGAATCCTGTGTGCGTTATTGATAATTGCAAGACTATACTACAGTTTGGACGGTGTGCAGCGCACGCCAAAGTCTTCAAGTGAGCCACCTGCAAGATGTCCAGACATCAGAGCATGGCAGCGCATAGTGAAAATACAAATTTCAACCCTACAGGGTATTGACCTCGCCTCGAGGACTGAGCCAAAGGACATTTTCTCCATGAATGATGCCTCGTTGGACGACTATATGGATTGGTTCAGCAAGACATGGGTGTCAAAGACGAATGATCGAGGCCTCTATACCCCCGAAGGTATCTTGAATATGTTTGACGTCAATGAAACGGCAATTGGAGTTGCGCCCAAGGACGATATCGAGCCGGACAAGGACAAACTGGAGACGATCAAATGGCTTTACAGTCTCCCTTATGAAAGGGTATCGCGAAATGGTCCAAGTCCTGGATCACAGTATGTGACTACATTCCCCGAAAAGCCGTCTTCGAAAGTGTCCTTCTTCGATGACCTCATCGAGCTGGCTAGTCTACAGAACAGTATTGAAAATCACAAACTAAGAAGGCATGTCAATCAGCTCGAACATCGTTTCGCTGCTCGATCGATGACGCGATCTAGTCAGCGAGCATCCGTTTCGAGGCCAACACGAACGGACCTTGCAGTCCAACCTCACAGCAAGGATCAACAAGCTGTGTCTGAGCCAGGACAACACTCGATCGAGGTCGAAGACGAATCCGACGAAAATTATGATCTCAGTAGTGAGGACGAAGACGATGACGAATTCAATATTTGAGCGGCGATCAAATCGAACTTGCCTTCATCACGATAAATAGCATTAGCGCTGGCAGGTAGCGAAATCCAATCTTTACAATTTCGAAGGTTTGTCGTTAGTTTGTGGCCGTGCTTGGCGTTTCGCAAGATACCTGAGGAAGACCGTCCAAGCACCCATACTGACGCCAATGGGCGGACACAACCACTCGAGAAGTCCAGTCAACATGTAAGGCGTCATCTCTTCCAAGACTTGTTTCAACCTCACCTTCAAATCCTCGAATGGTCCATCATTCTCAATCACGACATCGGCTTTGCCCTTTTTGATTGTGATGGGCATCTGTGAACGCACCCGACTAGCTGCATCCTCTTTGGTGAGATGTGAGTCTCGAGCAAGTAATCTCTGCATCTGAAGCTCATCTGAACACGCGACGACAACAGTCTTTCCACAGAACAAGTCGAGTCCTCCTTCGAACAGCAGGGGCACGTCCATAACTATCATGCGGTATCCCATGATCCAATACTTGAGTGCGGCTGTCGTCATCGCTTGACGAACAGCAGGGTGTGTGATACCATTCAAATCCTTTCGTGCTGCGTCATCGTTAAATATGCGTCGACCGAGTGCTGGTCGATTCAAAGTCCCATCGTCCAGAAGTAAGTCCGGTGTCGAGGCTTGAAACGTCGATATGATCCTTTTATATGCCGTTTGTCCTGGCTCCACCACTTTGCGAGCGAGGATGTCAGCGTCAATTATTGGTATGCCGCGCTCTGCTATCAGTTTCGACACAGTGGATTTCCCTGTTGCGATACCGCCAGTCAGTCCAACAATGAGCATGCTGTCTAGTACAGTTTTTAACAGACAACTTCAGCGCTTGCCCTTCACTGTTGCAACGCTGCGAATCAAGGCCGTCGATGGTTCAGTGCTACTTGTACGTAGTAGAAGTGGAGTAGTTCCTGTTAGGCGCTTGAACGCGGGAGATTTTCCACATTCTGGATTGTGGGATCATCGGCTACGACATCTTTATTTTCTCGATGCACACTCTCGTTCACCGTCATCCTACAGCTGCTTTTCCAGCACATCATGCGAACTACATTTGTTTCGTGACAAGCTCTAGCAACACAATCGATATAGACTTGTCGAGTCCGAGGACGTCCGCAACACCACGGCTATGGAGGATGATGTACAGGTGGCCGATCCACCGTACTCTCACGTGAGGCGTCTGACTGTAATGACACCTTTCGTGGTGCTTATATCAATAGTGTATTGTTGCCGGAACGATAGGCGGCTCGACCGGAGACCTCATCATGCATTCCCTTGACACTGTGAAAACTCGGCAACAAGGGGCGCCCATGGTGCCGAAATATGTTAATATGGGATCCGCTTATCGGTCTATATTTCATGAAGAAGGACTGCTTAGAGGATTGTATGCTGGAGTGACACCTGCGATATTAGGCTCGATACCTGCCACTGCCATCTTCTTCGGTACTTACGAATTCTCGAAACGCACCTTGGTGGATATGGGCATGAACGACACTGTGGCCCCGTTACTGGCAGGATTTGTCGGCGATTTTTTTGCGAGTGCCATATATGTTCCTTCTGAGGTTCTGAAGACACGGCTACAGCTTCAAGGACGATACGCAAATCCTCACTTCCAATCAGGGTACAATTACAAGGGGACGGTAGACGCTGCACGCACGATTTATAAAACCGAGGGCGCCTCGGCGCTCTTCCATGGCTACCGGGCCACAATATGTAGAGACTTGCCCTTCTCTGCTCTAACTTTCTTCTTTTACGAAATGTTCAAGCGAAGAGCGAGAGAATATAAGGGCGAACAAGACATGGGATTAGTTTTCGAAACGTTGTCGGGAGCTGCGGCCGGTGCCCTGGCTGGTGCTCTAACCACACCTCTAGATGTCATCAAGACGAGGATTCAGACTCAGCATCCGGATGCAGTACCTTTGATAAAGCCTTCGGATCTTCCTCATGGTAAAGCAGGAACTTCGCACCCCAAGTCAGGGCAAACCACGACCAGGAACACTCTCAATTTCCAGGCGGCACATCAGATACGACAAATATCGACTACGTCGCCGAGCACATCTACACCGATACCCAGCACATACACCTTGACCACGAGCAACCCGTTGCGTGGTCTGGGACAGATTGTGCATCATGAGGGCATCATCGGACTATTCAGAGGCATCGGGCCGCGTACTGCATGGACTGCTGCCCAGAGTAGTATTATGCTAGTGGTCTACGAAAACATGCTCAAGGGATTCGCTGGACTCGAATCTGAGCTTGCACCAGCAGAATAAGCGTACACGGAAATGAAGATAGACACGAGCCGGCCATTTCCTAAAAACAGCATAGAATTGGGAAGACCTTGGGCAATCATTTGCAAGCGTAGCAATTGTCAAGCGAATCGTCAGCATGGTACAGGACCTCCACGATAATGAGTGTATATAGAGACTGGAATAAATTGTACTAGATGTAAGGCATACCAAGGACGAATTCTCACCTCCAGCTTCACCGAATTCGCAGTGTTTGTGAAATTTACTCCATTATCATAGCTCTCGTGACTTTGGCCAGCGACGAGGCGAGGAACTTTTTGGATCGCTGTGATGTTCGTGTTTCTCTCATTCTCATTGGGGAACAAATCGAAAGAATCATACACAACAAGCACCAGAGAGCTGCTATAAAGTAGTCCACTGCTTGTGACACTACAAGCCTTCACATCTGCAGTACAAGCACAGGAAGTGAAGCTGCTTCCATGATTTGATGTGATCACCTTCAAGAAGAGCTCCTCCGAAGTTTTCAAGACTCGTTGTCTGTGAGCAGCAGAAAACTTTCCACTTCCCTACGACCACTGTCGGAAGGTTTGAAGTTGGTATGTCATTCCTCTTGACCAGAAGCATCGATGGACTGACTTGACGCCTAGATCCTTCTAGCAAAGTTTTATTACTTTATGATGAAAAGATGTGTAGCTACAGACATGTAGTATGACCAAGCCATCCGCTTCTCGGAGCCAGGAAGGACAGATGAGATCAACGATTCCTACAACCTTGTTACCAAAGAATCGTGCACGGACACTCTGAACCCACTAGAAAGATCAACTTTAGACTAGACCCCCTATTCGAGGACATTTAACCACAAACATCACGTCAAGGAAAGAACACAAACAGATATCATTCGTGTAAGTGGATTCGAACAATTTGTGCTGAATTGATTCATGAAATTTGGCTGAAATTGGCGTGAAATGGGGAGTTGAGCTCGATTCTTCCTCTCGCTCGTCCTCTCTCCTCCTGCTGCTGCTGCTGCTGCTGCTGCTGGCCATGGACTTTGCTACCCACCGTACTCATTCGAGCTTCTAGGCAGCTGAACAAAACGCTATCTACCATACACAGGTCGAAAGGCATCATATCGGAGATGCTGGACCTGAGGCTTCAGCAAAGATCACTTGTTTCTTGCTGAGCCGTCATGAGTACAGGTGCGCGTTCTCCTTTCACTCCGTGGGATCGCCGCGTAAACTTCATGATGCATCAAATGGCGCGCCTCTCGGAGTCTCTCACCTTCGAGACCATTCAACTTCTTCTGAAGAAAGATTCACAAGTTGTGGTGGTCCTGATTCTGTTCCTCCATCCTCCCGTGCTTCTCTAGCAGAATTATTGCGCTCGCTACATATGCACGTTCACGTTCCCGTTGATGCTGGGATCGACCTCTGTAGATTTTAGGGTAGACATTAAATTTAGGCCCCATTTGCTAGCCACCTCCGACGTCAACCACACCTTGCGACTTCCAGCCCAGCCTACCATAGATCCCACCCCCCCC